>OZ010591.1:15598963-15661463 GCA_963932145.1 Acanthosepion lycidas
AAATGTGAAATTATGGCATGTTTACCTATGGACTCTTACCAAGACTTTTGAATTCAGAATCAAGTTGTCGAAGTCAATGGATGACAATAAAGAATGTATGCATCTCACAAATATATTAATGTTAAATTAATAATATTGCCTCGTGCAATGATTGAACTCTACAGGTCGATTCCATTTTCCCCTGATAACCTTTGATAAATCACATGCAGTTAATGGACATGAATATATTATAACGGCTTACATTTTATAGAGAGATTTCTAGTTCGATTCATCAATATATTACTGGAAAACCATCAATATTGAATTCACTCAATCACATTCTTTTTGAAAATCCTCTTAATATTTTCATGTGCTTAAAAGTTACTTTCACTGCAACTTATTATGGCTAAAATTTTCGAAATAAAAGGTTAACATTCTAAACAATGTCTGAGTTAAAAAAAATAATGTAATATATATTTTAATTATTTTTCGTTGAAATATTTTTTTGTTGTTGTTTAATCTCCGGTAAATTAGCCCTTCACTCACCTCGATTATCTACAGCAGCTAAAGCTCACTCCTGACATGCAAGAAGAAGGGTCGGGTCATGGTATATCTCCAGAAAATACCTAACTCTCGCTGGTACAGTCTAAGAATAGAGTATTGCTCTTATATCTGGTGCCTAATCACCACTGTCTAACTTCTTATATAAAGGATTATTCTCCACCATGCAAACATAACCGAAAACACTCCGCAGTCTTTCATTACTGCCGGGAAACTGATATTGCAATGATGTTGGGCATATCGAATGTCCGGTGTTGGCGTTGTGTATCTGCTGGTCGAGTCGAAACCTCCCATGCTAATCATAACCGTAGTGTACGGGAAAGGTAATGGACGATTGTGCAAGTTGGGACGGAATGCCGAGAGTCGAACATGGGCAAAGAGTAAAAAGGAGAAGATCAAAAGAGAAAGAAAGACAGAACTAAGTCGCGTCCAGTTGGCAGACAAAAAAATAATAGGAGCGTAACTTAATACGCAGACCAAACCATAATGGCCAGGAGACGTGCGTACTGATTTTATTTAACGGCCCACATGGGTCGTATGTGGCATATGGCCGGTTTATTCTGGGTTCTCCGAGCCAGTAGACTCAACTAACGATATTCCCCTCAAGCCTGTAAAAATCGGGATTAGGGTTTGTCTACCTCACAGGACGAAACCTTGCTCTTCGGCAAAGCTTCGTCCGTGTTCCTCTCCGCCTCGGCGGAGAGTTTGACAGAATCACGTACCTGTGCGTACCGATCCCATATCTTAAGAGAGAACAACAATACCCACAGGTCTCGCAAAGTACTAAAACTCTCTCTAAAAATTAGTTGAGATTGACTACGAAAAAACAAAGGTATAAATTGCTTAAGGGGTGTATTACGACTAGGTTCGTAACACCAGCGGGACTAAAAAGTAATTAGCTGAATTCTAAAACGAAATGAGACTAAATAACACGGGCAGAAAGGACAAGATCGAAGCGTCCTGTTCGCTTCCGTTTAAGGTGCGGCCAAAAAGCGGCCGCGACATTATTACCACCAGTTCAGACTTATACATCTAGCATCCGCCCAGGACGTAATCACAGTTGCAAACCAACTCATTCTTATCGTGCTTCTTTTATGAAAAGAGAGTTCCACTCAGAAAGCTTCTTCCCCAGAACTTTTAGTCTATGGAACAAATAACAGAGAGTATAAAAACTCCAATATATGTATTTTTAATTCTTGGGTCAAACCATATCTATTATTCGTCGTCATAATACTCTCACACACGCCTTTTCGTCTTCCTTACAATCTTGCTTAGTAATTCTTTTTCGTGAATTATACTTGGCTCTTAGAATTGGTGAACTATTAATAAAAAAAAAAATTAAAAAAAAGACAAAAAACAAAAAAAACAAATTTCTCGGCACTTCTGACTAGGAGTTTATAGGGTAGACCTTCCATCGGGGATCAATTTAAATTCTCTGTTTGTTACATTTTATGCAAATCCACATTTTTGGAGGCTTTGTAAAATAAAATGTTCTTCCAACTAAAGACGTTTACTGAACTATTGTTTCTTCTATGTCCCGTCTCACTTCCGGACATTGACAATCATTGCCCGCCAAAATTTCCTGTCCATTTTAGCTCTTAATAAATTTTCACGTTTGTCATCTCCTCTAAGCATTGTTTCGCAATCCATTTTCTCAAGCTTGCGAAGTGTTCCTTTCTATTCTTCTTGTCGTCAATCTGTCCTGTTAAATTTTGCAAGCGATATTCCTTCGTTGTGTTCACTAGAGATTTTAAATCTCGACTTCTAATGTTATTTTGATGTTTTTGTTGATGACATTAATATTTTTCTTTCTTCTGATTGCTGGTGTATACTCATTTCTTTCCGGGCCCCGACCTAAGGTCAGAAATGGCAACATGGCATTTGCCTCTAAGCAGTTTGGGAAAAATAATCACAGATTTTACGTAGATAAATCCCGTCTTAAGGTGTTGGCTGTACCTTTGAGAACATTTTGTATTTCCTTAAGGCAGGGCTACCAGGAATCCTTTCAATCGATCAATCACACTCGCTAGTTAAAAATGTACACGTCGATGTGCTTAATGAAATAGATAAGTTTAAAATTCCTTTTACTGAAGTTCACATTCATCTCCGGACTCCAAAATCATACCGACACCGGACCGTGAGAAGACGAGCCATAGAAGCTACCTGATTATAGAATAGATTCTGTCGACCAGCACCCCCTTTCATTAAGGAAGAGTATACAACACTGTGCTTATTTAGCGCAGTGGCCAAAACCTCCCCAGAAAAGAGGGACTATGCAAAAAACATTGTCATTAATTATGCTTCATGAATGCTGAATGCACTCCGAAGACACTGGATATTTTGTGTTCAAATTTTCTTCTGATGTTTCAAAATATGGAAAAATTAAGAAAACATGAACGGTTTCAGTTGGAGTTCAACCAAATCTGAATATACTTGTGGGCTTCTTTTTAATAAAAAGTAATTTTAATTAATCTTTACTTAATAAAAATAAGGCCCTCAGATCGTCACAGCAGCAATGACATTCTTTATTTCCTAAATCATGACCACAGAAATTACAAAGTGTGGGCTAAATGTTTTTGAATTACTGAATAACAGTTTTAATATTAATAAACTATCCAGGAATACAAATATTTATTTTGGCATTTTTTTTTAAAAGAAGTTTTATATAAAGGTTCAACGTCCATTATTTCTAATAGAGACAGTTCTTTTTTTATATAGAAAAATATTTCTATTGATTTCAATATAACGACAGACTTATGTCTAACAGTGAAAAGAGAATGTTCAAACATTTACATTAGCAAATAGGCTAAATGTTCAAATAAATATCGTACAATAACGTATATTGTATTTTCTATCTTGGTAGTAATTAAATTTATACTGTATATGATTTGTTTAAAACAAATCCTAATCAAAACGGTGTTTAATTGGTACCTTGTTTTACGGTTTAAATATTTCTTCGATTTTTATTTGGTGATTAACATTTTAATTAGCACATCAATTACTTTAACTTTTTTAAATACATTCCGTTTCACTTAGTGTTATTGAATAAACCGAGGACGACCATATCTCATCTCCCAAACTATTAAACTGTAAGTGTGTATTTTTATCTTACCATCGTATTTGAAAGTATATAAGTTGTTTTTTATCGTCCTTGTTACCCCATAAACTGTAGAACCGCATAAAAGTGACTACTTAAAGAATTGGTAATCAATACTTTTTATTCATTTTATTGAACACCCTACGTGATAAGAAAGAAATGGCCTCTGATTTTAAAGATTATTATTCAATGTAAAGACGTATTGCTATATTTACATTAAATTTTAAAAGTCCCTACTGCGCAGGCGTGCTTTGATGTAGCGTACAGAGAAGTAATAGAGAAATAATTTTTGATCGAATTCACAGAAATTGAAGAAAAGTATCATAATAAAAACACGGCTTTTTAAAATTGTGCTTGATATGTGAAATGGATATTTTTTTTATTGTAATTGTTCTATGGTCGTGTTGAAGGTTAGCTCTTGTGAATGTCAAGTAAAAATATATTTCTGTGTTAGACCTACCGAAATGTTTTCTCTCATTAAATAAAAAAGATTCCGTTCATATGGTCGTCTGTCGCACTGACTTGAACTAAAATAAATAGAATATTAAATCGGCTCAAATGCCAACTGAGGTTATTTCGAGGTCGGCAGTTTAATCGATAGAAATCACTGTGTGCTAAACACACATAAAATGGTATTTAATGGTCAGAAATGTGAAGCCAGTTTTAACCTGTAGCAACTTAAGACTTGACCATATGGGAATGCACAGACTTTTGAATAAATAATGTTTTCTAATTGTTTCTATATGAGGAATCCAGCAAGAAAGAAGAGCAAATGTCAAACACATAGTTATCGCTATGAACAATATTATGCTAAGGAGAAGTGAAATACGTTGTAGGAAATTTTATGAAAACCTGATTACATTGGGACAGCTTCCATTTATTAATTACTCACTTTTGGGCTGCTTAAATGATTTCCAGGCCCCGTTTATATTAGGAACCACCTCTTGCATACGTACTTATTATTTTTTAGTTTCTTCATTTGGCTGATATATGGTTATTTTCTAAAAGTAGCTTAGATTTGGTACAAAATCAAAAGCATGTGGCACCCGATGAGGACCGAACTGGCTATTCAGTCATAAGTGGTGTAGCGAGACACGCTTGATAACCATTAAACTTCGTCGAGATACCCAAACATTTATTTGTATAGTGGTTTTCTAAGCGTATCTAAAATGTGGCATTAGGCCGAAATTATCTAGTACCCAGTTACGATCGAATTCACTATTCAGGTATAATGGTTTTAGTGAGATAAGTTTGCTAACTATTATACGATATCGATATTCTCAACTGTTCTTCTTGTAGTATTTAAGATAGGTAGCTTAGTTAATAAAACAAGGGAAAACCAAAAGGTACCAATGTGATCAGTGCGAAAAGAATTTATAATATATTAATTGTTAATTACAAGACAGAAATAAAGCAGGGAGATTAATGTTATAAGTCCGGACTTTTCGGGCATGTCTGTGTTCTTCATCAGCGGTTCGAGAAATGAACAGAGAAACGAGGAAAGCTCACCAACAGTGTTTTGATTTTTTTTTTTTTTTGGTCGGGGGGCTGGTGTGAACTCCATGTGGATAGGATCGGAGTTATACTAATAATAATTACTATAAATGCGACCCCTGCTTTATTCCTCGCCTGCGAAACATTTTTTGAAAATGATCGGAGTGAACGACTTAGTCTGTTTTATCTTTATCAGTGTGGAAGTTGGGGAGTATGGTATTGAACTAGTGGAAAAACCTTTTACGATTTGGTGTAGGGAAGACGTCCCTTTTGTGGTCAGTGTTGACGGATTTGATTATATATATATATATATATATATGCGTGTATGTATGGGTGTGTATATATATATATATATATATATATATATATATATATATATATATATATATATATATATATAGATTGATAATATTTGTGGTTAATATATATATTTTATATGTATACACAAACACATATATGTATATATATATATATATATATATATATAATATATATATACATACATATATATATATATGTGTATATATATATATGTATATGTATGTATGTATATTTATGCATACATACATACATACATATATATATATATATATATATATATATATATATATATATATATATATATATATATATTTACAAGAGGATAGAATCAAGGTAGAACTCAATGTCCAGGACAAAGTAAGAATACAATAAAAAGGCTTAAACACTAATATTAACATGGTTAGAACTTATTACATTGGAATCATAATTACGATCCAATTCGTTATATATATATATATATATATATATATATATATATATATATATATATATATATTCATTCAGGCCGGTAAATGTTATTTAATACTGTTTATTATAAACAGAGCATTTACTTAAATACTTGTATCTATAAAAAGAACGTTAAACATAAAAATGTCTTTAATATATATATATATATATATATATATATATATATATATATATATTAAACGCAACATTGAACTTACGACATTCATCCAAATGTTGGCCTGTTGAATTCAAAAAAACTTTTTAATTAGACGAAGTACACAAATTGTGTAGCTTTGATTTTTGGAGCCTTGTGGTTTCAATCTCTAGGGTGAGCTGTGCTGTCAATGAAGTGTAAGCGTAATTCCTATACTAATGGTTCTTCACTCGAGTTTCTCGCCCATATAATTCTTTACTAGCTTCCTACTTTTCTGATAAATAGGATCTTAGAAAATGCATATCTAACGTCAATCGTCGTCTTTAGTCAATCCTGAAATCCTGTTCGTTTTATTGTCCTTTCTCCGCAGTGAAGCATTCTTAGTTTCCTTCAGTCTCAATAATCACTTGAGTTTTTGTAAATTTATCGCTTTTCTTTGAAACAATTTTTAAATCCTTCATATTTCCGATGCTAATCCGAATTATTTTATTAATAATGTAAGATCTCAATTATCTGCTCTTCTGAGTAACCCTCTATAAAAGCAAGTATCAAGATAGTTCAAGGTGTTAGGATTACCATTACTATACCCTGATACACTAACATGACCGCAATTTTAATTATAGTCATTCGAAAAAATAACATCGAGTAGCTCTATTGACATCTGTGAGTATTTTTTTTTTTTTAAAGTGATTAGATGTTTAAACAAGCCAATGTGAGAAAAGAATGTATATAAAAAAAATGTATAAACAAAAAAAATGTCTTAAAATAATTGTCGGACTTTGTCCATTTCATAATGTGTGACGTCATTTTTTTACATTTGGATACGCATTGAGTAGATATGAATGTACGTGACAGAATCATGAAATATTGTGTTGGAGTTTTTAGGTACCTTGGTGTACTAGAGAGCCAGACAAAAGGAACTGACTCATTTTATATTTCACCAATAGAAGGGTTAACCAATCAGAAGGATCAAAATATTCAATGCGACGTGTATAATGGCAGCCATGTTTTTTTCCTAATACTCACTGCTTACCTTTGTTCGTGAGTGTTAATCTTTAACGTTGTTTCATTGAACAGATGACGTACTGCGCTGTATTCTCTATTCATAGACTATGATGAACATGGACAATAGATTGAAGTTTAAATACAGTAAAATCGACCCCGCTAACCGAAACTCTCCTCTGTGGTGAAATCGGTAAAAGCACGTCAGACTGTATGACGGTTCCGTATAGGATACAGGTTCGATTCCTGTCAGAGGACGAATATTTTCTATGACAATTTCTCGGACATTCAGGGCGGTAAATGTTGTTAATACTGTTTATTATAAACAGAGCATTTACTTAAATATTTGTATCTATGAAAAAAAATGAAAGAATGTATAAACATAAAAATGTCTTAAAAATAATGTATGTAAAAATACTCATGTACAGGAGACTAGAACAAGGGAAAACTAGTGATAATTATGTGCAAAAACGTTTGATAAATTTCGTCACAAAGAACGGTTTGTCTGCTAGTTATTTGGGAAGGGTATTATAATAATCTAGAATTGATACTGACAGCAAACTGCTTGCATAAGTTGGTTCTCCCTGTTGCGCCAGAAGGTTTTTTCTCGCCTGAGTCCATCTTTCAAATCAACGAATCAATTATTCGTCCTTGCATTGAAAACTGCTACCAGATATAGTTTGGTGCCCCCGCTGTTCATCTCGAGGTCCTCGACAATTTCCAGAGACGCATATACAATGAGATATGGCCTGATCTGGCAACTCGTCTCTAGTCACTTTCTCACAGGCGTGTCTCTGTCTTTTTTACAAATATTTTCATGGCAACTGCTCTGGCATGCTACTTTTACCAGTACCATACCTGCATGAATTTAAGCGTGGTATTAATGTTTGGCATCTTGGTCCCACCATTTCCTTGTCGAAACAGATAAATGTAACCGCCTCTTCTACTCCATCAGCTTCTTCTCTCGCACTTCACGACAGTGGAACTCTCTTCCTCTTACTTGCTTCCCTGAGAGCTATAATCTTTAAATATTCAAATGTAATGTCAATCGACACTTTCTCATGCTTAGATACTGATCACAACACTTCTCTATATCCTTTCCTCAAACACCCCTCTTTACTGTTGTTCTCACTCTCTCTAACCCTTTGTGTGCTTGTGGCATCTCCACCTTTTTTTGCGTTGAAATGCTTAGAAACAAAAAAAACACAGGAATGGGTCTTGTCACTAGACTTATTGAATTTATACGGTAAAGACATTCTGAGAGAATTAGATGACCTACCAGGATTCATTATTCAGGGTCACAGTCTTAAGAGCATAAGACACATGGATCACACAGTGTTGACAGGAGACACTGAAAAATACAGGAACTCTTACAGAATGTTGTGAAATAAAGCGAGAAGAAAGGACCTCTCAATTGCAGGAACAGAGAATGCATGGTTTGTTGAGAAAGCGGAAGTCCAATATGAGAATCGCTTATGCCAAAATAAAACAAGTAGAAAAAGGTAAATATCTGAGTAGTGCATTAAAATAGGACGGAAAAGCGACACTCAAATCCGAATGCGCATTGGGAGAGTGAAAGATGCTTTCCAAAACCTAAGCAATGTATTAAGAGAGAGATAAAATATCGTCAGAACCATAGAAAAGATTACTCAACTGTTACATGATATCAGTCCAACTGCATGGTAGTAAATCAAAATCGCTTGAAGGATGAAGATACTTGAGGCAACAAAAATATGTTTCTACAGAAGGATGCTGAGGATACCATGGTCTGAGTATGTCAACAACAACGAAGTTTACGAGAAAATGGAAACAGAAAGAACACTTCTACTTAACATCAGAAAGAGACAGTAGATATGTCTAGACTATATGACGAGGTAAGAGGTCTTAGAAAATTTCACTCACAGCCTAACGTTAGGCAAGTGGGACAGAAGAAGACGCCGTACCTCATTTATGAGATTGTGGAAATGGTCGGGATGCCCAGAGATTAGGCGAGATCGCAAAAAGATCAAATATACTTACATATACAAAAGGACAGGGAGTTATGCAGAGCCGGGATTGTCAACTTCCTGAAGGGACATTGCATATAAAATTAGAAAATCACTTAACATCAGTTTGATGAATAAATGCATATATTTACTTACTGGCCTTATTCCAGTTTTCAGTAGTGAACCAGTAACGAATTTTATTAGACAGAAAACAAAAGAAGATAATAATAATAATAATAATAATAATAATAATAAATAATTATAAATAAATAAATAAATAAATAAAGGAGTACTACAGGCGTGTGTGTCTGGTACTGAATTCCGAGCTGAATTTAAAAACAGAATATCAGTCATAAACACTTTGGTTGTCTCTGTGTTGCAATACGGTTTCAACATTCTTAACTGGAACATAGCAGATGTTAAGCGAATCCACGCCAAAACGAAAAAGATTCTCACATTCATGCTGGTGTCGATCGTCTGCATGCGCCCAGAACCGAAAGAGGCAGAGAATTAGTTCAACTAGAACTGTCTAACAAAACTACAATTTGCCTTCAAAGATAGCAGGAGAATAACGAAAGTCTGGATGAAAAAAGAACATTAAAGTAGTAGGCGAATTTTTTCAATAATAAAGGAAGCCAACACATTCGAAATGGAGTTTCAAATTGATTAAGGAATAAAAACAATGCATAATACATCGACTTAAGCTACAAAATACTTTAAAAAAAAAGCAAAGGCAAATTCAACCGAACAGATACTAAAAAAAATACTAAAAATATGTTTCATTGCAAAAAGTAGATTCTGTGATAAGTATCCAGAAACAATTGATCAGAGTGTCTAATCTACAACACTACGGAAAGGAAATTTCAAGAACAGCACCCAGACCCGGTTACGGAGATAGGGCCTGTAATACTTTTATGTGACTTTAAAATACACACAGACAGAGCAATCGAAGCTAATCGCCCTGACAATATGATTAGAGACCACGAAGACAAAATGTTTCCCATTATTAATATTACAGTCACTGTAGAATGCATTGTAACTTTAAAGATCTTAAAAAAAAGGACTATCAAAATGCAAGGATCTTGAAATCAAAATTTCAAAAATATGGCGCATGAGGCCATGAATAATTCCAGTTGCAGTTAGAACACTCGGATTGATTCGAATGAAAGCCGCTCCACTGCGGAGCGGTTTACATACATGCAAATAAGATGTCTACATTCATGACGTGGAAAACGTAAGACACTGAAAACCCTTTCTAACTCTAACATCACCACGTCGACTCAGCCAATCAAAATTGACATCACTTTTACAATCTTACCTTGGAGATTTGAGTTAAAATACACGTCCACTAAAAATAATACTCTAAAACTTTTATTTAACAACTTGAATTTAGACAATACATTAAAGAAAATGCTTGATAAGAAAATAGTAGAAACAAAATAAAAGTTAAAGCCTAAACAGATTTTAAGAGGCATTTTATAAATTTCAACAGACAGCAAAGCTAAATGTTTAGTCAATCGATATCTAATATTTATATTACTTTGAATAATTCTTATTAGAGAAAAAGATGCGCCGACCAGGAGGATTCCAATATGCTTTCTTCATCGCAGAAAAAAATCGTCGATAGATCTGAAGTGCTTAAGCAAAGGCGGAATAGTGAATTGTAAGTGCAATTCTGTCTTCTTTCCAGAGTCTCAAAAATTCATATCTGTACAATTTTCGTATTCAAATGTAAACAAAAAATACTGATCTACAATTCTAATTCTAATCTGTAAAATTATCGAATATTCAGACCGACAGACTAAACTAAATAAATATATTGAGTGTCTACTCAAATATGGGTAATAATTAAAAATAACGTTTGAAGTTATATATGTGTGTGTGTGGATATATATATATATATATATATATATATATATATATATATCCACACACACACACACATATATATATATATATATATATATATATATATATCCACACACACACACACACACTTATATATATATATATATATATATATATATATATATATATATATGAGGAGGCACGGTGGATTAATGGATAGCGGCTTCGATTAAGGAATCGGAGTTCGAATTCTAGTCGAATCCATTAGATTCACATACGTGCTTATATCCTTGTTCTCTCTTCTCCAGCTATGGGTAAAATAGCAGGACAGACTGGGTTCTATAGCCTTGGATGGCAACTGGTCTAGGAGAAGGACAACTCTGAATTCAAAACCTGCGGAGGATCGTTTGGGGACCTTGTGGCACGTAGCACTAGGTCTCTGTATTCGGACCTTTAAAAAGTGCGGATGTTCCTGCACAAAAAACTTAACCACTATAATCAAATCTCATGTGCCGTTGTCGGGCTGTCTGTTTCCTAGGAACCGATCTGCTTAACCCTCATACGTCGAATTCGACAGGAGAGTCGAGTATATATATATATATATATATATATATATATATATATATATATATATATATATATATATATATATATATATATATATATATGCGCGTATTTATGTATTTATTGTTTATGTTTATGCACTATATTTTCATTCCAACAGGTTTGGTTAAATAATTTAGACAAATCATGTCGATTAATTTTCGTTGTGATTCTTTTAAGTTCATGGATTAATTTTTTTGGCCCTCTTTGAACATTGAAGAAGAAAAATACTACAATTTTCTTTCCAATAGATTTTATTTTCCCAAGTACTTTCAATCTCATCTGAAACCATCTTCACAGGGTTAAGTTGTCTGTGAATATGTGTGTGTGTGTGTGTGTTTCTGTGAATTTAAAACATTTCAACTGTTCGTTTGTTTGTTTGTTTTTTGTTTTTTTTTACTGCTTATGCAGCTTTCTAGATTTCCAAGTTCAAAGTTCATGTGTTTTTTTGTTTTGCTTTTTTTGGTGTAAGGGAAATAACTTTTTTGCTTTTTGTCCATATATATATAATATTTTTTCATAAGCATTTAAGGACTTTGTTGCTATATTCATAGTTGACTTTATTTATTTGGGGCTTTATCTAACATATAAAGGGCTTCAAGAATGTTTAGTTTTTGTTTGTTATTGTTTTTATCTAATATAGATGTATTTTCAACTAATCTGTGAGTGTGGACATGAGTCTTCCTTGTGTGCTGATATATTGAGCTATGTTCAGCCAAATGAAATGTAAGACGTTTGTTAGCATCGCCGTTGTAAATCCAACGTAAGAATGGATTGTTGTAGATATTTTTTATGATCATATCTTTGGTTTACCTGACTGGGAAGTTGTTAAATAAGTTTTCAACATCTAGTGAGGCTAAAAATTTTTTTTTCGTTTTTAGAATGTGGAGTAATTCGTGTGTTGACTTTATTCTGTATTTATTTAAAATTTAGGGTCTAATTACTTGATTAAGAACTTTGGTTAGCTGGTAAACAGCAGTGGCGTGTAAAGGGATATAAACTGAATGTCCTTTAGGAGATTGTATCTGAAAAAATGCCGATACATACGTTGGCTTTACTACGCCGATAATAACAAAAAGACTTTTATTTCATTTAGCTGAACATAGCTCAATACATCAGCACTAACAGAAAGACGCATGCTTACACTCACAGACGAGAGAGATATTAGTTGAAAATGCAACTATATTACATTAAAACAATAACAAGAAAAAAACTAAACATCCCTTTGTAATAAATAACGTAAACTAGAACGCTGCATAAACAGTAAAAAATGAACAGTTGAAATGTTTCAAATTCACAGAAACACATATACATACACACAGACATCTTAACACCCTGAAGATGGTCTCAGATGACATTGAAAGTACCTGGGAAAATACAAACTTATCGAAATAGAATTTTTGGTATTTTTCTAAATCTACCAAAAATTTAATCAGCGCACTGGAAAGAATTACAACGAAAAATAAATCGACATGATATGTCTAAATTATTTAACCAATTCTGTTTGCATATATATATATATATATATATATATATATATATATATATATAATTATTTATTTAAAAACACGCTACATTCCAACACGCTACATAAGAGTTCTCATGTTTGTAGCATGTTGGAATCATATTTTTAAATAAATAATTATATTAATGCTCTACTTCTGTATCGAGCACTATTTTTAAAAATAAATAAAATACTAAAGAACTTTGGATTATTTACCTAACGAGTTCTTTCCTATTTTCTATATATTTGCATGCATATATATATATATATATGCGTTCAAACATGGTAATTCCTGTGTAGCGATGGAACCATATTTTTAAATCATTAATTTATGGTTCTTGGACCGGCTTCTAATGGTCTGGAATGAGCGGCTTGGGGATAGTAGTCGTAGCACGAGGAGGCACAGTCCTATGGGTAAAAGAGAAACTCGGAGAAGTTCTACCAAGGAATTTGTGATCCAGCGGCGCTATATGGAGTCTCATTCGTTACCACTTCTTCAACGAGAGCCGTTGGTACAGTTGGTATGGCGTTTACCTCCTATCGGCTTTCAATTCTCAGTAGTTGATGCGCAATGCTGTTGAGTCCCAAATATCCAAATATAGAACCAAACGGCTGTCCAGTGCTTTCTGCATTCTGTTGAGGTTTCTTCTGGACACGTTGAATTACTTAATTATGATATATATATATATATATATATATATATATATATATATATATATATATATATACCATCGAGCAAACAAAATGTAGTGTGCAAATAAACGTAGCTAAAATATACCTAGTCTGAACTGAGCCGAAAATATGATAGATAGATATAGAAAGACAGGAAGAAAGAATTCTACAGAGGTCAAGGTAAAAGTAGATCTTTGTAGATCGAATTTTTATAGTTCAGTACTGGCTGAGTAACATATTAAATTAAGAATTCGCTCGTGACTGAAGCATTGATTATTTAGTCTGTGAGAATGAAATGGAAAATCAAACAACACAAATGCACTGGAATCAATGACATTTTCGTCTTTTGAACTTCTATTTATTATGACAGACTTAAACGAGACAAATTGTTCAGAACGCAGTAAATAAAAAGTATTGAGGTCTTTGTCATTACTTCATTTTGAGCAAAGGTAAAAAAAACAAATACATATATAACACGTTGAAACAGTAGCATATATATATATATATATATATATATATATATATATATATATTCATGAATCATTCATGCAAAAAACAAATATAGAGATTAATGATTTAAATGGCGAGAATACATCGTCGCAAACAATATAAATAAGATACATCAACCCCGATCCTGCATATGAATGATATGATGCCCGTTTATAAATTCCAGTTGTATAAGGTCTTTTTAATTTTGCAAACTTTCGTCTATTCCTACAGACATCATCAGGTATATATATATATATATATATATATATATATATATATATATATATATATATATATATATATGAATATATATATATATATATATATATGCACATGTGTGTGTGTATTGTATCAAAATTATTTTTACAGACCGGGGACGGGTTCCTCAGATTAAAACAAGCAGAACATTCCATATAAACATATGTCCCCAAATCCTTTTTTTTTGTGTGTGTTAGGGAGTTTATAGCGAGAGAAAAACCTGTCTCGTGTCCCATATAGGGAGATTTTTTAGGCAACCTACTTTTTAATTTCAACCAATCAACGTGGCGCATCATATACAACATATAACAATATCTCTATAGTAATCTAGCACATATATACACGCCGTTTCAGAAGTATTTTTGCAAACATTGAGGGCGGGTTCCTCAGACCAAAAGAAAAATAAAAGTTCATATATACATGTATTCGCAAATGATTCGTTTTTGATATTTTAGGTTTAAAGAAAATTTACGGTAGATGGATCTGTGTTGCTATAAACATTAGGTTACATTCGTGCTTAGTCTATCATCAACATTTAATACATGTAATTCTGAGTTAACCTAGAAGTTTAACAATGGCAGAATATTCATAAGGTGGGTAGCAAATATGATTTTTACATACGGACGTGTGAATGGTAATGGACGCGAGGCTGCATGGCTGTATCAGGTTGCCTTTCCAGATCAAAGGCAATCGAGTCATCTAACATTTGCTACTGTTATCCTCGCGTTGCTGAGACAGGATCCGTGCCCCCACAAACTATGCATCTAGGAAGACCGACCAATAAGAACACACAAACTGCCGATTTGTCTCACCACTGTGGATTATGGATGAGGCAATATTTGGAAGAGATAGAATAACAAATTTACACAACGAACATTTTTCTGCTGATCGGAACCACCATGGTAGAATTAAATGCTAGACACCAGCATCAATTTAAGATTAATTGGTGGGCTGGAAGTGCAGGTGACTAGTCGGTCTATATTTTTGCCTGCACGGCTTATAGGAGTTGTCTACAGAGACTTTATTTCAAACACACTTCCAGACCTGCTAGATGATGTACACTTGCTAATATGAAGACGCATGTGGTTCATGCATGATGTGGCTGTAGCACATTTTAGTCACATTGTTCGCGATGCACAGGCTGACATCTACTATGAAAGATAGATAGGTATTAGGGGACCGGTTCCATGCCTCGCACGCTCCCCTGAGCTCAATCATTTTGATTTTTATCTGTTGGTCCACGTAAAATAATTGCTTTATGCAGCAGACATTGATAATGCTGAGACGCTTCAACAACGTGTCATGGGGGCATGCGAAACTATTCGACACCATGTGGGAGTATCTGAAAGAGTTCGACGAATGCATGCATGTGAAGAAGCAAGCAGAGGACGTTTTTGAACATTTGTTATTAGTTGATCTGTTGAGGTACGACAATGGCCTTTTGGATGTGGGCTTATACTGATATTTTGCATTGTTCTGGTGTGAGAAATCCGCATGGTTTGTAAAAGAATTTTTGGCACACTCTCTCTATATATGAATTCGGTTCCACATTTATTTCTTCAAAAAGGCCTCTAGAATAATTTGAAATATATTTGTTACCGCCCACCCAATAACATTGAGAGCACTACTCAGGATACACCATTGAACAGCATATATAAATAATGGAGACAAAAACACAACACATAACCTGAAGTTTGCATTCAAACTTGAACGATAATTTGCTTGAGGAACGTCCTTCTGATAGCGAAAGATGTCACATGATTATGTTTCTAATTGTTCCTTCAAATTTCTATATACCGTGTGTTACAGCAAAATTTTCTAATACTTATAAAAAGATTTGAAAGGATGTATCTTAGAAATGATTAAAGATAACTTACTGGAATTCTCCGGGTTTTTTTTATAACAGTATGGGAGTCTATTTTCAGCAATAAGAATATATTATTACTCTCTACGCTTAACAGAAGTATCGTGATGAAATCTGCCATAAACGAAAATTATATGTTCATCATTAATTAATCACAGCTAAGGAATGAAATCTCATGAAGAAATGAAAAAGATTTTCAAATATATATATTATGTCAGGATCCTTTCACAACTCATTCAAGAAGATCTCCACCCTCTCTAATCTTCTAACATACTTTCCTAGAGTAACAAAGTGTCTCACATATTTCATGTACGACTTCATTTTCAAGCCCTTTTCACTATTATTTGGACTGTAATTGCTAAAACTCCTCTCTTACGTGCGAAATGACTTACGAATTTAGTTGGATCTTTTCTAATTTATCTCCTTAGATGTAATTTGAAATGATGATCCCTCTTTCCGTCGTGACCTTCTGATCCAGTTTTCCTAGATGTTGGTACCATTACCTTTCACCATTGCTTAACTGTGAAGACAATGGGTTTGACACATAACAATTTTAACCTGCTTTTTTTACCTGAATGATTCAAAGGGTTTTCATTGATTCTTTCGAAAAATGTTGTAAAAAAAGTTTTATCTAAATAGGTGGGAAAAAGAAAATCATTTAGTTTAGAGTTTCTTTTAGATATTGCACATTTTGTGGGATGAATAATTATGCTGTTAAACGATTTGGACAACTATGCTCTTACATCCAGTATATGTCCGTGTAAACCTTACTTTGCAAGACGTGTACAATATATATATATATATATATACTCTGCGTGCCAAATTATTATCGAGATAACTTTTTTCTAATATTTCAAAAAACGTATAATCAATTCACACAAAATTTTCACACAATATTGGCAACACTGACCTGCGCAATCACTGAAATTTGCGTACTGATCTGCGCAATGTAAACAAACTGGCGCCATATTTATTATCAGCACGGTGATTTGAGCGTGCCAAATTATTAAAAAGGTTTAGTAAAATTCACAGAATTGAGCAGGCAAAACGTTTATTAATGTTGCACGTGAATGTTTATGATCAAAAGAAGCTAATAAATAAGATAATCAAACAAATAATAACAGATACAAAGGCACAGTTTTAAACAAATTAATAGGGAATGTGCTTTCCCTGTTTTGAAATTACTTGAAGAATTCGAGGATCCATAGAATTTCTTAATTGTAAGATGTCATCTGGTGTAATGCCGCGAGATATGTCAAGAATTGCTTCCCACAAATCAGCGTAGCTTCTAAATTGTCTTCCGTTGGCGTACAGTCTTCTCTTCATGATGCTCCAAAGGTTCAAATCAGGAGAATTTGCTGGCCACTACATTTATCGAGGTCCATCGAAGCCTAACTGTTTCAAATATTCAGTAGTCTTGTGAGCAGCATGTGAGGGAGCGTTAACTTGCATAAAAAACAATGGCCTTTCCGAAGGCAACTCTTTGCCTTTTCATCCAGAGTTCAAGATGCTGCTTCATAAACGCTATGTATGCATCAGCAGTCATTTTGACGCTATCTGGTACTCTCCATGGGCCCACTAATGTTTTTTTTTCAATAATACCATCCCAGATCATTATGCCTTCACCGCCTTGTTGACGTCTCAAACGGTGATGGCAATTCTGTCAGTTCATTATCCAGCCTTTGAACCATCTACATGGCCCATCAAGTATTGCCCGAGTTTTGTCTGTGAACAAAACATTAGAGAAGGCAATCTTCATATTGTCCTCGGCCCATTTCAATCGATTTTGAATGTTGTTTCTCGTCAATGGAGACTTCGATTTAGGTTTGACTATTTTTGCTATTTCCCTCAAATGCCAACACAGAGTACTTTTCGACACAGTAGGATCCCCAATGCGACTGAAAAGCTCGTGACTACTAAGTCCAGAATTCTTCGTGGCCTCTCGTTTATGTCGTGACATGAGACGACATGAAATAACCTTCGGTTTGCCTTTTTCTGCCCTTTTGCGTACTTGTGTAGGGTCGGCGGTGAACTTTTTCACTGTTTGATGACACCTCCCTAACATTTCAGAAATTTCTACGGTAGATTTTGAGAGTTCTGAGGTGTTAGCTTTCTTTTCAGCATCACTTAAACTGCTTTTACGGTCCATTTTTTTTTTAATAAATTCTTACACTTTTATAATAATTTGGCACGGCCAAATCACCGTGCTGACAAAAAAATATGGCGCCAGTTTGTTTACATTGCGCAGATACGTACGAAAATTTCAGTGATTGCGCAGGTCAGTGTTGCCAACATTGTGGGAAATTTTGTATGAATTGATTAGATGGTTTTTCAAATATTAGAAAAAAGTTATAATTTGGCACGCAGTATATATATATATATATATATATATATATATATATATATATATATATATATATATCCTTCCCCCCCATTAGAATGTCTGATAGTCAAATTCTTGAGAACAACTCTCTGCGTCTGCTCGGTCTCACGTTGACTGCTGACCTGAGATTGAACGCATACATTGAGTCAATTGCATCGTCCACCGCGAGGAAAGTTGACTTTCTGTGCCGGGCTAAGAAATTTTTCTCCCCGGAATCGATACTTCAAATATACAAATCAACCATTCGCCCTTGCATGGAATATTGCTGCCATATATGGTCTGGGGCACCTTCTGTTTACCTCGGAGTTCTTGACAAGATCCAGAGACGGATATGTAATATAATTTTCCCTGATCTGGCATCTCGTCTACAGTTGCTCTCTGACAGACGCGCTGTCGCCTCTCTCTGTTTTCCCTACAAATAATTGCATGGTAATTGCTCCGCTGAGCTGCTTTCACTGATTCGAAGACCCCATGAATTCAAGCGCCCTACGAGGCTGGCATCCCACTCTCACCCTTTCACTATAGAAACTTTTAAAAGTAGCCGTCTCTTCTACTCCAATAGCTTCATATCTCGCACCTCCAGCCTGTGGAACACTCTTCCCAATTACTGTTTCCCTGGGAGCTATAATCTCCAACTATTCAAATGTAATGTCAATCGACATCTCCAGTTACCTTGATCTATCCACTATCCTTCTCCTCATCTTTTCCTCTATCACTCCTATCTGCTCTCGCTCCAAATTCTCTCCAACGCCCGGCATACTAGTGACTTCATGCCTTGATCGAGGCGTAATGCTTAATATATATATATATATATATATATATATATATATATATATATATATATATATATATATATATATATATATATAAACAGAAGATGCCAGTCTGTGTGTTTGTGTGAGTATGCTATTTATCCACGTCCAGATTTCTTGACTGATTTCGATGAAATTGTACACACCAGTTGCAAATTTACCAAGATAGGTCACGACCAAATTTCTAATCTACAGGCCCCACTCAAGTTTGGCCGATAAAATCAGTAAAACTGAAGGTGGTTACGACTTTTTGCAAAAACCAAGGCAAAGTTATACCCAAACAAAACTTTTACTGCTGTTTGTTGCACTTAAACCAAGATATAGCTCATGTTAGAAGGTTGATGTAGAGTGCTTGATAGATTGTTTGGTTTTGCGACATTGGCTTCACACGAGAAAGGGTAAAAAAAAATAACGGTATTTTTGTACTACTTAAAATAAAACCTGCCTCATTTTTTTATCCGATTTGCCATTATGTAAGAAATAATAGTGTAGTTTTAGTCATCCCCGCGTATAACGAAAAATCACGTTTTTCGTGATAACTCTTTGGGTTTTAATCCGATCCTTTCCAAAATTTCTTCGTAAATTCCATATAATACACAAATTGTCTTGTGCGAATGTTTGGTTTAGACTACTTCAGTTAAGTGAACGAAATCTGCGAAAAACTAGGTCCAAAATCGGCTTTTGCCATGTAGCCAATAGTTTCTTCATATGATTCCATCTTAAACTGGCATTGGATCAAACTTATTGTTTCAGAAGAATTATTGAAGCGTTAAAAGGGAAAAATCCTGAAGAAGCTCTTACTAACCACAACTTTACAGTAAACGCGCGAAGAGTGGAGGCGTTCATTCCTTTTTTTAGTTTGATTATTACATTGATGAAAAATACCATGAAAGTTATTACGGTCATAGAAAATTTACTAAATATCTAAAACATTGAGACAATTTAAACCGGAGCAACGACCACACATTTTTTAGCGATAAAATTACTTTATTAAGAACAATCCAACAATTTGGAAGGTCACGCCGTAAACAAAAAAGGGAGGGGAGACGTTTAACACATCAACGGATAATACATGCAAGTGGAAACGCAGTCAGATATTTCTAGACAGTGGTGTGCGAGTATACAGTGGAGTCCGGTTATATAATTACAAACATGTACTCTTGTGTACCTCGTATATATATATATATATATATATATATATATATAAAATTTGTGACTGGTTGGGCTAATTCCAAAGAGGAAAATAATCCATGGAATGGCCGCCGTAAACTACAGAACATTATAATAATAATCAAGAAGAAAACATTAAAGATACATTTCAATTATAATTTATTTCGTGAATACATTTATATATTCTCTGCTTATCACTGCGAAATCTTTCCCATTTACTAAAAGATTTCGACCTGAAGAGATAAATATATATATATCCAAGAAATGAATTATAGGCGAAAGGAATCTTTAAGGTTTCCTTCTTCATATATATATATATATATATATATATATATATATATATATATATATATATATATATATATATATAAAATATAGGAAAAGACAAAATTAATGAGGTATTTTTTTAAAAAGAAATAGCAAAAAAAAAAAACAGCAAAAACAAAATAACCGGTTTCATCCCAGGACTGACTTATCAAGTATATTCTTCTGGGAATAGAATATTTAAAAAGCGTGTAAATCAATTTAAATTAACGAATGGGATGGAATGGAAAAGAAAACAATGAATTTCAAGAAACTAGAGTTCAATAACATTCAGACCCAGTAAGCATTCTATCTCTTACAAAGTGAAGGCCCACGGGATCTGATATACAAGGACTCTAGAACCTTGAGGTGAAATGGGGAGTGGGACCTAGATATAATCAAAAAACAGTCCCCACTAAAATTAACCACACATTTCTTATATTGGTTAGTTGGCTCTTCTTGGTAGACGGATTTAAAATCCTGGGGGATAAATTTTGTTTTATTCTCGAATCCAAACGCTTGGACGTCCTCCCTATGTAGTCGAGTCCACAACTACACTTGTATTAGTAAATCACTGAATTAACATGATGGGGAGGCAGGACGTCCTTACGAACAGAAGAGAAAACAGAACGAGTAACAAATATTACCCTAACATTCGCCGAAAAATAACAGCTATTGATCAAACTTGAAATTCGTTTAGATAAACTCTCACCCTCTGTAGCATTATAGCAAATACGCAAATAAACTAGGCATTCATCAACAAATTGCAGCTTAACCCCATGAAATTTACTAATGACGTCATATATATATATATATATATATATATATATATATAGATAGATAGATAGATAGGTAGTAATTCATCGAGTCTAAAGAATCCTCAACAAAATGCAGGAAGCACTGGACAGCCGTTTCCTCCTATTTGCGGCTCATCAGCATTCCGCATCCACTAGGGAGAATCGAACCCGAAACATCTTTATACAACGCAAGTGCCATACCAACTACACCAACGGGCCCGGGTGCCGGAGAAGAAACTGAATAGACTCGATATAGGGCCGCTATTCACAAATTCCGTGATGATAGTTATCCACAATGATAGAACACAACGGGTTGTACGCCAAGAGAAAAGTTATTCCATTTACCGTAGCCGCTCCATCGTATAGCATTAGCTGGGTCAAGCAAGATATACAAGTAATAGAATCATATGGTAATTCATGGAGTATAGAAGAATCCTCAAGAGAATGCAGTGTGCGCACTGCTGATGAGTCCCAAACAGTACGAAACAGAGGTCCCGTGTTTTCTACATTCTTTTGGAGATTATTGTAAACTCGATGAATTATTATGTTATTATTCTAATTCCTCAAACTTCTTTCACGTTGTCTTTGATAATATTGGCCTAAGCAACATTTTCTACCGTTATACACAACACACACACACACACACACACACACACACACACATATATATATATATATATATATATATATATATATATATATATATATATATATATATTCCATGGAAAATAATATTCTATTATTTCGTAATATATATGTTCTCCTTGAACCAGGTGTTAAGACTCGGAGAACGTCGAAAAGTTGATTCCTTCGTTTGCTCTGGCAATTTTTTTCTTTTATTAACGACGTCTAAGACATGATGAAGGTCGGTTGAGGCGGTACAATTTCACTTTCGCAGTGAAACTTCATTTTTTTTTCTTATTGTTCTTTCCCCCACCTTTTATACAGAATTCAACGACAAAAAAATTGTTTTTGTTTTGATGAAATTATGATGACGTATTTCCATTTTCCTTTTCGATTGGATCAGGAATTTAGAACAGATGTTTTTCGCTTAACAGTTTGGGCGCGTATTTTGCAGTCTATGAAATCATTTTGATGCAAGTTTGTTTCTCGTTTGCAGCTACGATTCGGGTTTGTTAAGGATTAAGTAATATGGCAGCAAATTAACACGAGACTTGAAATTTAAGAAAATCCCCACCGCCTTCAGACATTGCATGAAGGGTAGATACGGTGAAGTGAAACATATTCTGCCATAACTTGGCTGTTAAATAGTCTATTTCACGATCAAAATAGACATATATATATATATATATATATATATATATATATATATATTAGTTGAGACTGATTTGTAGTTCGAAAATCCGCTCACGGGGGAATTGTGGTAATAACGTTTAGTTAATTGACAATTATTCAAAATTTGTAGAATCTTCGGCTCGGCATTAGTCATTTTCCCACTGTCGTAAGATTGCCTCCCTGTGTCTTTCCTATAAATATTTTCATTTTAACTGTTCGGATAGGATCTTCGCTATGGTACCTAGACTTTATGAATTTAATCGCAGTTCTTGACTGACGTCGAGATTTCATTAATTTAGAGTTGAGTTGGCTACATGTTATGCTAACAGTTTGCTTTCTCACAATTCTTACTTGTGGAACTTCCTTCCGTCTTCATGCTTTTGAGCCCACGTTTATCTTTACAAATGTAAATGCAATGTCAATCGCTATCTAGTGTTCTCCTGACTAATCTTTCCTCTTCCCGTTCATTATTAATATTTCTATTGTGATTTCTTTCTACATCCTGTAAGTTCTTGTGGCTTTACTGTTTTACTTTGGGATTAGAGCGATTTAAAAGAAATGAAGCGGAATTGACAGAATGATAATGTTTTAATCATTTCACTCTAGGCAAGACTATAAAACTATGAGGATGCCAAGGGTTACTGGAAGTGAGAGAATTTAAAAAATGGATAACATTAATAAGGAAAGAGAACAATAAAAGAACGGAAGATGATGGGACAAAACATAACGATGGACACTGCATTTAAATTTTTGAAGACAAACTCGTCAAGCAAGAGGTCGAAAGAGAAAGAAACTGCTAAGAAATAAAAGAATGAACCCAAATGCTATTTTTAGGCGTGGTTCTTACTAATACAACAACAGCAACGACAACAGCAGCAGCAACACCACCAACAACAACAGCAACAACAACAATAATAATAATAATAATAATTTTTACGGGAAGGAAACTACAAAAAACTGGTATTGTGACGTTACCCCGGCCTCTCTCTGCCCCCGTCGTGCTATCCTGTGACGACCAATGTGACATGGTATTGGTCGCGACACCAAATGTGATGTAATCCTGCTCTCACAGCTCAAAATGTGACGTTCTAACCCTTGGCTGATTCGGATGGGAATCTGGTTAGATTCGTTATCAGCTTTGTCGCTTCCAGCTCCAACGTCTGGTTACCGAAGTAACTGCTTTGACTTCTAGTCTAACCTACCCACGTTGTGATTTGATCTTAGGTAGACGAAATCAATCAGTCGCCGGGCCGTAATGCAAGCCGAGTCCGAGCAAAGGTAACACCGCACAAGTATATGTAAAAAAAAATAAAGTAACAACTCGAAAAGTTCAAATGTGTTAAAAAAAGAATATCAAAATATTTTTATATCTGGTTGCTGAATACAGGATTGCGTCTTTCTCCCAACCTGCTTCTATGGATTCGTAACACTTTGAGTTTGTTAGGCGAGTCTTAATATCTTGTTTTTTGACAAATAATTTTTGGTGTCTTCAGGCGATATTCGGAAAACTTGTTTGGTCCAAGTCGTTCTTCAAAAATAAATTGTTCTTGGTTAGAAGTCGAAGTCGGGATGCGTGGATCTTCAGTCAGCTTCCTGCGAAGCTGGTCTCAGAGCCCATAGCTCAACTCTGCATCTGCCCAACTGCGTCTGCAACTGTAACTCTGTGCGTAACTGCTCTGGGGACATTCGTTTATATGGACGCCGACCAAAACCGAGTGTGGGCTTGTCGGGGTTTGAGTTCCTCGATAATTCTAAATCCACAATAAGATTTTCTTTGTTTTCGGACGGGAAAAATTTATTACTTTCCATTTTTGGAAGTCCATTACTTTCTGATCCAGTGAGGTTCTTAAGGAATTCGTCACCCATATTGCTCCTTTCTCATATTGGTATCTCACATCAATCCCCTCAGAGGGCGTCAACAGGTTTCCCTTCTTTCTCATAGTGGTATCTCACACAAATACCCTGAGAGGCATCAACAGGCCTTCCTTCCTTTGTCATAGTTTACCTTCGCCTATCGCCCACGCCACCATTCAGCCAATGAACACCTAGCAGCGTGGGTTTGGCTAGACTGGCCTCAGTTTAAAAATTTCGCTCGAAGGAAAAAAAAATATCTTCCTTTTTTTCTATTCTTTCTTTTCCCGACACCAGACCACTACGACTCGTAGTGTGGTCCTTAATCTCTACCTTCCCCGAATGCCATCTGGAATTTATCAACGAGATTTTCGCCAGCGTCAAGTGGGTGGTCATCTGGACGTCTTCGCACTCTGTATCCAATTATCCATCCCGGTAACAAACTTTTATCATGTCCAGGTCTAGACAATAAAACAGATGGTTTCTTTCCAAAAAGAAATGATATCTCCGAAAGATAGTTAATGGTTTATTCTTTTCTTTTTCTTGGGTGGCCCAGCTGATGTTTTTCTCGGTCAGTACGTGACCTGATTACAATTATCTCCCAGCTTCTGTTTCGAAGGCCACTTGACCAATTTGAAATTTTCATTATTGCCATGGGCAGATTGTTATCTTCTTTCGACGCGTCATAACATAAATTAATTCCGACAGATCCGTGGTCTTACGAATTTCCTATCTTCCGCGAAAAAAAAATACCTTTTTTTTTTCGCAAATGAAAAAAAAAAACATTTACCACGTTTATTTGTTAAAAAAAATAACATCGCTCAATATGGCTTTTCGTGATAGCTTCTTCTCGCCTTAATTATTTCTCGCTTTTCATTTTCATGCGACCGCTAAATAGTGTCAAAGTATGAACATAAACCAGACCAGGTTAAAAAAATAGGATTGTAACAATTTTATGGAACTTTACAATACATAGAGGCAGAAAAAAAAGCTAATTGCCCAGATATCGTGATCAATGACCACAAAAACAGAATATACTTTTTTATTGTCATGTCAGTCCCTACAGACTGTAATGTATCTTTGCAGATATTCAAAAAAAAAAAAAAAAAATACGAAAACTTGAATCGGAAATCTAAAAAAACTTGTGGTACAAGAAAACATAATTAATTCTAGTTGGAGACCTTGGTTTGATTGGGAAAGTTTCCAATAGATTCATTGAAATAATTCCTGGTAACCAATGGCTTAAAGAAATAGAGAAAATTGTACTCATAAATACAATTCCTAAAAGCTTTATCTATGTACATTTGGTGTGATCATTTGATTTGTTTTTTCAAAAACGATCAATGTGCTTCATGTCATTTACATAAGTATTCAAATTTCGACCTGACCTCTGTTATAGACGTATATTTCTGTCTGAATAAAGAAAAGTAAGGGATAAACAGAAAACGTCTAAGAAATGTCGTAGTGAAAATAATAAAACAATTAAGGTATTTTAAACGCAATTCGAATAAAGATATATGCAAAAAGTATCGGGAGAAATAATAATAATAATAATAATAATAATAATAATAATAATAATAATAATAATTTTTACGGGAAGAAAACTGAAATAAACTGATATGGACATCATCCAGAACCGGTTACAGAGACAGGATATGTAACAATTTTATGGGACTTTAAAATAAACACAGACAGAACAATCAAAGCTAATCACCCAGACATCGTCATCAAAGACCCACAGAAATAGAATGTGTTTTCTTATTGACATGGCAGTTCTTGCACATTTTAATGTGTCTTTAAAAATCTTCAAAAACAAAACTATCAAAATACAAGGATCTTGAAGTGGAAATCTAAAAAAATCAATAATTCCATTTGTAGTTGAAACTATCGGATTGAGTGGAAAATCTTCCGATAGATGAACTGAAGAGATTTCTGGTAGGCTATGCATTAAAGATATACAAAAATTTTACTCACAAGTACAGTTTACAAATTACAAAATGCTTCATCTATGTAAAATGTTTGTAATTCTTTTTTTTTTTTTTAATGAAAATGATCCGTGGAAAACGTCATGAAGTTATTTCCGATCTTCGGTCTCTGGTTCGTACCTGGATGGAAAATGTGTATAGAAAGGAAATTAAATAATAATAATAATAATAATAATAATAATAATAATAATAATAATAATAATGTAGAGAAAAATAAATGATGAAGAGGAGGGTCAAAAAGTGGAGTGCGACGCTTTCCGGCAGGCCAGCTATTTTTCTTCTTCTTCGGTCGCCTCAAGGAAATGTATTGGATGACTCCCTTTCTCGACCGTTACAGGAAGTTGTGAAACAGACACCAACTCAGTTGCACCTACTTCAACTTCCTCTTTGTATATCTGTCTGTCTGTCTGTCAATCCGTACGTTCAACTCTAACACACGCAGCCAAATGACTTCTGTTTTTCAGTTCTGCTGTGACCCTGCTTTTTATGCTTTTCCAAGACGGCCAAAATTTGCATGTGTGCAAGTATAGTCTCGTTTTGCACGAGATAGGCGCGCATATAGTGTGTCTTCAGTAGCAGCCATATTTCTTTTTGTCATTACTTTGCAGGAAAGACACGTTCGCGCTCGTTTCGAATTCCGAGATAAGTCATGTCTATCGTTACAAATATTATTAATAATAATAGAAATAGTAGGAGTAGCAGCAGCATTAAAAAGCTAGGAATAGAAACATCATTACCATGTTATAGGAAGGCAGACAGTTTTGGATCATCGATATAGTGGTACCAAATAGATTAATTGGAGTTTAAAAAGTAAATTAGACCGAGGAAACTTTCAATTTTGAAAGATGGGATAACATTCTAGCAGGGTCTTAAGAACATAAGAGGTCTTCAAGTTGTTGTAGGTGACTTTGAAATATTTCTAGACAAAATCCAAAAACGGCTATTTAAGATTGCAATTGTGATTCAAATCCAGAACTTATAGAGTACTGAATTACTTTTTACAACGAGAATTCTGAAGATATTTTTTTATGCAGAGTTTTGAAGATATGACAAGATGCATGATCATTTGTCATGACTCGCTCCTGGTCGTTAAATTACGCTACATCTTCTCGATAAAAATTATTGACAATAATAATAAGGATAATAATAATAATTTTCAATCACGGCGTTTCATTCATTTTGACGCGTTGGTTATCAGCACAGCCGTTTTTTTTTTGTTTTTTTTTACAAGATAAGCAACGCATTTACAAAGACTTATAATTATTCGTACATTTATATTTTTTATACTTGAAAATTATTTTTAAGTATAAATTAATGAAGACAGACATACTGTTAAAATATTGTTCAACATTCTCAAACACTGTTTTTATGCTAATATTATAGCTATCCTTACGAATAACGATGTTATGTACACAAATCGTAGCAAGCTGAAAGTAATACACTAGTATGGTAGTTCAGAATATATACCGAACGAAATATACAAAGCAATAGAACATATATAATAATAAAATATTCCTAACGATCATCTCATCATAGACCTACAGTCTGATATCAAAAGTTCATCACAATAATTTGAAACAATTTCAAAATATAATGGTTTGGAAACTGATATTGCAACAAATTTAGCGTTTAAACATAACTACAGTACCAATAATTTTAGGAACACTAGGAATGATTAAAAAGAATACTGATGCCCATTATGAAAAAGCTAGGAAATTACAGAGATGCAAACGATTGCTCATGAGTGCTAGAAACGTATTTGTGAAAAAAAAAAAAAAAACTCTTTTATGTTCAATACATTTGTAACGGATACTGTTCTGGGGCTCTCCCATTTTTATATTAGATGGACGTCTAAAATATACTTATACTGACAGAGAGAATACCTGCGGATGGAGATACGTTGAGATACGTGGAGATACGTGGAGATACTTTGAGGTACGTTGAGACAGGTTGAGATACGGAGACAGACGCAGGGTGTTCTCACAGAGTTATACAAGAGTCCAGAGAGAGAGATGATTATGGCTTTACTTTACATGTAAAGAGACCTGTACATATACTTTCTACTAACCCGCATTCCTGGACTACTAATCTTCACTTCAAGTCTGTGTTCTTAAGTTTAATACACTTATTTTTCTGCCTCAATTATTGGGGTTGTTTATTTATTTGTGCAGGATTCCATTCACTGAATCCACAACAGATACCTTCATTAAACTCAGTTTAAATAGCTTATTTGGAAAACAGATATTACATTAATAATAATAATATTAATAATAATAATAATAATAATAATAATAATAATAATAATACTTGGACCACAAATAATTGTGCCTGTAAATGCTTTTCAGTTTTTGTTGATGTGCACAAACAACAAAATCAATGGCTGCTCATATTTGTGTTGATAAATATTATTCTCACCAGCAGTTCTGAGCAGCCGATCAAACGAAGCCGACTCACATTTTTGCAAGTTCAGAATATGCTGTATCATTCTCGCTTCGATTTGTACCATATTCTACCCAGGTTCTGATTTCTCTTCAGTACACGTTCATAAATATACAGAGAAATATATTAAGCAATGGTTAAACAGGTGCAAAATGAGCAGAATGGATAGAGGCTCGGATTGAGGAATCAGAGGGCTGATTTCGAATTCCATTCGAATCCATTACGTTCACTTGCCGGCTAATACCCTTGGGAAAGGTATGAACCCGCTTCTTCTTCCAACAGCTAATGGTAAGTAGCAAGAAAGACGGGGTTCTATAGCCCTGGATGGCAACTGGTCTACTGGATAAAGAAATGGCAACCTACTGCGGGAAAAAAATCTGCCACGTCAATAATATACCGAAAGATACATGTGTATCAGGCATGGCACATAAACTGACTGAGGTGCACAAAAGTCGCTGTTTGAATTTTTTCCATTCCGGGTCTAAAATGGTGAAGCCACTCGTATCCGAATATACCAGTCTGCTAGAGCAGCTTGCTAATCCCCATTGCAGTCGCCTGCTTAGGCAGATTTGTGTTGGTTCAACCCTGTGTATGCTTCAAGTATGCCGAGCGGAACATAATTACAGTTTCTGGGTGAGAGCGCGTTATCTACAGTAAAGGTATCCAACACATTCAAATCCTTGGACACGATGACCAAAGATTCACAAGACTGGCATGGTTTTCAATGGTATGGTTTTCAGACACTTTTCAACGTTGGAATATTGATTTTCTAAACTTAGTTTAGATATGGCACAAGGCCGAAAGTATTGGGCACAAATCAGGATCGAACTCACTATTCAGTTGTAAATGTTTTAGTGAGACAATCTTGCTATTACACCACGCCGATGAGATCCTTCAACATTGGGATCACATCAAAATTCCTGGCAAATTCTGAAATTTATTCTCTGATAGAGAACGTTCTAACCACTTCGTCACGTGACAATTCCCAGTAATATCTTCATTTTTGTTGTCATCATCACAAACGTTGATTTGATTGATTCATTTGTGATATGTCCCGGAAAGGGATATATTTGAACGAAGTAGCTAAGTGGTTTTGGTTAAAATAACCAAATAGAATACGGTAACAGTAATCGACTGGTACGCGTTGTTATCGCAGGTAAGAAGTGTAGATCAATGGCGTAGTCCAATGGGCGTCGTTATAGACTTAGCTCTCAGACTAAGGCTCTTGACTCTCCTATACGTCCGTCGGTATTTATGACGGACACCAGCCAATCATATTCCAGTGAGGTGGAACACAGGTGTACGCATATTCCATCATATTAATTTATTATATATATATATATATATATATATATATATATATATATATATATATATATATATATCTGTCTGTCTGTCTGTCTCTCTCTCTCTCTCTATATATATATATATATATATATAGAGAGAGAGAGAGAGACAGACAGATAGACAGATAGATAGAGAGAGATTGCGATAGATAAATTGTCGTCAAAATGACGCAAACATGAAAATAACACTGACATCTCATTATAAAACATATTTACCAAAATTACATAAAAATACCTTGAAATAATTAAAAGTAAATGTATTTCAATAAACTCTCCGTTGATTCAAGACTACTTCAGAATCTCTTGCAGCTCTTCTGGACGGTTTCCTTGTTTAAGATCGCTAATAATTCCATAATCCTTGCCTTTGGTGTCAAGTGTTTTTATGTTGAACTCTTGCTCAACTACGCCTCATACATAATAATGAAGAGGGGTTGCAGTTTTTTGTGGTTTATCTATTATGAAGATAAACAGAGCATTAAAGAAAGACATGACATGCAATACTAAATATATATATATATATCCTGAACAAATAATTATGTAAAGGAGAGAAAACATGAAAAAACTGATAACAGTTAATAAGAAAAACGAAATAATTAAATAAAAAAATAATATCATATACTTAATTTCATGGAAATTTCGAATTGAAATAATGTCACAAAATGACGAAATTTATACACACACACACACACGTATACATATATATATATATATATATATATATATATATATATATAACAGGTATCAGAGAAGTGTTCGACAACATTTTACAAAATGACACTGAAAGACGAAATTACTTAATATGAGATAAAAATAAAATAGCTGGGACATCTGACAAATGTATAATTGCGAAAGCAAAAAAGGTAGATCCCTCCATCACAATGTGCTCCTCTCCCTCACTATCGTTTCAAACACACACGAATATATATATATATATATATATATATATATATATATATATATATATATATATATATATATGATGTAATTTTAGTAAATATATCTTAAAATGTGATGTCAGTGTTATTTTCATTTTTGCGTTATTTAGACAACAATTTGTCTATTGCACTCTTTATCTTTCTCCCTGTCTCTCCCTCTCACTCTCTCCGTCTGTCTCTGTCTCTGTCTCTCTCTTCCTCTCTCTCTCTCTATATATATATACATATATATACATACATACATACATATATACATATATATATATATATATATATATATATATATATATATATATATATATATATATATTGAACAATAAATTAAAAAATTAAAATCTTAAGACACACTGGGTGTTGTATATTCTTCATTTTTTATTATTATTTCATTTAGATTCCTCGACTAGTTTCGGCCATCATGGCCATAATCAGGAGAAAAATAATATTCAGTTTGCTTTTAGCAGTGAACTACAGAAATGAATGGCTTGATGGAGAAAATGAACTTTTGTCTGTTGTTTTCATTTGTTTTTTTTTATCATGAATTTTGGTCAGTCCTTGAGTTGGTCAAAATCTCTTTTAAGTTGTTATTTAAGATTAGTGCTGGATGGATTTATGATGCTCTTAATTCCCTTGGTCATTTTGATAGTTTTATTGGGAAGGGGATGTGGGAGTGAGTGAGTATTATGTGCGGATATATATATATATAAATAAAGTGTACATCCCTGTTGCAAATCGAGCCGTCTACAGAAGAAAGGAAGGAAAGAAAAAGACGAAACAAAGAGAGAAAGAAAGTGTATACCTCTATTACAGACTAGCAGTGTGTGAAATTGTGTTTGTGTCGAAAAAAGGAAAGAAAGGAAATTGATATAAAAAAAGAGAGAACTGGATACAAAAGATAAGTAATGACATTTTGGACGCGTAGTAGAAAAGATATACACACACACATGAATATTGTGTTTTTTTTTCGCAAAAACCTTTCCACATGTAAAACAATAATTGTAACTCCTCTCCCATCTCTTTTGTATATGTGTGTTGGCTTCTGCATTCAATTCATAGTAATTCATACTTGTATTTTGTATGTTCGGGTTCAGTTGAATCCATTTGGTGTTCGGCGAATTTGATATCCCAAAATAAGTTCGAGATCCGATCGTCGGATGTTTTAACTCATACTTATCTGTTCGTTTATTTTTGATATATGTATATTTGCATATATTAAAATTATTTATCAAAAATCGCTAAGCCTTATAGTTCATCCTTGTATTGTGGATCAGTACTCGTGTTGAAAACGAAGCGAACCTGGGAAAGATTACTGTTCGATTATCTCAATCGAACAGTGGTCTTAAAGATATTTTGTTTACCAATTGTCCACTCTCACGATCTGAGAGAGATAACTTGTATCTCTCCACAGGTGTGAGAGTGTATATATCTCCTCGTCGGCGTTTGATCACCCTATAGCCCATTCGTCGACTGGGGCATATGACACCAGAATGAAATCGACTAAACCCCGAAGACTTCGAACCGCTTAATAGGGAAATACCTACACGGCCAGACCGGCGGAAGAGGGCCGCGCCTGTCGGGTTGGCGTAAATAAGGCAGGGCTTGACAGATCAATCATCCGACAGGCCGATGCAATCACGTTTTCCATATGTTCCTTGTCTCAATCCTCTTTGAACCTCGAGGGAGGTGCTTCTTTCTAAGTGTATGGACTTCACCATCGCTCGGGGTTGTCCTTTTATGTGCTGTCCCTCTTCAGGGTGTAGGCGATCATGACTCTCCACTTCCTCACTATCCCTTGTCGCTCTCAGTATGTTTTGTCCTTTTGATATCTCTACCAAATTCTGTTCGGTCAAGCCCACCATGTATGCAACGCGTTAGTTTCTCTTGCTTCTCTCTATCCGCCCTGTAAGTATCAAATCCTCCAAGATCTCCTTTCTTATTACGTGTCCCAGAAATTTCATCTGCCTCTTCCTGACCTTCCTCCTTATATGCATCCTCTCCAGAACCTCGTCATTTCTCAAATGTTCGATGCATGATATAATTAACATCCTTCTGTAGAACGATACATACGTTTCCTCCTTGTTTCTTCTTCATCTTTCAGGAGACCGTCCAACATTCGCTGCCGTAGAGGATGTCTGATGTCACGTAGCAGTTCCGAACTCTTTTCTTTGTTAGCAACGAAATCCTCCTGTCTCGTAAAACTCTGCCGAGCTTTTGGGCATCTCGATGCGGTGTAATGTTTAGCAAGCTTATCTTGCTAGAACAATTACGACTGAGTAGTGAGTTCGATACTCACTGGGTTCCCAGTACTTTCGGCCTTGTGCCGCATCTAGGAAATGCTTGTAAAATCACTACTCTGCCTAGCTTTTGGAATGCGTCTTTGGCCATCACTACACGTATTCGGTACACAGCGTTTAAATTTCCGCACCTGATAGATTTTAGTGTCTTCAACCTGTAAATCACATTTAGGGCTCATCGTTTTACTGATTACCATGGAATTAGTCTTGTAGTTGATGCTTAGTCCTTTTCTGTTGACTCTCGGGGGTTTTGTAGTTTACTTTCCGTGTCTGCTATCAACACCGTGCCATCTGCGTGTCTTATGTTAAGATTGCAGCCTCCGAATTACCTAGCTGTATAAGTTGAATAAGTCGTTCGAGAGCAGCAAAATCAAATTCACACGAATGCTTTCGTCAACCACTCTTTGATTCACATCATTCCCCGCTCCCGCCACTAGTAGGGTGGAGAAAAAGGGATTATGCAGAGAGGATGACGATCCCAATGCTCAGATACGAGCGGATGCAGACATAGGGATACATAACATTGTCCATTAGATGTTAGCAAATTTGCTCACGCATAATCTGAAGCGACATATATCTCGGGTTAATATTAATATTTTTTTTTAATAATAAACAACACAGAAAAGAGACTGTCAGTCGTAATGACGTTATTTAGCTCAGTCTTCAACGGCAGACACCAAACACATCTAACACATGTTTATCCCCTTAATATTCACGCCAGGTCTTGTCCTACCATCCATTCACACAAACTCAAGTGGTACGTTATTCACGTTATTTTTAAAGATTTTGTAATATACATTACAATCTTCAGGACTACCGTGTCATTGATAAAGCAAATTCTGTTTTTGTGGTCTTTTATAATGATGTCTGGTTTGATTGATTTGTCTGTGTTTTTTGTAAACTCTCACGAAATCTTTATGTGCCCTGTCTTTGTAACCCGGTCTGGCTGATGTTCATACTAGTTTCTTGCAGTTACCATCCTGTAAAATTCGAATATTTTCCAGTGTAGATATTGGCCCACTCTATTATGCGCAGTTTTATATTCACTGGGTGCTAACACTTTTCAACTTGGTAAAAGATAAACAATCTGTATTTGCGTTCAACATTATTTTTCAACATGATTGCTTGGTAATTTCTAGTTAGCAAAAATTGTCTTGTGCATTCAGTTTCAGTTTGTCAGTTTGCATTACATAAACGTTGATGGGTACGGGGTTTGTCTATATCTTGCCATCGTTTGGCACATTTGCTTTTGATCTATTTTCGCTTCAGTACGTGTATTATGGTTAATTTGCACTTCACACACTTGGGATATCCTTTGTGAGTTTGTTGGCTTTCTTTATTACTGAATAATTTTCTTATTTCTTTCATGTTCTTTCACACAGATCATCATCCAATCTTTTGTAGATTCTGGGTATCTTTGAAGACCGATTGTTGAGTTTTTTTGTTTTTTTAAGCAGATTCTAGTTCAACTAATCCTATGCCTCTTTCGAATCTGGAAACATGCAGGCGATTAACATCAACCTTATCATTGAGCATGCGGTGTCAAGTAAGAAGCTTACTCGTTTTGACATCCATTCGCTTAATGTCAGCTATAGTCCAGTTAATGATATTCAAACGAATGGAAGTGGCAGTATCTTTGGCGAGATTTAAGTATAATGTGGTTTTCCACAGTTCCCTGCTACATCTAAGGAAATTTACTACCACCATTGTTACTTTGTACATTTCCAAAACTTAAAAATCTAAGAGTGTAGCAGAACATAAAAAGACATTTCTGTAATGTGACCAAGATGTGCTGATATTTCTACCTTTTAACTTCAAGTTTGCAGGATCATTTTATTTATTAGTAGTTATCTTTGCAAAGATAAACTTCTTCGGTATCCCTTCTGTTTCAGTGGAAAACTTTTGTTTTCCTCAAGAAAAGAGAATTACTCTTCATCAGGATAGACGTAATGCATTTATATATGGTGGACACACATGTTATTGGCATTTGACTTTTAATTATCTATTTCCCCCGTTACTGGAAGGGGATATGTAATACCTTTCATTGATTCATTATTGAACTGGGCTTATTAATTAGCATTGATCAAGTCTGCGCAAGAGTTTTAGGGATTGATGACATGACAGAGTCAAATGTTCGTTACCTTGTCATTTCCTGAGTTTTTACATTTTCTGGATTTTTTTATAGCTTGCCTAACAATTTTCCTGTTTATCTCTTTCCATTCATGTACAGGTTTCGATTTCATTCCTCTTTGTTCCCCTTTGATCCACTATCTATTAGAATTATTTTCCTTTGGGTTGCTCTAAATATTTTCCCAAAACTTTTGCACTTCTCCAAAAGAAGGTTACTTTTTGAATCCTATGTTTTTCCAGTTTTGCTGTAAAACTTCTTGACGTTAGTTTGGAATATATTATTTCTTCGATAGAACATACAACAACTTTGAGATCGCCTTGTTCTCTGTACATTTAATGTTTCTTGATTAAGCATTTTCTTCATTTGTGGAAGTTCATTTATTGCTTTAATTTATATTTCTGCTTGATCGTCTTGTTTTTCCGAGTTGAAAAATTTGAATTTCATGAAATCTAATATTGATAAGGAACTGATTTCTGTAATTTAATTTTGCCTTCGATGTAGGTTCTTTTTGGTTAACGTATTGTTTTTTATTTGTCTTGAAATTAAGTTTTTCAGTTGCTGCTCAATGCTTTCTATAATGTTTTCCAGTGGTCTGTCCGTTAACTATATTTGCAATGCAGTGTTATAAGTTTGTACATTGTGTTTGCTGAACTTTTTTCATATGAATTTTTGGAAGTAGCCTTCTTCGATATTTGTGTTGAATTTACTTTGCTGATCATTTGAATGATGTGGTTTTTCGCTTTAGTGATTTCAATTTCGTTGTTTTCAAGGAACACTTCTCTAATGTCGATTGATTTATCTTCATCAGTGACAGAATCTAAATCACTGCAATGGTTATGTCACAAATAGATTTTTCTGTTTTATTTCCTGATAGATCGATATTTCTTATCTCATTTATTTTAGTTTATATCTCATCTTCTGTCATATTACACATTTCCACTCATGTATCATTTTTATTTGGATTATTTCTGATTGTACTTTTAAAATTAAAATTTTTCCCACTTGTGACGAATGCAGCTATCGATTTTTTTGCATGCTAGCATGCTACTTAACATTCGTGTCAGTCAGTTGTTGGATCTCACGCTGGCCAATAGAATCTTCCTGCCTATTCGTGGCAGCCAGCAATTTCCTCACACTTTGGCCAGTAGAAAATGTCCGCAAACTACAGGAAACCTGCCGTAAAAGCATGAAAATCGATTATTTCCACTATTGAATTTGCAGTGGTTAACCCTGCGTAGCCATGAAACTATATTTTTAAATCGGTTAATTTATAATGTTTATGTTCTGTAAATTTACATTGAGCACGGTTTTGTAAAAATAAAAACATCAATAAGAACACCGGATTAAATATCGTACTGTTCTTTCTTTTTTCACTATATATATATATATATATATATATATATATATATATATATATATATATATATATATACACGTTGATGCATAATGTAGTCAAGTGTTGTCTATTTATTTTATGTAAATTCCTTTCATATTGTCTGATAAGCTTAATAACTTTATCATTGGAAGACGAAAAAAATCACCATATTGATACATATTTTTTATTACTATCTAAGCTTTCGGCTTACATAAGCCATCATCAAAGATGACAATTACATTACAATATATCAAACAATACACGGACATAACAAGAATGATAGTCTGTTTTTGTTTGTATGAGATATTTCCAAGCAACGGCAAACTCGTGCATACCAGACGCTGGCAGCGAAAATCGCAACGTGGCTCATAATATCACACATGACCACGCGAGCGTAAAAACGAGAAATGTGAAGTATGGGAAGCCGTTGATATAAACCAATGGATTCTGTTATCAATTATCGGCGTTTAAGTATATTTGTGGAGATTTTATAATTTATTTTGTTCGGATTTCAACTATTTTATGTTTATAGCTTCAAGAACTTTTAGTTTTTTTTTTATATTCTTGCCATGTTTAAATATATTTGTGTTTTTAGCAAGGATTTTCCTCAATTGTGTATGCGGCCAGGTATGTTGTTTTATAAAAATATAGATAGATATGAACAGAATGAGATAGAGAAGGAATAGAATAAGATAGAGAAGGAACAGAATGAGATACATAGATATGAACAGATAGATAGACAGAATTATATATATATATATATATATATATATATATATATATATTATAATAATATTTTTTGTTTAAAAATATGATTCCTTCGCTACATAAGAGTCCTCATGTTTCAAAAACGTGAGCCGAAATCATCCAAATAATTAATAAAATTAAGTTGGATTGAGGTGTTTAGTCACGTTTCATCTTAAAGCGAAATTTTAGGAATAAGCTATCTCTCGGTTTACGTGTATTTTTACAGAATTTGTTATTGTGGGAGTGGCTATACTATTTTCATTCTTTAAGTGGTCAGGGAGTTAATTCTTATCAGTAGATTCATCATCCTCTGAGAGATTTTGCTAAGGTTGGGTAGGGTATCCATTTCAAGGCTAATGTTTACGGTCATCCTTTAGTTGGTTCCCTGTGAAGGATATTTTTATATTTCGGCTCACGTTTTTGAAACATGAGAACTCTTATGTAGCGAAGGAATCATATTTTTAAACAAAAAATATTATTATAATATAAGCTCTACTTCTGTATGGAGCACTGTTTTTTAAAAATAAAAACGAAAATACTAAGGAACCCCGGATTATGCACCCAACGTGTGTGTTCTTTTCTATTTTCTGCATACCTGCACAAGGATATATATATATATATATATATATATATATATATATATATATATATGTATGTATATATATATGTATATATATAATTATTATTATTAAATATGTAACAATTTTTTTTAATTTTTTTTCTTTTTTAAATAAATAAAATATTTGAAGATAAAGAAAAAAAGAAAGTGACTTTTCTGAACAAATAATAAATGTAATAAGCAAAATAAAATAACGCATTTGAATTTACGCCGTCGTCCATAAATACGAGTTTCGTTAATTCACACAACGATCGACAAATAAGAAACGGATGAATGAATAAAATTCGAGGCAAATGTTAAAAATATTTTAATGTAAAATGATAGAAAGAAATTAACTATATTTAAAAAAATAAAAAAAAGAAACGAATCGTCAGCGATAAACAAAACAAAAACAAACATCAGACCTCGAGATACTTTTCCTACAATTTCAAAATGGACGCCTTGTTTCATAAATAAAGAGAAAGGGTAACACGCGCTTAAAGAGGAGAATTATTCGTGTCATTTAACAAATAAATGATTTTCTTAGTCCGACAATCTTCTTAATACATTAAACTTTCTAACTAACATTAAATTTAAAAAAAAATCCATATATACCACGGCTTAACTTAAAATAAACAAATATGTATTTAAATTTGAATAATTAAAGATTATAAAAATGCATAATAAGCATAAAATGATAATATAATAAGGAAAGAAAAATACAACGAAAAAATGGATAATTAAAATAATCAAGACTGCTTTTGAAATACGACATCGTATTAAGAAAAACAAACAAAAAGTACTTCGTTCTTTCTGACATCATCATAATCACCACCTTTTTTTTGTTGTTGTTTTACAATTCTTCTTCTTCTTATTATTATTATTATTATTATTACACCTTCTACTTCTGCTTATTATTATTATCTTCTTCCTCTTCTTTTTATCTGCTTTTATTATTCTTATTATTAATAATTTCTTCTTTTCCTTCTCCTCCTCATCCTTCTTTTCATTATTTTTTTTCTTTCTTCTCCTTCTTTTTTCTTCTTCTTATCTTATTATTATCATCTTCTTCTTTTATTATTATTATTATTATTATTATTAACATCTCCCTTTTCTCCTCTTCGTTTTTCTGCTTCTGCTCCTCCTCCTCCTCTTCCTTTTTCTTCTTCTTCTTCTTCTTCTTCTTCTTCTTCTTCTTATTATTATTATTATTATTATTATTATTATTATTATTATTATTTCGTTTGTTATAAGTCTTTGCCAAACAAACAAATCTAAATAGGGCTAGATGTCACTTTACATAAAGAACTTCCCCAGGATGTGAGCATTTCTTCTTGTTATTAGTTTAATGATCATATACATACATATACATACACACACATATATATATATATATATATATATATATATATATATATATATATATATATATATATATATATATATGTATGTATGTATGTATAAAGGAGTTTACTGTGACTGTTGTTTCTAGTGAGAACATCTCTTTACATTAACATCAAAGGGATGTAACATTTTCTCCTCCAAATATGAAAAAAAACCCAATAAAATAGGAAATAGTTTGTTCTTTGAAATCATCATTTCCATCCTTCAGTACATCAAACTTCCATCAAACTTCGTCGAAGTGAATTCTTTAAATCAACAACGAAACTAAGAAAACATAAACATATACATTAGTGATTCTTTAAAAAAAATGTCCATAAAATATTTTCTTTTAATGAGAGGAAATATAATTTCTAAGTGAGATTCATCAGTTTGTCTTTCGTAAATTCTTTGAGATTGCCTTTTCTTTCCTTCACTTCTCTCCCCCGCTTTATATTTCTTTTTTCTCTCTCTTTGCGTTCTTCTCTCTACATTTCTTTTCTTTCGTCTTTCTTTGTCAAGTCGTTTTTTCCTTTCTCCATTTTCTCTCTCTTTTTTTTTTGTCTTTTTCGTATACTATCCTTTTCATATTTCTTCCCTCTTTCTTCCTTCTCTTTATATACCTTACGTTTTTTTCTTTCTTTCGTCACACTATATTAATTCTTCTCTCCTCGTCCTCTTTTCCTTCTTTATTTCTTTTTACTTATCTATATCTTCTCTCTCTTTTTTTGTTAATCTCTTTAGTTCTTACTCTCTTTATCCGTTTTCTCTTCATATTTTTCATCACTCTATATTTCTTCTTTTTTACTTCTCTCTCTGTTCCTTTCGGTTATTGTTTATTTCTCTCTTCTCTGTATCTCTCTCTCTTCTTTTTCTCTTCCATTTCCGTTCTTTCTTTCTTTCTTTCTTTCTTTCTTTTCTCTGTTTTCCTTTCTTTTATTCTCCCAATAATTAATTACATTGTTTTAATAGGAATGTGCCGAATCTACCTAGAGGACTTTTCTTGGAAACCAGTGAATGAATGCATAGCCAAACACTTTTCAGTCCTTTTGTTTTGTCTTTTAAATAAAAATGCTGGAAACACAAGCCTATAGTTTTAACTTCTTGTATTATATTTCTACTTCCAGTTTAGAATTTGATCAAAGATTGTCTCATTCAATTCATATATTTTAATGATAAACAGCAGACAGTAGAAATAGAAAGATTTCCGGAATTCTCTTCCTTATCCAAGCCTCGGTACGGTAACAAAAAAAAAAAAAAAAAAAAAAAATTCCACCCACCGGGCACGCATCTTATTTAGTAAGGGACGTTTAAGGGTTTGTTTTTTGTTTTAGGAATTTTATCACCGACCCTATTATTTTGTTCTACGTTCATTAAAGTTATATTAAAATAATTATGTAAGATTTATCTGAACTGGCACGATGATTTTATAAATTGAAAAATTCGCACCGGCTTCACTATTCAAATAGGCATTTGTATTTCGAACAAAAGTGTGTTGTTTCAAATAAAAGAGACCATGATTGGGTGAAACAAGGAATTCACTAGAAAATAATGTAAATAACTTCGGCTACAGAATAAAAATTGAATGTAGGGAAAAGTCGTTGTAGTCGTATCCAAGAATTTAATTTCTTTTTTGCTAATGGCTACCTTTACGGTGATGGTGTTGATGACTAAATTCGTCGCCAACGACCAACTTCAGGATTAGAAGCTTCCAGTTTCAACAAAACCTCCTCCCGTAATCAATTTTCTGTCGCCGTATAGTTTCGAAAGAGTTGGCTGGCTGCGAAAGAATTAAAAGCAGAAGAAAGTCCCGACGGCGTAAATGTGTTTACGGTGGACCTTAATTTGTCACTTGATTTCATGATCTTTCACTGCGACCCATATGAAATGAAACATGCAGAATCCTGTTATGAAACTGAAGCAGACTGAGGCTGAAACTGCTATAATTTCGAGTGACGCCTTCTGTAGCATGTCCATCATACGTAGCCCTCTACATCCGCTGGTTCAACCGTTGAGATATGTTGTAATCAACATTACTTTCTTCTACCACTTGGGTTATATGGGTTCGTTGCATTTGACTAGGTCCGAGATTTAAACCCTGCCGCCAAGGGTCCTCTTACAAGGTGTTTAGTACTCCCGATGACATCGTTCTCACTGGACCATGCAAATCCCTCCACCACAACAAAGAGTGAATCTCAGAGATACGCTCATAGAAACATACACGAATAAGCACACATATATCAGAAAAAGTAGTACATTTGATTATTTAAAAAATACGAAAGAGATTGTTCAACTGATAAACTTACTGATCTAGTGTGAAACCAGCCAAAATATTTTGGAGAAAAAGGTTACCAACAAAAATAATACTAATGTTACTACTATATATTACTACTGCGGCTGTTAGTACTACAACTACAACTACTAGTACTAACTCTTCTACTACTACTACCGCTACTACTAATAATAATGATAATCCTGGAAGCGCATGCCTTAAAGGAATACAAATATTTTTACGAAGGGTTTCATCTATGTAAATTCGGTGCGTTGTTGTTCTTTTATTTTTGTAATTGCCCAATGGAAAATTTTATGATGCTATTTCTGACATTAGGTTTTTGGTAGGGACCCTTAAAGAAATGCGTACACACCTGAAATCAAAGGAAATAATAATAATAATAATAATAATAATAATAATAATAATAATAATAATAATGATAATAATGAGAAGAAGAAGAAGAAGAAGACCAAGAAGAAAATTATAACACATCCGACTGTAATTACATATAATTATTATTTTGTGTATATTTTTGTGAATAATTTCTGAGACGACCGCCTTGTTGTATACATTCGTGTTTTCTACCGTACTTTTCTTTTTCCATTGTTATTATCCTGTGTTTTATTCGATATATTAATTCCTATTCGTAGAATAGTTTCAGTTTACCAACATTTCGGAATACGAACGGCCTTCAGGGACGAGTTAAACTCACGAAATCTCGAAAGTCCTAAGCAAAAGAAGCAATAAAATACTGAATGCATATATCAAGACAGATTTTGAATTTGACTATCGCATTTGGAATTTGCTATCCACCATTTTGAATTTGACTATAACGTTTTGAACTTGGCTATTTCATTATGAACTTGCTTAGTCTAAAATTGAACTTGAAATTGTATTTATACATCCCAGAAAGTCGACTCTTGAAATTCCGTTTTGCTTGGTTAATAAGTTTTTGGTTTGTTAGAGCAAATATAATCTGCATGTTTCTTTTTTTATACATTCTCTTCTTATAGTAACATTGGATGCGATTCTCTTTTTAAATAGCAATCAAACAGTTTATCTGAGTTGCAGTTTTATGTGTATCTCCATTAGTCGCTGGATGGAATTACTGTCAGAAATGAAAACTGCCGAGTCACTCACCGATGCTTAAATCTGTTATCAGAGGCCTCCCTATTTCTTGTAAAACTTGGTAACATCGAACTAGAAGAGGATTAGATGTGGTCATCATACAGGATAAGCAGGATTCAATAAAATTATTAGTCTCCTAAAAAGGTTCATAAATTAAGATCGTCGATTCACGTATGTTTCTTATAATTATTACTCGTTTAAAGACATTAATGATACAATTTTACATGAAGGAATTTCTTTTTCTTCTATTTTTTCTTCTTCTTCTCATTATTATTATTATTATTATTATTATTATTATTATTTGTGTATATTATGGTTCCCGCTTTGTGTAATGTAGAGCCGGGCCCAAACTATGGTCCTTTGCCCCTCTAGGAAAAATGTTACTTAATTCATAGCATTTTTCTTAGTATTAGGTTGGTGCAAAAATAATGATGTAATAATGTCGTTTTTGACGTTAAAAATACGTCAAAAAACGACATTATTACATCATTACTTTTGCACCAACCTAATATATGGGATGTTCCTAGTAGAGCGATTTTCTGGGCAATTTGTATGTTGATGTTACCTGGAACACTTTTAGTAAAATTGTTCATTCCTTTTCTCACGACACCCAGAGATTCGATGACAGTTGGTACAGTCTCAGTATTCATTCCCCACATCTTGTTAATCTCGAACTCCAGTCCGTGTATTTGGACGATTTCTCGATAATATTACGGACGTGATTCTCTCAGCTGTTCCTGCTATGTCAGTAAGCAGACATTTCCTGAACCTTTTGTCTTTTATGATACTATCTACTCTGTTGACTTTCATTTTAATTGGCATGCCCCAGGTGATAGTTATTTTGGCTGTATCTGGTTGGTGCTCATATCGTCTCTCATTGGTTTTGATTTTGTGCTTCTTGAATATCTTCCAGTGCACATATGTCGCTACCTTGTATGGCCAGGGGGTATATTCATTTTTTGCTTGTTCGGGACATCACTTTATTATACGGTCAACAGTTTCACCATATTTTCCGCAGATCTTGCATTTCGTGTGAGTCCCATTCTTGATTATGTGACAGTGATAGAATTTGGTCGTCAGGATTTCGTCCAGAAATGCAATGATCAGGCCTTCTATCTCAGCTTTCAACCCGGTTCGCCTCAGCGACTGATGTGTTTTCTTTTGGTTCACACTCTTTTTCTTCTGTTTAGTTATTTGCCATAAAATGCCTTGTTTTCTTAGGTTTTTGTAATTTCGTTTGCCTAAGTTTTTTTTCTTTTCTGTTTTACTAGTTTAGCGTAGATTGTATTCACTTCGTATTTTTGTTGGTAGGGTTTCAGGTAACTTATTCTATTTCTGGAAGAGTGCAGCTTCTTTGTTTATGGAGTTCATTTAGTGTTTTACTATTTTTTAAGAGAGTCTCATTACTTTTTGTGAGGTATGCTTCCAATACGTTTGTTGTAGTTTTAGAGTTAGTTCAAGTTGGATTACACGACGGCATCCTAAAAGAATTGGTACGCAATTATTTTTATCATTACTATAATTTTATTATTATTATTATTATTATTATTATTATTATTATTATTATTATTATTCATGAATTTGAAGGAATACACCAGATGTTTTGTTTTCAAAATTCCAGCGCTTATATTATATCTTTACTGTCGTCGTTATTATTGTTATTATTGTTATTAATAGTAGTAGTAGTAGTAGTAGAAGTTGTAAAAGTAGTAGTAGAAGTAGTAGTAGTAGTAGTAGTAGTAGTATAATTAATAGTTGTAATAGTAGTAGAGGTAGAAATAGTAACAGTAGTAGAAGTAATTGTAGATATAGTAGAAGTAATAGTAGCAGAAGTAGAAGTAGATATAATAGAAGTATTAGGTTGGTGCAAAAATGTTGACGTAATAATGTCGTTTTTTGACATTAGGTCAAAAAACGACATTATTACGTCAACATTTTTGCACCAACCTAATAGTAACACTAATAGTAGAAGTATTAGGTTGGTGCAAAAATAATATCGTTTTTTGACGTATTTTTTAACGTCAAAAACGATATTATTTTTGCACCAACCTAATAGAAGTAGCAATAATATTAGTAGTAGAAGTAGTAATAATAATAGTAGTAATAGTAGTTTGGGTGTGCAGATGTGTTGCTCTTTGCTTATGCACAAATAGCTTTGAGTAAGGGAATGAATCCGTCTTTTCCTTTCTTTCACCTATGGTGGGGCGTAACTATCAGGAGTAACTAACCTACGTTTAGCAAAGCTAAATTTCAAGATTTCAAAATGTTACCGTACATCATCTTTCCGAAGAATTCCTGACGATTCACAGATAAGAAAACATATCTGTGAAGAATATTGATCATCTACGGCCCCCTGGTCTTAAGCAATACAATAAAGTAGTAGTAGTAGTAGTAGTAGTAAGAGGAGTATTTCTATTATGGTATTTACGGGGTAACAGTAATCATAGTAGCAATACCAATTGTCAGCTGTGCTGACGTGTGAATGTAAAACTAGATCTAAAAATGTCAGCATCCACGGTTTCTTCTTTTTTCATTCATGTTTTATCTTTCTATACCTTTTCTTTTTGTGTCAATTCTATAATTTTTCTTTCATCCTATTTGTTGATTCTACGCATTTTTTTTCTTTCGTCTTTCATTTCTTGTCAAATTCATTACTTTTTCATTTACGCGGGACTGCGCCTCGCTTCCGCTTTAGCAACAAAAACTACACAACAACAAAAAACAAGAAGCGAAATCATTTTTTTCTCCATCTTTTTTCTTAAGTTCTTCATTACATCTTTTCCACCAAAATATCAATGATTCTTCGTGAACACTTTGCAAGACTTCATCGCCTTTCTGTCTAAAGTGCTGTCACGATCAATAACAGTTCGATCACTATGATTGGTTGTTAGTAGAATTAACACATAAAATCGATTGAGACATTTCGTTTTATTTTTTTTTATTTCTTGTTTATTCACCCGGTTAATTTATTTTATTATTTTTGGGCTTGCTCGTGCTTCAAAGTCCATCCAATCAACATATACAGGCACACACACACACACACATACACACACACACACACACACACTCATCCTTATGAGCATATTTGTATACATACACATATACGTACATGAATACAGACAATTCATACACGGTTAAACATAATTACATATATTTTTTATACATACGCATGCATGTACATACACACATACAGATATGCAGAGAAAAATATTCTTACACACACACATATATATATATATATATTATTTTATAAGCACTGTACTTAATGGAAATTGCTCAATATCAGTGATAGTGCTAACATATTTCAGTTCTTGTGAGACTGAATTTCACGCTATTGCGATCATCAAACAAACTGCTTTTTTTAAAATCAAACAGTTTGTCTGATGATCGCAAAAGGGTGAAACACATGGCCACAAACTCATATCCATACAACTGAATATACATACACACACAGACATATAAATAAATATATATATATATATATATATATATATATATATATATATATATATATATGAAGAAGGACACATATACACACAGACGTGCACGCATGAATTCATATATATTGATTTACATAAATAGACACTCGACTATACATACTCATGTACATATTTATTTACGCCCTGACACACACACATGCACACAAACATACATAAATACATACATATATATATATATATATATATATATATATATATATATATATATATATATATGTATATATATATATATATATAGAGAGAGAGAGAGGGAGAGAGAGAGATGTATGCATACATACACACACACATATATACATACATACATATATACATACATATATATATATATATATATATATATATAATTTATTTATTTATTATAAATTTATCATATAGACAAAACCATTTTACTCACTACAAAGATGCAATTTGGTTTCAGTGCATTTCAAATGCACTTCGACAGGTGAGAATCGAAAATGGTTATAACCCGTCGAAGTGCAGTTGAAATGCACTGAAGCGAAGTTGCATCTTTGTAGTGAGTAAAATGGTTTTGTCTATATTATAAAATTATAATAAATAAATAATTATCGCTCTACTATCGGTATCGAGCCCTCTTTTTGGATTAATGCTGTGAACGTTGGAATATATATATATTCCATGGTCATAATTTTTTCCATTGGAATCGTAAATACGATCCAATTCATCAGACCTACAAATTCAAAAAGAAAACAGAAAATATAACTCCGGGAATAATAAATAAAATTTAGTGAGAGTATATGTATGAGAGTGTGGGAGGAATGTTAGAGTAAATGAAAGCTATAGAGATGGGTAACAGACGAGAGAAGAACAGGAGAAGAACAGAAAGTTCTAAAGATGAAGGGGGGAGTAAAATTTAACAGAAGTTTTAAAGAGGTGAGTCAAAGACGGTTTAAGTGAAAGAAATATGAATATTCTCAGATGTCTAATACATTAAAGATGTAACCGGAAAGGATACATTTTGTGTTGACATACACACACAATAGACGATATAATCTTAAAGGTCAGAAGATGAGAGAGGGAAAAGAAAAGAAAAAAGGGGTGAGGGAGAGAGATCAATATCTATATCTATCTATCTATCTATCTATCTATCTATATATATATATATATATATATATATATATATATATATATATACATATATATATATATATATAGTAAAGTTAAAAAACCGTTATTATACAATCCAAGTATGTCCTAGTAATATAAAATTTTAAAACTGATCCACAAAAAGCAGTTCCATTTATTTATTACTAAACAAATAAATCTAAAATTACCTCATATGAAAAATAGACTATTTCACCTGCCAAAATAGGCTCGTCCCCATATGTAGTAATTTAGGACTTATTTGTTTATTAATTATATATATATATATATATATATATATATATATATATATATATATATATATATATATATATATATATATATATATATATATATATATATATATATATATATTATATTGGTGCCAAAGTAATGACGTAATAATGTCGTTCTTTGACGTATTTTTAACGTCAAAAAACGACATTATTACGTCATTATTTTTGCACCAACCTAATATATATATATATATATATATATATATATATATATGGATATAGATATAGATATGTATGTATGGATGTATGCGTAGGTGGTTGTGTGTGTATGTGAGGCGCGCTTGTAACGTTTTGCAGCTAGGTTGCTCAAATGTTCGAACCGGAATATTATCCAGTTCCATATATGTTATATATTAGTGAAATCCATTGCAATATGATCTTATTTGAAAAGAAGAAACCCCAAATTGATATATATTTTTATCGTTCTCTTTCAAGAATTGCAGAAAATGACATCATGCTGAAATTCATAGAACGTTTATTTTAAATGTGACATATTTTTTCTATGAGGATGTAAAATGCGAAAAACATTGAAGAAAAATATTAGGTCTCTAAAAAGGCTCTAAAAACCTTTCTTGTCAACCCTCCTCTTAATTTGTGAATATATGAGTACTGAATCATAATTTAATAAATAAGGCAAATGGAATAATTGGGAGGAACACTTTCATGATCGCTTGTAGACATTTGTTGTCATGTATATATGTATATCTGTTCATCTATCTATTTGTCTATCTATCTATCTCTCTGTCTGTCTAACTCACTGTGTTTCTATCTAAATTTGTTTCTTTCGCTCTATTTATCTATCTATTTATCACACTCTATCCATATCTATCTATCTATCTATCTATCTATCTATCTATCTATGTATCTATCTGTTCACACTCTCTCGCTCGATCTCTCTCTCTCTATCTGTCCATGTATGTATGTATGTATGTATCTATCTATCTATCTATCTTCGCTTCTATCTATCTATCTGTTCACTCTCTCTCGCTCTCTCTCTCTATCTGTCTCTCTATGTATGTATGTATGTATCTATCTATCTATCGATCTATCTTCGTTTATCTCGTTCGATCTCTCTCTCTCTATCTATCTGTTTACTTTCTCTCGTTTTATCTCTCTCTCACTCTCTCTCTCTATCTATCTATTCAACCCTACTCTCTCACTATCTATCTATCTATCTATTCAACCCTACTCTCTCACTATCTATCTATCTATCTATCTATCTATCTATCTATCTATCTGTTCACTCTCTCTCGCTCTCTCTCTATCTGTCTCTCTATGTATGTATGTATCTATCTATCTATCTATCGATCTATGTTCGCTTATCTCTCGTTCGATTTCTCTCTCTCTCTCTATCTATCTATCTGTTTACTTTCTCTCGTTCTATCTCTCTCTCACTCTCTCTCTCTCTCTATCTATCTATCTATCCCACTTTTTTTCTATCTCAATTTGTTTTTTATCGGTATCCTATCTCGAGATTACTCTTTAACCTTTTCCTGCTTACTATGTTCTTTTTTCTCATTTTCGAGTTTTTCTTACTTTTTTCTTTCTTTCTCTTTCTTTCTTTCTTTCTTTCTTTCTTTATTTCTTTCTTTCTTTCTTGCCTACATTTGACGTATGCTCGTAAGCCCATAAATCAAAATTTTTATCTTACTAGATAACTAGATAACTAGCAAGTCTGTTCAGATCTATATATCTGACTCTCTGTGAAGTGTCCGTGTCTGGGCAACATTCGTCAGTTTTGAAAGAATCAACATCAGGGTCGATAATCATAACAGGGATAGGGCAGATTGCACCAGTATCTTGCTCTGTAAAAACACACACTTTATATATTTATTTATTTACTGCTCGAAGCAGGGAATTTGTTAAATCTGGTAGTACTATGCCCCCTTTCTAAAATTATTCAACAGTCTTTTGACTCCTTATTTTCCAGATTACAAGACGCACATACCCCGAAAAATATGTGTGCCTCTTATAACACGAATGTAATGCAACACCCAGAATCAAGAAAGGATGGTCACCTAACTGGATTTGCATGTTCAGTCATTAGACTCTAATGTTATCTATCTAATTCAGCCTTTTATATGATGTAACCTCAGTACTTAGCTTGTTGGAATTGCTATGAGGTTGATTTTTTTGTATTAAGATGGTAAGTTTAGGGCATGTTTCCCACAACAAAATAGAATATAGGCATTCAAAAACGAATCAATCACAAGGCAATTGAGTAAGAAACACCGGTAATTTGGATTCAATAAAAACAACATGCATTTATGTACAAGTAATATACAATTTGAAAACTTGTGTTTTGATAATGCAGGAAATTGACCATTGATAATTTTGGTTTCTTATTGATTTACAGCTCAAAATTGTTGAAGCGTTTAAGAACTGGTCAAACAAAGTAAAAAATGAAAAAATATTATTCATACAAAAAATTGTGTGGTTTGTATGCGTGAATAAAGTAGACTATAATTGTCTAAATTTTCCAGAGTTGTTTACCTTGGATTGTTCTGTGTTTTTCTTTTGTTAAAACACAATTTCTATATTAGTATTGTGTAAGAACAATTGTCTTAGAAAGTTGTAAGTGAATTGCGAGAGATTAATATTGACGTTTCAGTCAACAGTTGACGCGCGAAAAGTATCTGAAGTCAAAATAGTGACACGTGGGGATTCGTGTGACATCTCTCTGAAGTTTAGTGACTGACTGGTGAATTGGGTCCTTTTTATTTGTTTTTGCAATCCAAAGTAGGCTCCAGATAATTGGGCGTGAAAACAGTTTTTCGACAATTATTACATATCTCGACCAATAGGAAGTCGAGATTTGCAAAGTGAGATGTTCGTTCCATAAAACTGATTCTGATGGAAGGATGTATTTTTATCTCGGAGGTTAGTATGAAATATGGTCGATTCTATAAGATGTTACAAGTATTTCCATGACTATAAATCTTCCTGAAGCCGAGCCACAAGCTTAAACATGCTCTATTTATTAGCAGTGGCGTGAGCCTTTCTGCTCTTGACTCGTATGTCATTGCCACACAAACAAAATGTGAAGAGGGGTTAATGTAAACAATACGTGGCGATAATATTTGTGGGACATATGGTGAATGTGTTGTTGTATAAGAAAAACTTTTTTTTTCTCAGAAATTTCTTTCCAATATTATGGGGGCGTCATCCAAGCAGCAGCATCTTTTAAGCCTGAAAATACTGTACATGTAATATCATCCAGAGAAATAGATCAAACTATGATGTCAGTAAAGTTATACCAATCTTCGAACAGCTCCCTTGTTCTTTCATTTTCGTGTAAAATAATGTTACTTTTTCAACCTGATTGCTGACATGACCATTCGGCAATGTCATATATTCTTTGATCACAGCACAGTCTTCGCTTTATGCAGTTTTCTTTTCTAATCTACATGTTCCGCAATGTTTTATGTACAGTTCTGATTTATTACCCATTTCAGAGAATACTGTATCTGAGTTCCTTAAAATCTTTCTTGAAGGATAGTTGAATAAGATCATCAATGTTATCATATAAAAGCAATACATTGATATAAAAAAAAAGTAAACTGGAATACATTTTTGTAAAAAAACTAAAACTAAAAAAGAAAAAAAAAAAGAAAACGGCCAGCAATACATTTTTTTAAAAAAAAACTAAAACTAAAAAAGAAAAAAAAAAGAAAAAGAAAACGGCCAGCAATACATTTTTGTAAAAAAACTAAAACTAAAAAAAAAAAAAAGAAAACGGCCAGCAATACATTTTTTGTAAAAAAACTAAAACTAAAAAAGAAAAAAAAAACGAAAACGAACAGCAATATATTTTTGTAAAAAATAAAAAAAATACCAGAAATAAATTTCTGAAATAATTAAAATTCTAAACTTAGCTGCAATAGATTTTCGTAAAAAATTAAAAAAAATACCAGCAATATATTTTTGCAAAAAATTACGAGCAATACATTTTTGTAAAAGAATTAAAAAAATGATCAGCAATACATTTTTGTAAAAAAAAAAAAAAAAAAAAAAAATTCTGAAATAAACAAAAAAAAAAAAATACTTACCTGCAATTGATTTTCGTAAAAAATGAAAAAAATTGAAGCAATATATTTTAGTAAAAAATTATCAACAATACATTATTGTAAAAAATAAAAATTACAAAACTCAAATGAAGATTAAATTTCGGTATTAAATGACCCATAAGCATTTTCTATACGGTTAAACAGACAAACAAATCTGTCCATGTTTTATATATAAATGTTATTCTAAACAAGGATCAGTTTCATATGCCGAAAATAAATTATGAGTACATATATATTATATCGCATCCCCTCCAATTTTTTAGTAGACACTATATTCATGAAAATTATTAAGATAGCAACATCTGTAGGTCTTTCTATTCATACATGTCTTTCACTCTTCCGTTCCTTGCCTTTTAATCTCCAGGCAGCCAGCTTGAAAATGCGCCCTTCTTTCGTTTAAAAACTTTTCCCCATCAATCGCTGTATTTATTTTCCTTCCACCTGATTTTCTCTTTTCTTTTCTCTCGATTTACTCACACCAATTTTTTTCGAATCTTCTTCCATCTCTTTCCATAGTATTCCTCAATTCTTAACCGATTAATAATATGACATAGGCAATAATATACTTCCGACAGACATGGGCAGATAACTGCGTCAAGATCCGAGTCAGACAGACATGCCGTTTCTTTCACACAAACAAGCAGAATAAAAATCTAAATAGAATAGCGAATCATATTCTCCTAGCGTCAGTTCACACCGAAGGCTTTATTCTTTTCAATATATCTAAAATATGATTATGAACTATATTTTTAGTGAATGAAATTTCACCGAAATATATTAGTAAATTTCCATTTTCTCATTTGAATGCAAATTCTAAGCAAATTGGCCCAAAATCTGTAAATAAAAATGGCGTCAAATTAACTCACATTCTCTTTGATTTGTTTCTACAGACGTCATTTTTTCTATAACTAATAATAATGATCAATATTCTGGAAAGGGAAAAATTCAGCGAAATTTACTGGAAAGTTTCGCCGTTGTCATCTGAAATAAAGTAAATACTAACTTTTAATGGCTCTCAATACGAACAAAAATGTCAAATATGATTAAGAAAGCACAATTTAATAGCTTATTACTTGAAAAACCCAGAATAGAATAACGTACACCTACATAACAACCATGCATAATATTCATTAATTTTGGTATTGTTTCAGAGTACATACATTATTTATAGATCTGTTAAAATTATATACTTTGATACAAGAAGCAGTTATTAGCTCGATAACGGTCGCTTCATAAATACCAAGATGATATAATTTCAAATACTTTATCCATTGAAATTCTAAATTTATTAGAATTTATAGACCGTTTAAATACAGAAGTCGTCATAAAATAATTTTAAAGACTCGCTTATTTTGGTTAATACTCTTGTATTATACACGAGGTTTGTTTCCAGATCGAAAAGGAAATTAGTCTAAGCAAAACAGACGACCGTTTCCAATTCATTCAAATTGTTTGTCTGTATTTAGGTTTGTGTTTGCGTATGTATATTTTAAGTAAATGCGAGATCTCGAAAAATTTCTTTCAAATATTGAAGATAATTCTATTTATTAACAAATGATTTCTGATAATATCAATAAAATCAAATAATTATCCGACTTGTTTAGGGTTGAAAAAAAATGGCTGGATTTTCATCGAGAAATTAGTCATGTTTTTTTGACTCTAATTTCACTTGTGTCATGTTTACTTGAATTCAAATTTGTAGCCATTATTAATTAAAAAAAAATCTAAACAAATTAACTACATTCATAACAAACTGGACATTTATTTTGTGGTGATCAGTATCCCGTCAGGTTTTCGGTACCAATAAATACGTATGACTAGATTCATATTAATAGACAGGGATAGACTGATGTTAATAGAGGAACATAAATAGATTGATATCAATAAAGAGACATAAATAAAATGATATCAGTAGAGAGATAAATACAGGCATCAATAGAGGCATAATTAGACAAATATCAATAGAGCAGCATGAATGATAGAATGATATAGAGAAACATAATGGTTTGGTTTCTTCTGTTTTATGGTCTATCAACATCAATGTGTTATTTAATCCTCACAAAAATTTTACGATTAATCGTATGGACAGAATATGTATTTTTTGTAAGAAATCAATTTGTAGATGAGGTTTCATTGACGTAATTTTGGGAAGGCAGAATATTGTCGCGAATCTGGTTTCATTGATTAATTCTTTTCAGTTGGTAGAGAAATTGATCTTATTGACGTTCTAATTTGGTTTATATTTTTTGGTAGAGGCCGACTGTTTTAAGAAATGATATTATGTCACCCACTTTTACCTTTTCTAAGAGATCATACGTGTTGTTTTTTGTAGCATTTTTGCCTTAAGAGAGCAAGGTCTGAACACTCGGTTAATATATGTTAAATAGTATACGCCGTTTCACACGCTCGGAATAATGATTGATCTTCGTTGTTTATTAAATACGAGTGGATTATTCTGATATGGCCAATACGTAAGTGGACCAGTATTACTTTTCTGAAAGCTGACTTCCATTCTTGTTTGAATTACAAAGAGTATATTGTGTGAGTTATCGTCCCAGAACTAGTGCCATTCCTTTTGAATGTATTTGTTAATGACTTCCTTAAATTCATTCTATGAGAATTTTAGTCGTTGAATCTACATCCATTTTTAAATCTGATTTGGCTGCTAGGTCTCTTGTAGTGATACCTTCCACTTCAATATGGTTAGGTATCCAACATAGTTTGATGTCTTCATGTTTGCAACCAGTTCTCATTTTGATAATGAGCGGATTGTTGTATTTATTCTACCTTCAAAACCATTAAGACTGATAACGAAAGTATTAAGATTTTTTTGTTTCCTCTGTTTAATAATATTGAGAGCTAGCTCTGTTGTTTAACCCTCCGCAATAAATATAGAGCTACCCTTTCGCAGGCGTTTTTTTTTCACTGCTGCACATCCTATATTGTCCTCACAGTTTGACCCGTTTCTATAGATGGGTGTATGATTAGGATAGTTTTCCAATATGCCATGAAACTTTCCTGGAATGTGAGCGGGTGCATCTTTTGGTCAGTGATCTTATTTAATTCTAACAAGACTCCGGGTTTCTTGATTGTCCATGGTAGAATACTGGCTACCGTCGTTTCTTGTCGGTTTGCAAGTGAGGTCCTTAAGTCTTCAGTAATGGATTTGATCCTGAATCCATAGCGTTGTATCTTATAGTCTGTTTGTTGGAACAGATCCCATTAATTAGGTTTAATGGTACTGTTGTAAGCTGGGTTAGTTGAGCGTGATTTTATTTTGACTTAATGCAGTAGTACTAGTCAAATGTGCCTTAAATGTCGAGGTGTTTAATTAGCTACTGTGTATAAGCTCTTCATTGGGGATATCATAAAAACCCGAGTACCATTTTGAGGCCATGATGATAGGTTGCGTTAAGTATTTTGAGGCATGATTTTCTGGCTACCAAAGTAATGACCTGTATAATTTTATTAGTGTATATTGATATGCTCCCTCATTCAGTATGGGCACCAAACGCGGATTTTGGAGCATTCTACCACATTTTCGGTTTAGAAGTTTTAGATGTGGAATGAATGTTAATTTGTTTGTTAAAAATGATGCTAAGGAACCTGTTCCCATACAGGGGTATCTGCTCCGTTTAATTTTGAACAAGGGAAAGCAATTTTCTTAATTTTCAGTAATGTAGGAATTTGGTTTCCGTTTCGGAAAATGTAAAACCATTTTCCGTGACCTATTTGTGTATTTAATTGAGACATTGTTAGAGCCGTCTTTACATATATCGAGATTTGTACAATATTAGAAAGTCATCGATATATAGAGAGCATCTCATTCCTAGGCTTAGGGATTTAAGTATGGAGTTAATTTTTACGCAGAATAGGATCACCGAAAGAATGCTTCCTTGTGGAACTAATTCCTATCGGTTTTGCAGTTCTGATAGCGTAGTCCATTACGGACTTGAAATCTTCGGTCTTCCAGGAAATACTCTATGAATTGAATCAGCCTTCCTTTTATGTCCAGGTCATGCAGATCATGCAAGATCCCAATTTTTCATGTTGTATCATACCTCCTTTTGCAAATCAAATATACTGTTTTGAGATGTTCCTTCTTGATGAAGGATTACCTTACAAATGTTTCTCGCCGTATTAAGTGGTTTATAGCGCTTCTCTTTTCTAAAAGTACATTGGAATTCGCCAATTAATCGTTTAGTTTCCAAGTCAACCTGTGTGCTGACAATTGTCTCCATAGCTTTACATTGGCAAATGGTTAATGCCCTTGGTCTGTAATTTTCAGGGTCTGTGTCATCCTTTCCAGGTTTTGGAATAATGATTATTAATGACTGTTTCCACACTTCTCGTATTTTGCCATTGGTCCATAAGTTATTATACATTTTTAGTAACAGTTGTAAATATTTGTCGGGGAACTATTTTATAAATTCGTAGTGGATATCATCTGGGTTTTCTTTAAATATTAATTTAGATCTTTCAGAGTGAATGGTAGGTTATAGCTCTTGGCATTATTTGGTTTAGAGTCTAGTCTTTGTTTTATTTATTTTATTTAATCTTTAGAAATTATTGACTGTCATTCTTAGCAGGTGGAATGTTAAAGATTGTTTTGTCTTGTTGACCAGTGATATCCATTTTACTGCTTATTTTAGTGTTGTTTACCGAGAGATGATTTACAGTGTATGTTTGGAAATTGCCTGCTATTTTCTTTATCATATTCCAAAGGATTTTGTTTTTGTATCAGAATTGTGTCTGATGACGTAGATTTCCCAGCATTCTTTTTTTAGTTTCCTTAATTATTTCCCATGGTTTTTCTCGGAGTTGCTTAAATTGCAGCAAATTAGAGGTTGTAGTATGTGTCTCAAGGACACATGGCACATTGGATAAAGTCGTTTGTTAGATCTTATGACAAGACTCAAAGATTGTGTGTTCAATACCTGGTTAAGGCCGTGGAGAACCTGGAAAAGTGAATTAACAGGAGACAGCTGATAACTGACATTTATTAGATAATGGCACGTGGTACTAGAACAGTCTACCCCAGTGAGCAAAATAAAGTGTTCAGTTCGACATTCCAACCACCTGAAGAACGTTGGAGCGTACAACAGCCGAAACGGTGCAATAATGTGGCGATAAAGATGAGGACAATAGTCCGAATAATGTAAATAGTATAAAGGTTGTATTGTTTGTTGAATTCTCTCAGAGCTGCTCTTCTTATCCTGATAGCCTTTTTTAAATGTATGATTGAACCAAGGTCTGTTTCGTTTTTTGTCGTGGGTGCTAAATTTTTTGGAATGAATTTATTTGCCATAGAGATGAGGATATCCGTTAAATGTTTTAAGTACTTGATGTTTTTCATTCAACTAATTTTCAAGAACATTGGTTTTTACATTCTTCCCAGTTCACCTAATTTCCATCCGTGTGAATACTTTTTTTTATGTCATGAGATTTGTAGGATGATTGGCAAGTGATCGCTACCGAATGTGTCTACAAGTAACTTCCTGCAGGAATCCATATAAATTGAGGGATAACATAGGAATATGTTTATTGTTTATGGAGTTATGTAAGTCGCAGTTTCACCATTATAAATATATAAATCGTTGTTATAATTTGTTATTTCTAAGTTCCTTCTCCTTTGCTTTATGTCTTTACAAATCGATATGATGCTGTGACAGTTAAAGTCCCCTAATATCATAAATTGGGCAAGGAGTTGCCTTATAGTTTTCTGAATTTTAGCTTCACTTATTGCTTCATACGGTGGAATTGGATCACTGTGAATTACTGTTTTTTGTTTGGTTGTCTCCGCTTTTTTTTGTTTTTGTTTTTCTTTTGGAAGATAATTTTTTAAGTCTATCTTTGATAGTTTTTGGTGAACAGATAGAAGATTGTCCTTTGCTTTGTAGGAGATTTTGTAGGAAAGGTAGATTTTTATTTGTTTTCATTATTTATTATTTTAATTCCGTCATTGGCTTTATTTTGGGGTTTATTGTGCGCTATCACCTTGGAGTATATATATTTGAGATAGTTCCTAAATTTAGGCTAGTCATTTTGTCCCAAGAGTACGAGCTTTTCAATGAGGCCTCTGTATTCGTTCCTCCTTCCTTGCGTTATTTTTGCATAGAACGTACCTTTCATGTAGATTTCTACAATTTGCCTTACATTCACGAATGAAGCATTTCGTATATATGTTTTACCTCTATTATCTCTTTTGCTCTTTCCCATAAGTCGCTTGATCATGAGTCTGCTGGGTGGTTTACCTGACACTTAGCAATTCTTATTTATCGTGGCAGTCTTCTTCCCTGTGATCTAAATTACTTTGGCCACATTTTCCACATGTTGGGCGATTCCTGCAGCTATCCTTATAATTCCCAAATTTTGTACTCGACCTTTATATTTCTAGGATTTGAGGCGTGACAAAGGTAAAGATCTGCTGTTATGACTTGTGATTCTAAGGCAATCACATTTTGGGGTACCCTGGTGTACTAGTGAGCCAGCCAAAATGAGCTGACTCATTTTATAGTTCACCAATAGAAGGGTTAACCAATCAGAAAGCTCAAAATATTCAATGCGACGTGTATAAAGGCGGCCATGTTTTTTTTCCGAATATTCACTGACGGCCAGTCTTTGATATCGAAGACTGAAGAATTACGGAACAGCTGCTGCTGGTGGTATTGGCGATATAGTCAGATTCAGTAGAGTGTCTTTCTAGTGAGTGTTAATCTTTAACGTTGTTTCATTGTACAGATTACGTACTGCGCTGTATTCTGTATTCATAGACTATGGAAAACATGGTCAACCATCACTGATACTCTGGTTTCCTAAGGCAGATTTGATTTCCTCATGTTTAACCAGAGACAACTTTCTGCCGCTAATATCTCCTTTAGAAGTGTTCACCCTTTTCATGGGGGAGGTTTTTTTTTTTGAGGTTATGAAAGACTATCATCTTAATTAAACTTTCGGCGTGTTTCTTATTTTTTGCCTCTATCAGCAAATTGCTGTATCTCAAGTTCTTAATTGTTTTGGAGTTAATTCCACTGAATAAAACTTTTTCAATTAAGGAAGGGGAAAGTTTTGTTAGAGGAGTTTCCTCTAGGTACAAGAGTACAAGAAATCTTGGAAAGTCAAAACGTCAAAACGTATTTCTTTTTCAGAACCAGAGCCTTAAATATATGTTTGGTTTTTCATTTTGGTTGTTCATTATTTTGATATAGAAAAAATTCACAACTTGTGCTCCCCACCTACTTCGGAGACCGATATTGGAACGTGTCGACTGGGAAACCTTGTCGCCTTGACAAGTCAGGGCTACACAAACCAGGTTATTCTTATTCGAGAGAGACTCGGAGTACTCGTTAAACGATATTTGCTCTTCCCAAATAAGTGTAAAAACTCTCATTTTCACAGTCATATTTAAATCTAGGTCTCTTCTTATCGATTGACTCTCAACCAATGCCTTCTAACGCCTATAGATTGAATAGAGATGGCATTTTATCCCAGTGTATATTTGAGTAATTGTATTTAGTTATAAAGTACTCCATAAATTGATATAGTTATAGGCGCTAGGGCTTGGCATGATCAGTCAATTGATCGAATCGGGCCTCTCCGATCATCAGTCTAGCCCAAGCAAGTGCCAAAGTGGTGTGTTTGGAATCATAAGTATCTGAGCCTGACTTCTGAAACCCTCAGCTACCAGGATCCCGTTCCCAGAAACAGGTGGCCACATTGCAGTGGTGTTTATCCCTCTGTAGATGTCTAGTCGGCGTATTTTGAAGCCCAACTTGACAGGGCGAAGAGAAATATGAATAAGCTGATATCAACAGAGAGACATGAATAGAGTCATATCATTAAAGAGACATGAATAAACCGTTAAACCATTTGTTATTCTTCTCAAACTGGCATTTTCACAGACATGTCTAGTTTTCTTCGAACCGATTGGTCCCCAGTCATTGCCTTCTAACGCCTATAAATTGTATAGAGATGGTATCTGATCCCAGTATATATTTGGGGAATTTTATTAAAGTAATCCATAAATTGATATAGTTATATGCTCTAGGGATTGTCATGACCAGCCCATTGATCGAATCGGGCCTCTCCGACCGCCCTTCTAGTTCAAGTAAGGGCCAAAGTGGTGAGTTCGGAATCATAAGTATCTAAGCCTGACCGCTGAAGCCTTCGACCACCAGGATCCCTCTCCAGATATTACGGGTCGCCAAACACGGCAAACAGATGGCCTCATTGGGAAGATATTCCCACTCTGCAGCGGTGCAGTAGAGTATATTCTGAAGGTCCAGCCGACAGTGAGATCGGATCTTCCCATATCTTAAGTGTAGAAACTGGTATGTCTAAGTTAGATTCTTTTCGAATCGATTGACCCTCAGCCATTGCCTTCTAACGCCTATCAATTGGATAGAGATGATATTTTATCACCTTGTATTTCTGGGCTATTGTATTGAGTTATAAAGTACTGATATCATTACGAAGAGATGACTAAATTAATATCACTAGAGGGACATGAATAGACTGATATCCATGGAGGTAATAATTATCAATAACTCATTAATGTCTTCACGTTTTACGTAAAATAAAGAAAATCGGATTAATTTAAAAACATTTTTTGTTTTATTTTACAGCCATACATACATGGAAACAAAGAAAAAATTTAAAGCACCTAAACTTCTTTGTAAGAATTTTTTACTTTTATTTTTTTCCTGTCTACAACGTTGCACAAGGCTGTCCAGGTTGAGAGGGAGGAGACTGTATCATTCCAATGTTATTTCTAACCTCGCCAAACTGCCTTTGTGTATATGCACGTGCTTCTTGTGTATATTAAATGGCAGATGCAGATTTAAGTAACCCACGCAGAGTACAGACAGACGCATTATACAAAGTTATACGCAGACAGTGTGTTGCAGACACAGCTTCATTTCTTCCTTTGTGATATAGATTATTATTATTATTATTATTATTATTATTATTATTATTCGCAATTTCATAACAGATGTTGAATAGTTTTCGCTAGAGACGTACTCATCTCAAGTCTGTTAATGTTGCCAGAACGTTTTTCATTAAACTCTAAGAAAACAATGTTGCCCTATTTAACAGTCTCAAGTCTTTCAAAAATTTCCAACCTTTCCCTGGTCATTACTTATTATAAACATAAGTCTAAACATTATCTTTCAGAATTTTCTCCATTTTCAGCCGAAGTTTTCATAGTTTTTTCTATTTCCGTTTAAACAACGTTTAGTTTTACGAATGTTTACTGTATTATTTTGTCTTTATAACTACGATCCGCTGACATAGCCACGTCTACAATTTTATTTAGTTTCATTTTTTGACCTTTTACTTAAATTATTAAGTCTACTTTCTCCCGAATGACGTGTTAGTTTTCAGTCATCACAATGATGTAGAATGTCTTTTTTTTTCAAGACAGATTCTGTTATGGGTTGATACCATTTGCTTACATGGTCAGAATCAAAATGTCTGCAACAATTCCCAGCCTAAACAAACTTTGCCTAGACAATTTTCATATTCTTTAGAATAAGATTGTTCCATTGTCTCATGAGGCAGTTTACCGTTTTCTATTTCTTCAAAAAGGAAGCGTAAACTTTGATGGAATTAATCGTAATTATTTTATCCTTCCTGCAATAAGATACTATTCTGTTTCTTTATTTCAGGTGTCGACCCTATTAATATGGCCAGGAACGTTTAGCTGTTAAATTTTATGTCTTTTAAAATTTAAATTGAAGTGGAATGTTTATTTTTCTCTTATATATTCTTGGATGCGTTCGGAACTGTTACCAGGCTAGTTATAGTTATCACTTGATACTATTACTTCTCTCTTTTTTATTTCTTAAAAAGTCCACGATAATCAGTCTAAATACTGTCTTGGATTCTACCGAATCCTAATTTACCATATTCTCTTCATTCCGTCCGTTAGTACAATTTCTGAAATGAAAGAGAACAATCTTCATTAATTATCACGTCCATCGATTTATCAATTGTCATTCCTCCATTGTCTAGCCTAG
>OZ010591.1:15666463-15776463 GCA_963932145.1 Acanthosepion lycidas
TATATATATGAAGAAATATAGTTTAAGGTGTGATATATTTATAGGATAAAGTGCTTGATATCAGAGATCGAGCGTATGTAAATATAAATATAAAAGTGAACATTGAAGTCAATAATTAGAGGAAACAGGCTGTTTCATGCTGGACGTAATCGATATATATATCAGTCAGTTATGTGTCTTGCGTCATACACGGTTAGGCGATCATCTATCTTTCGATACATGACTGACGAAGCCCATTTTTTTCCCGTAGGTTGCCATTTGTTTCTGTGGTACCATCCAGGGCTATAGAACCCGGTCCCTCCTGCTATTTACCCATAGCTGTGGAAGAAGAAGTGGAGTCCAACTTTTCCCAAGGGTATTAGCAAGTAAGTGAATGTAATAGATTCGACTGGAATTCGAACTCAGCTCTTCGATTCCTCAATCTGAGCCGAACCGCATTACTCAACCGTTTATATATATATATATATATATATATATGTATCCTTGTGCAGGTATGCAGAAAATAGAAAAGAACACGTTGGGTGCATAATCCGGGGTTCCTTAGTATTTTTGTTTTTATTTTTAAAAAACAGTGCTCCATACAGAAGTAGAGCTTATATTATAATAATATTTTTTGTTTAAAAATATGATTCCTTCGCTACATAAGAGTTCTCATGTTTCAAAAACGTGAGCCGAAATCATCCAAATAATTAATAAAATTAAGTTGGATTGAGGTGTTTAGTCACGTTTCATCTTCAAGCGAAATTTTAGGAATAAGCTATCTCTCGGTTTACGTGTATTTTTACAGAATTTGTTATTGTGGGAGTGGCTATACTATTTTCATTCTTTAAGTGGTCAGGGAGTTAATTCTTATCAGTAGATTCATCATCCTCTGAGAGGTTTTGCTAAGGTTGGGTAGGGTATCCATTTCAAGGCTAATGTCTACGGTCATCCTTTAGTTGGTTCCCAGTGAAACATGAGAACTCTTATGTAGCGAAGGAATCATATTTTTAAACAAAAAATATTATTATAATATATATATATATATATATATATATATATATATATATATATATATATAAACGGTTGAGTAATTCGGTTTCTAAATAATAAAAATCTATTAAACAATAGACATGAGTTAACGGTTCCCGACATCATCAAATCTTTGCATTGAATAATTAGCATATAATTTTTTTTTAAATCCATAGTCCTAATAAATAGCTTAAATACCCTACAAAAAAGATAACCATTTATGAAGTCGTAAAAAAAACAAATGTTGTGGCAGTTTTTTATATACACAAAACCCTTTCAGAAAAAATAAAATAAAAAAATAAATAAATCTCCATAGACAAGTAAACCAGACTAGACGAAATCATCTTCCGTTTTAAATTTAGACACCCTAACCTTACCCTGACTTGACACCTATGAATGTAACTCTATACTGATACAAATTATTAACACCCTGCGCCCTTCTTGAACAATCGCGCTGGCCGTCACCATGGAAATTTTGATTTCAATAATGAATCTGCTATCAAAACACGTAAATTTCAGAAATAAGTTATTCCCCCAAAAAATTCACTTGAAGATGGACAGAGCTTACTTTAATTCAATTTAATTCAAATAATTATATTGATGTTCTCGGCTCTTGTTTTGAAACTTGAGAACTCTTATGTAGCGTGTTGGAATCATATTTTTAAATAAATAATTATATATATATATATATATATATATATATATATATATATATATATATATATATATATATCCTGGTAAGCTTTCCAGTTCTCTCAGACTTACCTGGCAGCTTAGCTTCAATAAGTCTGTTGAGAAGACACATCCTTGCCTTACTCCCCTTTCTATTTTTTTATATCTGCTGAACTCATTTTTTTTTATATCTATGCAAGCGGTCTGCTAACAATAGAGGTTTTTGATTATTCTAATGTCTTTCCCGAATATGTCAAGGTTGCTGAGCAGCTCTAACAGATCTTTGAAACAAAAGATTGTATTTGTGAGCCTATTTAAGACAATAAACAGGGATAACATAATAGTATTCAGTAGATCCAGACAATACGAGATGACCACATGTATCTGTACATATGATTCTTCACTTCAAGATGTTTAATCCTATCTGTAGAAATTACTTCTTGTAAACTTCTTATTTTAATAGATATTCCTTAAAAGAGAGAACAGTGATGTTCTTTAACTTGCAAGAAAGCCGATATTTCTCATTGGCATTCATTTACATATAATATATATTTTGTTTAGACGTGTTAATATGATACGTTAGTAAAGCTTATTTTACTTTTAAACAATTTCTTGGAATATGATTGGTCATTAAATGCACAGTACGCTTCTAGAAACTTCTATCGCAAATCAGTTGATTTCTGTGAAAAAAAAGGAGGATCAAGCTATAGCTTGAATAAGTCTGATGAGATAACACATACTTATGCTCCTTTCTATTTTTCTTATATCTGCTGAACTCATTTTTGTTTTTACCTCTATGCAAGCCGTTTGCTTCCAATAGAGATTTTTGATTATTCTCATGTCTTTCTTGAATATGTCAATGTTGCTGAGCAACTTCAATAGATCATTGCGCAATCTATGCAATACTAGTGCTCGTTCTTCTGTATTTGTATTGCACTTTCTGAGCATAAATATTTCTTTTCCCGTTGTCTTTAACGAATCCACATTGTTCTTGTCCTATCTCTGGCCTGATTCTGCTCCGCACTCTATTCATTAGAATACGAATGTTAAGTTCTGTTATGTGGCTCATTAAGCTGATTGATCGGGATGGGATCACATATTTTGTGCCTGGTTTCTTAGACAAGGCTATGAAATAAATATAGCGTTGTAATAAATATAGCGACAAAGATGAGGACAATAGTCCGAATAATGCAAATAGTGTACATAATACCTCATCTCAGAAATATAGACAGATACAGAAAGGCCGAAACGTTGTAATAAATATGGCGACAAAGATGAGGACAATAGTCCGAATAATGCAAATAGTGTACATAATACCTCATCTCAGAAATATAGACAGATATTGAAAGACCGAAACGTTGTAATAAATATGGTGACAAAGATGAGGACAATAGTCCGAATAATGTAAATAGTGTACATAATACCTCATCTCAGAAATATAGACAGATACTGAAAGGCCGAAACGTTGTAATAAATATGGCGACAAAGATGAGGACAATAGTCCGAATAATGCAAATAGTGTACATAATACCTCATCTCAGAAATATAGACAGATACTGAAAGGCCGAAACGTTGTAATAAATATGGCGACAAAGATGAGGACAATAGTCCGAATAATGCAAATAGTGTACATAATACCTCATCTCAGAAATATAGACAGATATTGAAAGACCGAAACGTTGTAATAAATATGGTGACAAAGATGAGAACAATAGTCCGAATAATGCAAATAGTGTACATAATACCTCATCTCAGAAATATAGACAGATACTGAAAGGCCGAAACGTTGTAATAAATATGGCGACAAAGATGAGGACAATAGTCCGAATAATGCAAATAGTGTACATAATACCTCATCTCAGAAATATAGACAGATATTGAAAGACCGAAACGTTGTAATAAATATGGTGACAAAGATGAGGACAATAGTCCGAATAATGTAAATAGTGTACATAATACCTCATCTCAGAAATATAGACAGATACTGAAAGGCCGAAACGTTGTAATAAATATGGCGACAAAGATGAGGACAATAATCCGAATAATGCAAATAGTGTACATAATACCTCATCTCAGAAATATAGACAGATATTGAAAGACCGAATCGTTGTAATAAATATGGCAACAAAGATGAGGACAATAGTCCGAATAATGCAAATAGTGTACATAATACTCATCTCAGAAATATAGACAGATACTGAAAGGCCGAAACTTTGTAATAAATATACCGACAAAGATGAGGACAATTGTCCGAATAATGTAAATAGTCAAAATAGATTTGCTTAGATTTTCCGGTATATACATACTGTAGTGGATTTCCTTTATTATTTCCGTAATGTTGTTTATATGAAAATTATCTTAGGCTGTCATCATCTCTGTTACAATTCCGTCTGGCCCTGCCGCATTGTTTCTGTTCAATTTCGCTAGTGCCACTTGTACTACATGCGCGTCGGTAATTCTGTATATTGGCACATGTTCTCTTTCGTCGTGGACGAGTTTTCCAATATAGTCGTTCCAGCGCTGAAGAATTTTACTTCTCTAATATGAGCGTTCCATCTTTGGATTTCATGCAGCCTGTTGAAGAGCAAGTCTTCTATCTTTAGTTAGTTCCCTTATTTATTTATGTCATATCTCTTTTGTCTATGATATTCAATCTCTATGTCTGCACATTTTTGTTTCGCCGATTTAGCTTAGCCACTCATAATTAGTCTGTCTGCATTCGCTCCTTATTTCGTTATGTAGTTTTCTGTATTCCAATACGTATCTTGGCAGTGTTTTTTTCTGCTTCGTCCATTCTCCTTTGGGATGGCATCTTTCGCTGACATCCCTAAAGCATCACTTAGGGTGTCCCATTTCGAGATTCCATTTTTATTTTGTCCCTCGTATCTTCTTTTCACCCTGTCCATATTTCTTTTCTTCAGGTTCTGGTCGCTCAGTGTTTGTTGTATTGCAATTTTGGTGCTGCGTTAGGCTTCTTCAGTTTCCGTAGTTTAACTCTAAGTTTTACCTATAATAGGGTGATTGTTGCTTCCGCCATCGTCACTTGGTATGTTTTGCAGTGGATCATTGCATGCCTAAATATTTTGTTGATAGGCATGTAGTAAATTCGGTTTTTGGTTTCTCCTCCTGGGTCATTTTATGTCCATAATTGTCTCGGATGTTCTTGGGGCCATGTCTTGGCTATTACATTAGCCGGGCACCATTGTAAACATTTTTCTCCACGTAGGTTGTGGGTTCCTAGTCAGAATTTGACAGCTATCTCCCCTGTCCTCTCCTTGCCTATTTTGGAGTTCAGGTCTCCCGGGATAATTATGAATACTTGTGAGTTGCAGTGAGTCTTAGCGTGGTCTAGAATGGAGTAGAATGAATATTCGAATTTTCTTCCTTACTTTGTGCTGGCCGGCTAGCTACTGCTATCGTCGACCATCTATTTTTCCATTATGACCCTTCAGGATGTCGACGACATGGTTCTGAGAAACTTCGAGTTATCTGTTTCTCTTAGTAACATTTGACCCATACCTTGTTTCCGCTGTTCTGTTATCCACTCACACCAATTTGTCAAGTGGGTTACGAGCTGTTTTCTTGAGCTTCTCTCGTCTTCGATGTATCCTGTTGGTGTTTAAATTCCCCAAAGAGATAAGAGAACCTTTGAAACACAAATATAATAGAGAAAATTCTTTGTAGTCGCCCTTTACACTTCGTAGATGATAGACCAAAAGTTACAATGAAAATGCTTTTAAATTTTTCACGTATCGAAAAACCTGACTCAGTTAACAAATATATATCTGGGTACTTATACTGAAGATTCGTTCAGAACGCAATTATAGTATTCTAAAAATGTATGATCATATGATAGGTTGCTAGGAATAAAATGACAATTCCCTATGAAGAGGTTTATAGACACTAAATAATGGTAGTTATCGATTTTAAATGATAGAGTGAAAAAATTAGTGGAATTTCTCGAGAGGCCCTCAGATAATTGTAATGTAAATGAATTTTTCGAGAGTATATCTGCCGGACATGATTCGTAAGCAAGGAGGGAACGCCGCTATTAAGCAGGGGGTTACAGGGAGTTAAGGTGAGAGAAAAGAGTGTAGCGGTGATTCAGGAAAGGATAAATAATGAACGTGATTGAAGACGACAACAGATGACGATTGAGGTTGCATTTATATTTTTCAAGATTGTAGTTTTCAGTGAAGTAAGAAAACGGAAGTGAGTTCCACTCGGGAGTAGTTTGAGAAAAGGAACTCCTCTTTTGGAAGTGACGATTGCATTTAGCTATTTCAACCGTAAAATGGTCGGACCTAGATTCCAATCTAGTAGCATGCTTAAATTCATGTAGTCGGGGCAACAGGGTAAAATGCTCGTCATAGCAGTAGCCATGAAAATATTTGTAGAAAAGACAGAGGGAAGCCACATCACGTCTGTGAGAAAGAGAATGAAGTCGAGATGTTATCTGAGGATTTATTATATTGCAGATCCTTCTTTGGATTTTGCCAAGAAACTCGAGATGAATAGCAGTAGCGCCAGACCAGATATGGTTATAGTACTCAATGCGCGACCGGAATGCATGGATGAATGAGATTTTAGCATAGATACTCATAGTAAAAGCAGATCATAATTTATAGCCCTAGTTGGAGTTGGGACGACGAAAGATGCCTTCCAAAGAGCTGAGCCAAATATTAACTCTTTTGAGCCGAGCCTCATTTGAAGTTTCAGTACGACGACAGAGCCCTTTTCACAGGCCCTCACTTAGAACACAAAAAATATCTATGTAAAATCTCTGAACACAGAAAACTGTCATAAAACCACTATTGTTCAAAAATACTCTAAGCAATCTGATTGGCTCGTACGAAGACCAACTAGCTAATCTCAAGTGGATCGACCCAGTCCCCTTTTTTTTTTCCTTCGAATTTTCGGCCGATATATCGGCCCTGTCGTCTCCTAAGTGTTAAGAAACAAACATTTCGTTGGAAACAAAAAAAACAGAGAAAATATTATTTAACTGTTATGTAATATCGATCGTCTTATATGAGAGTGAATCCTAGAAAACTCTTCACAGATGAAGAAGAGACTTGTAACAATAGAAATCTGGTTTCACTGAAGGATGTTGTCAATTCCATGGACCAAACATGTGAACAACGACGAAGTTCTAGAGATAATGGCACCAAAACAAAAAAGGACACATGCTTATATCAAGAAGTGACAATTGAACATTCTGGGCACATAGTGAGGAAAGAGGGTCTCGATAATTTAATACTCACAGGACTAAGTCAGCCAAACAAAAAGAAAAGGCAAAGCATAACCTGCTTGGCGAGCTTTGAGAGAGATGGAAAAAGTTGTAAACAGCTAGAAAGGACAGGAAATTGTGAAGAGCCATGATCATCAACATTCGGAAGGGGCACAATACATAAAAGAAGATGATTTCGAGTTTCTATTGCCAACTTAAAAGAAAATTCCAGGGTTACTCGTCTTGGGAATAACCATCTGCGCTTAGATGTTTAAATGACATGCCCTTCTTTATTATTTGTCAAACGATCCTTTCCTTAACTGCATCGTATGTGCTTCACCAGAGCTACATACGGCTTTGAATTCAGAACTTTCATTCTCCTAGACACGTTGCCACCTAAGGCTATAGAACACAGTGCGTTCTGCTATTTAACTATAGATAAAGGAGAATAGATGGATCCATACATTTGCTTATTATCAAGTAAGTTGATGTAATGACCTTGACTGTAATTCGAATACAGTTCCCCGATTCCTTAAGCTGAGCAACAATCGGTTACTCTACCGTGCCTTACTTCTAAATTACCGTAAGTTCTTGGGGAAATCGACGGAAAGACATTACAGTATATTATTGCTTTCACTACGGTTTTGAATTCAAAGAAATCCTTTTAGAGAATTTGCTCTTCAAGAACAGATAGTCAAGTTTAATTTACTTTTTAATTCATACGAAGTAGTGATGCATATCTTTCTTAAGGGCATTAATGCGAAAGCAAAATGGAACTCATTGTAGCAGAATTTAAACTCGGTTTGACGAATCTATTTTCTATGTCAACAACCGTTATACTAACAATACAATCATAGTAAAACGTAATAGATGTGTTACTGCTAAGAATTGTCTATATAAGTGAATTCTCACTATTAAGAGAAAATACAAATTTGAAACAAAATATAGATGTCAAGCACTCAAATTGCGAAATTAGTTCTGGGTTATTGCAGTTATTGCATTTGCTATCTTTTGAAAAGAGATGGGTATAATCTGGTGAAGAGTGAACATCTAAGAGATTGGGGTTCCTGTCACGTCTCAATAGCACAGAATTGGAAGAATAGTCACTGATAAGATAACGGCACATACCCAACTGCCTTACATAAATACCAAAAGAAATATATTCCACATGATGGAAAATCAGAAACTACATTTATTAAATATGTTTACTCCTAAAAGAAAGACAAAAACAAAGATATTGAGAAGATATTCTGTTTTGTTGACATGATAGAGAATATCTTTGTTTAAATGTCCATATAACCAATCTTAAGATGGATCATGTGGGGCCGAAAATGTGCAAATGTTGGAAAGTTTTTGTCATTATTTTCTCGCGAAATTAAAGCAAATATATGAAGCTTAGAACGGCTAATGATCAAACAGAATAGACACCCGTTGTCTCTTATATTTACAAATACGTTTGAATATATCTTACTTATTATAAAACGCATTTTATGTGTGTGTGTGTGTGTGTGTATGTGTGTGTAACGTTTAAACATTGGATCGGATTTCCTACATTTTTCAACCGTTTTCAACAAAACTTCACAGGACTACTTAAAATTACTTTGCAGTGGTTCTAACAGCGCCATAAAAATGGAAAAACACAATTGTTTTTGTACAAAATCAATTTGAAAACATGATTAACAGGCATTAATGAAAGGGGAGCAACTCACATCGGGTTAAAACCCAGGTTGTTTGTGTGTGTGTTTATGTTCGTTTATATATGGGATCGGATTTCCAACATTTTTCAACCGATTTCAACAAAACTTCACTTTTTTTTTGGCAGGTAGTGTTTCTTATTGTCTTACACACTTTTTCTCTATTTTTACATTCAGAATGCTTTAAAAATTTCATTTACAAGACAATTGTTTATGATAAAATTCTATTCAATCGGTAGACTCATAACGATTGAAAACTAATGTTTTTGTTTGAGTTTGGGTTTGACCAATTCATAAAAAAAAAAATAATTAAGACATACGTGTCCGTCAAGCTTAAACAAATAATCTTTGTCAATTTTATTTTTCAGTCTTTATCTCTTACTGTTACATCTCCGGGCAACGCCGGGCTCTACTCCTAGTATATATATATATATATATATATATATATATATATATATATATATATATATATATATATATATATACACACACACACACACATACACACATACATACATTGAAAGCGGAGGCTTTAGAAACCCATGGTATTATTTTATTTTGCGAAACCGAAATATGGGTTTCGCCTCATCACACCAGACGGTTTCAACTATAAATGGATTTAAAATTTTACGAGACAGAAAACGTAATATTAAGACATGAATGTAAAGTGGGGAAAGGGGAAAAAGAAAGAAAGAAAGAGAAAGAGAAAATAGAGAACAGCGAGAAACGGAGATATGTTTGCCTCGTGAGATACAGGGTGGGTTATAAGATGAAAGAGTAGTGGTTGAGAGTAGACAAGCTGACCACTTTTTCACCGGATGTGGAAACGGAAGTATGAGATGTGCGTGTGTGTGAGTCTGTGTGTGTGTGTGTGTGCGCGCGTGTGTGTCTATATATATATATATATATATATATATACATATATAAAGAAATATAGTCTTAAGGTGTGCTATATTTATGGAATAAAAGTGGAATAAAGTGCTCAATATCAGAGATAGAGCGTGTGTAAATATAAAATGAACAGGGAAGTCAACACTGTCGCCTCTAAGTGTTGACTTCTATGTTCACTTTTATATATATATATATATATATATATATATATATATATATGTATATAATCTAAAAACATTCATATACATATATGCATACCACGTTTAAACATACATGAATACATACATACATACATACATACATACATACATAAGCACACACACACTCACACATATGTAGATAAAAAAATATTTCAAAGATATTCACTTTTAAACACCGGAGATACCATCTCTACTTCAGGTCTCACATCCGGTTAAAAAGAAGTTTACTCTCAACCACTACTCTTCCATTTTCTGTGTTACCCCTCCCATATATGTCACTAGACCCCGATATATCTCCGTGTTCCCCTTCTCTTTCTCTTTTTCTATTTCTCTTTCTTTCTTTCTTTGTTGTTTTTCTTTTTTCTTTCTTTCTTTTTTCCTTCAGACATTTTGAATTGATGTAATGAATGGTACCCACTTTCGATTGTCGCCCGTCGATGTGCAGTTGAAATGCAGTGAAACCAAGTTGCACCTTTGTAGTGAGTAAAATTTATCTATATGATAAAATTATAATAAATAAATAATTATCGCTCTACTATCGATATCGAGCCCTCTTTTGGATTAATGCTGTGAACGTTGGAATTTATATATTACTTTCGTTCTCATCGCGTCGGATATATATATATATATATATATATATATATATATATATATATATATATATACAAAAACTTACACTACCCATCAAAAATATGAATTTTCATTTCATTTTGTTTCTTTGCATCTTTTGGAAGTACTATCTGATGATCCAGATTCCTTTAAAATAGCTCTGGTTAAATTATTATAAAGGAAGCTAAAAAATGGTATGTTTTTCTTTAATATATATATATATATATATATATATATATATATATATATATATATATATATATATATATATTGTTGAATATAACAGACAATTATTAGAACATTAGCCGTTCTGGGCTTCGTATATTTGCTTTAATTTCGGGAGAAAAGAAAGACAAAAACTGTCTAAAATTCAACAAAACAGAATATCATCTTTGATGATGAATATCTTTGTTTTTGTCTTTATTTTAGCAATGAACGTACTTTAAAAAGAGGGAAGTTCTGATTTTCCCTCATGTGGAATATTTTTCTTTTGATATTCATATAAGGCAGTTGGGTATGTGCTGTTATCTCATCGCTGAACTTTCATCTAATTCTGTGCTAGTGAGATGTGATAGGAACTTTAATCTCTAAGACAAATTTTCTCAATTCAGCAGATTATACACATCTCATATTGTGGATTCTTCGAAAATGTTCTGATTTAATTCATTGTTGTTTTAACGCAGTCTATGAACAAATTCATATTTATTTCGTCAATCTTTTTGTTACTTTTTATAAACACATCTGCATTGTTATCAAAGGATCTCTTATAAAATAATATAATTCAGTGGTATATCTTTGTCTATTTTTGCTTTAGGCATGTTGCTCGTTTTAAGTAATAAGGCTTACAAAGCTATGCCCATCTTTCAAAGATATTCAGCAAGACGCACTGAATTGGCAAATATTTATCCGCTGGCATTTTCTTCCAATTCTGTGCAAACCAGATCAGCAATTCTTGTGAAGAATCTCTAAATATATAGCAGGAGATCCAGGCCAGATGCTTCAGATATATCCAAAGCAAGGAGAAATAGTAGATTTATAAATATGTAAGATAGATTCTGACGTGAAAAACTGTCCAGCATGTCACATTCAGTTAAATGTCCTAGTAGCAGACCCAGCAATTACTCTGAAAAGGTGCGATGGCCAATCTGCTGGAGGTTAGCATCAGCCATACTGTTGGAAAGCAAAAAAGTGTCCTCACAGATGATTAAAAGAGAGCAGTTTTGTTTTGGATTCGTTAACATTAATGAGTCACTTCTAGCCCTAGTTAACAAAAGCTGTAGATCATTTGTAGAGATTATATAATATAGTGGGATTTCGACCGTTGCCTGATCATTGCTAACGCTTCTGTCCTAGGTGAATGACTGAGAATGTCTCCAATCTGATGCAAAACAATACTAAGCTGTTTTTTTTAATAGAAACATAGAACGAAATTCTTTTGTTCTTTGTCTTTCATTTCATATCAGACATGATTCTTATTTGATTTAAAAGTGCTTAAACATTTAAGTTCATCATTCAACAAGTCTTCATCAAGAGGCACTGAGGTGGAAAAGTTTTCTGTAGTGGTCTTTCTTCCTATCCCATGCCACATGTGATGTTAGATATTTAGTAACCCTTATTTCTTATATAACATTTCGCTATTGACTTGATCGACTTATGAGATAGTCTTCCTTATTATAGGTTAGCCTGATTCGGCATGACACTTCCGCCAGATATTTATGCCATAGGTGGCTGCTAGAGTACCATATGTTTCACGTTTCTCTGAAAGCTGTTTATTGTTCATCCCTACTGCATTAATTAGCAGCGGTATATTTTTCGTGCAACTGGCGATAAAACGTTGCCCAGTTCATTCTGAAACCTTCAAGTATATGTTGTACTTTTGTCCATTAAGTATTCAAGCTTTATACGCAATTTTTCTTCTTCGTACAAAAAAGATTTACATTGTTGCCAAAAGATTAAGTTAATCGATACCACTTTTGGTTCTAATACAGTGAGAATTATAACACTGTCATATAAAAAATAACGCTGTTGTCATCGCTGAATGAGATGATTGCCTCCCCTGCTTAGCGATAAGAAATCAGAGAAAACTGTAGAAACACTGAGCACTCCGCTTCTTTTATTTGGATTTAATTTCATTTGAAACATACATTGTTTAGACTCGTATAAGAAATTCTGTCATACATATATATATATATATATATATATATATATATATATATATATATATATATATATATATGAAAAATTAGCTTACGATCCGAGTAGGTACAACATAGATAGGTTTCTCTGACACTTTAGCTTTACTTATATATATATATATATATATATATATATATATATATATATATATATATATATATATATATATGTGTGTGTGTGTGTGTGTGTGTGTATGACTAATTTGTGGCTCGTAGGGATAATTCTAATGAGGATATTAAGCCAGGGATGACTCAATGTAGACTACAGAGATTAATAATAATAATACTACTACTACTACTACTACTAATAATAATAATAAAGAAATCTGAAAGATTCATTTCGGTTATAACCTATTTATTATTTCAGGAATATTTATATATATACAAGCCATCAGACCGAAATCTCTTAACAAATGGAGATAATATCCCGGATCTATATTAGATTCACAGATTGAAGAGAAAACAAAAGAGAAGAGAGAAGCAGGGGAAGAAGAAAATTGACTGAAGGTTAGATTATTTTAAAAAGTGAATTAGAGAGAGGGTATGGAAAGGAAAGGGGAGAAGCAAATAATGAATGGGTAGTAGTAAGCCTAAAAATTGCCTAGGCCAAAAATTTTAAGGAAGAATTGGAGAAAGAATTTCGGGGAACATTCTTGGCTGGGTAAATTATAACCGAAATGAATTTTAAGGTTTTTTCTTTGTCTATTATGTTTGATCATGAGCTCGTTTAAGTTTCTAACGTGAGATACATATCTGATCACAGGTCCATTAGAACCCATTTAAATATACACACATACATACCAGACTCCATTAGAAACATACTAGTAGAAAACACGAATATATTAACTGCATCCACCAGTAAAAAAAGATTAAAAATAATGAAAGCTTTAATAAAAAAAAAATGGCCAACTCTTAACAATATTAACTACGACCAAATGCACAATGTGCTAACCGTATTCGGAAATTAAAAACATCACTACCACACTCTAAGACATACACATAACGCACACACTCAATTAAACTGAAAAATCGAATCATCCTTGATAATAGCTAAAGTCATAACCGGAAGTGTTCGGAAATATAAAACATTTGGACGGTTCTTACACAGTCTTTGTCCCAGAAAAGAAAGCTCTTGTTCGAACACAAGAAAAATTAAATAAAAAGCTTAACCGTAGTACCTTGTCTGTCGTTTTTAATGAAACTTGCATAAACGAAGGATTGCTGCCTAAATATATAACTATATAAATATAAATAAATATATATATATATATATATATATATATATATATATATATATATATATTGATCAGACTATAATTCGTTTATTAAATGTCTGTGATCTTTGCCGAATGTAATGATTCTGGGAAATGAGTATTATCAGTAATATTTCAGCGCCCTACTTGACAAATATCAACCTAATACAGCAAATGAAAAGGCACGCAGTAGACGTTACCTTGAAGGCGCTGTATAATGATTTAGAAGATGACTGCTTCCTAAATGTTACTGCTAATTGTTCTAATACCATCACCACACACATATGAGTAAGAAAGGTTAGAAATTTACCGATAGAATTCACAGAAAGTCGATTAATGCCAATGTTTCACGGTACCTTGTCAGATGAAATGTACGTTAGGACGTTCAATAAAATAATATCTGACCCAGAAAATCTAATTCAACCGTAGTCAGAAAATAAGCGTTTCATAAAGAAAATGTTATTATTGTGCAAGTTGATACATCAAAAACTTGGAATGCATTTCTTTATTTATATGTTGAGAATAACTTTAATCAATCAAGACCAAAAAGTCAATGTTATATATATATATATATATATATATATATATATATATATATATATATATATATCAACAATAAACTACTGAAGAAGACCTCAAAACAGATCGCTGCATTCAAGTATTGCATTAATATTTCAGCATACATTTAAAAGTTATGATATTTCTGCTGCCGACACTTGCTTTGAAGACAATTTGATGCACGTACGTTCGTACTTTACGTGCAAACAATTATTTTTTATTTTAGGGGTGACTTTCGCTGGGTTTTGCAATTAATTTCGATTATTACCAAATTCATTTCCAATTTATAAAAATTTGGCAATTTAGCTACACGATTTTTACAATTTTCCTATTACACCTGGTATCTATCTATCTATCTATCTATCTATATATATATATATATATATATATAGGTAACTATACTCTTCTCGAATAATCTTCGAATTTTTTATTTGCCAATAATCAAATCAATCTCGAAGGAAAAAAGATTTTAAAAAAAGAAAGAGCTAGAAACATGAAAGACTGTCGAAAAAATTGCACAGATACAGGTTCAAAGCCCAAAAGAAAAAGCCCAAAGGAAAAAACCCTACACGTGTAAACAACTAACTAAAAATACAACCATAGAGCAGACCTAGATAAATATAGTGAGCAAGACAAACCTACGCAGGTTTCACCTAAGGGGATCGTCAGGGAAAGCTGTTACTTTGTAGGTTTAATTCACTGACGATCCACTTAGTTTGACTATATATATAGAAACAACTCACGTTATCTTTGGCATCATCATTTTGATTAAAAGAATGACACAAAAAGTTGGTTGTCGTAAAACACATTAATTCACTTATCAATTCCCGGTTAGAGTAATAAATGAATTACGACAACCCACGTATCCTCAGAGATATCAAAACTTTCTCCTAACACATAGTTTTGGCTTTTTTTTTAGTGAAAGTGATGATGCCAAAGAAAGGCGTCTTTTATTTTCCATTTTCAACTATGTCTCATCTTGTTCATATTTGTTTCGGATAATATTAATACTATTAACCATCCAGCAAACACACACACATATATATATATATTTGCCTATATATCTGAGATGAGATATTATGTACACTATTTACATTATTCGAACTAAAGTGGATAATCCGGCGTGTATGACCACATATGAAGAGATAAGAGAGATCACCGCTCTCTTTGGGATCAGTTTGAGATCATAGACAAGTAAAACCACTGGAAAATTCGTCAACTTAATGAATCAGCATATATGCTAGGCCACATAAATCTCCTGAGCCGACCAAGCATAGAAATGAATACAATATGAGAACCAGTAATAAAGAGTGACAGAGAAAGGCGATAATAACAACCAAAATTGCAAATTGAACTCTGATAAAAACATGTACTAGTAAAAACTTTTTGCTGAGACATTAGGTTTATAATAACTAGAAATTCATACACAGATGCCCTCAAGGACACATAGTACAGTGGATAAAGCGTTGGTTAGATCCAGTGAGAGCACTCAAATAGTGTTAATTCAATATACGGTTAAGGCAGTGGAGAACTTGCAGAGAGAAATTAACAGGAGATAACTGATAATTGACATCCATTAAACAAGGCACTTGGAACTAGAACAGTTTACCACATTTAGCGAAATAAAAAGTTCAGTTTGACATTCCAACCACCTGAAGAAAGAGCATACAACGGCTGAAACCTTATAATATATATGGCGACAAAGATGAGGACAATAGTCCGAATAATGTAAATAGTGTATATCTATCTATCTATCTATCTATCTATCTATATATATATATATATATATATATATATATATATATATATATACCAAGTATGTGGTGCAGTTCAATTGACATTACATAAATCCTTCATACAAAAAACAGATATAGAATTTAATGATACAAATGGCGAGAATCCATCTTCGCAAACAAATTTAGTAAAGTACATTAACCCCGAACATGTAGATGAATGTTATGATCCTTGTTTATAAATTCTAGTTACATAAGGTCTTTTTTTTTACAAGCTTCAAAATTGATTTTAGTCGATACCCGTATTTGAAATAGACGCTCTGTTATTTAAGGAGATATGAACCTTGCTTTGCTGTTCGATCACTGTGGCTAAGCGATCTACTGCATCCTGTATAAAACGGTGGCTTCGCCGACAAAAGATGGGCGCTGATTTGAACAGTCAGCCTATTTCAATTACGGTTACCCACTTAACCTAACGTTTGATGACATAGCCGGATTAAAACGATATAAATGATATCTTTAGTAATTGCTTTGTTTGGGGTCTGGATATGAAACTGTGCCGATAAGGAACGTCAAAAAAAAAATAGTCAGAATGAGGGAATGTGCTTTTATCAAAATGCAAAATAGAACCTTGCTTTATGGTTCGCTCTTTGTGACAGAGCTATCTAAGGCACGATGGGTCAAATGATAGTTTCTCCTTCAAAAGGTGCCACAGTTTCTAAACTAACCAAAAAGCACATCTTTATTAAAATTTCTCGGTGTAATAGTTACTTTTCAATAATAAAAATAACATAAAACCCGTCATCAATTTCAAATACGAGATTCCACTAAATATAAAGTTTGAAGTAATAAAATTACAGATTCACTGTCTTCCCAACTGAGCAATGAGGAGAGGAAAATAATCATTCAGATTTTCAGTAATGGTTAATACACTGGTTTTCCTCATCAAACTCGATTCAAGAAACATCAAGAGATCGGTGAATAAGTTTAAAAAAGAGGGAACATATATATTTGAACTTAATGCCAATCCTTCATGAGATTCCGTTAAAAAAAACCTGAATCAGGAGATCACAACATTCTTTCATCTTAGAGCTAAATAGATGCATTACAAAAGATCCTACCCAATCCATGTTTCACTAATGACAGTCCAAAGAAGAACAGTGAAAAAAGACTTGAAAATGATAACGTACGTGAAACTTGTTACTCGAGGACAGAAAGTTAGAAGGTTAAAGAAGGCAAAGATCATCCTGAAGAAGTTTGGTATATATATGGGATTTATTTCAATCCTTCATGAACGTTCTAACCTTAGATATGATCAATTAATTATGAACATGTCATTTTCGTTTATGTTTGATCTCATCACGATAGTTCTGCTAAGCTTAGAAAGTAATTGCTCCGAGTAGATTTTAACTGTCTTATACGAACCTCTGAGAATTCCAGAAAGAATTCTTTAATCAATTCTATGATACAACTTATCAAAGCTAAATCTAACAATTGGGCAATTTAGCTGTTACACGAGTTTGAGAATGTTGCTGTTACATCCTGTATATATATATATATATTGTGACGCAGCCCCGATTTCATTAACCACATAGACGTTAGGCTAAAAAGCGCCGCAAAGTAAAATCTTAAATTCTCGTCGAAAATTAGGTAAATATAAAAGAAAAATAAATAAATAAATAAATATAGAAATTTAATCCAATTCTATCGACTTGCGTGCGAATATGTTCTATGATCAGCCATATGCTCCTCTTCTTTTCACAAATTCTTTCCCTCTTCAACCTACGAGCCAAGGGCCCGTGTACTTTGAAGTGACCCGACGCGATAATGACCTGGTTCCAAAATTTCGCAGCTATCAGGCGGCTGACCATGAGTGAATTCCAGGCACTATCAGGATCTCCTGCTGCGATTCACGTGATCAGAACACACTAAGCGTGGATTGAACTTTCGGCCATCACACAAACACTGCGTGATTTGCGCCCCATCCTCCTGGGTACCCGGTCGAGGACGAAAGGAACCCACGTGACTGTCTAAGGGGACAGCAGAATCTAAGAAAGGATTTTCAGTTTCCGTCTGACCAGCGGCAGCTGAACGTCGCTGGGCAAAATCGCCCCGACTCCAAAGCAGACTGCCGACTGAGATGAAGAAGACAGCAAAGTCTGTCGACTAGGGGTGAAAGGACTGCTATGAAACGGAATCAACCGAACGGACCCCCTATACGAAATGCTGTGGAACCCCGAACACTTGTGAAGGAAAAGGAATTCAGGAAAATTGCCGGCCGGCCAAAATGTTGTTTTAGCCTCAGAACTCTCATTTCGGCGAATCAGAACTTTGTGTGAAAATATCAACTCGATTGAAAGATAATTTGATCTCTTGGTTTGATCTGTTTTTATATATGTATGTATTCGCTCGCACCCTCTGTTCTTTAAGGAACCCTTCCCCTTTGTTATATTAATGTTCTTTTTTTTTCTTTCTTTATTCCTTTATATATATTTATAAATAAATGTTATATTTTGAAATCCATCGTCTTGTGTCTGTTCTTCGTTAATTCGCTTGTGTCGCTTCCATTTCTGAGTGACGACCGAGAAAAGATCCCACGTTTTCCTTTTTTTTAAAACCCGTGGTTCATCTATATGCTACAAGTTCGTAACAATATATATATATATATATATATATATATATATATATATATATATATATATATATATATGCACATTTCATTGAATACGACAGACAAGGTGCTTTTGTTTAGGTTTTTATACACTTTCTCATGCGATCTTTTTTTTTTCTTTTCGGATGATAAATTATATAAAAATTATCTGAACGTTTTTTTTTTTATCCGAGCGCCCATTAAGGAATTGTATTCCTGTTGAATCAAAATCAGTAAATAATTATAAAGGCCACACTACAACATGTTTGATACGCAGTCTCAATGTTCAATTTTCTGATAATAGCTCAATTAGATCTCATTTAAATATTAATGGAGACCTACCGGACACTATTCGTAACATACATGTTGACAACACTAATATAATAGCATCATCTACATGCAAAACATTTTTATTAATAAAAAAAAAAAAAAACAATATTTAATAACATTAACTTTGAACATGGATATAACATCTTGACCGTGTTTTGAAACAAAACATGCAATCATTTTATAACACATACATGCAACCAACTATTTCTTATTTAGCAGTTAAAATATTTAATCCTTGAAAATAGCTAAATGTATAGCCGAAAGCGCTGGCAGAAAAAATTGATTCGGACAGTTTTTATATTTAATCATTATAAATATATTATAAATTATATTTATCATCTGAAAAGAAAAAAAATTGAAGTAATACACAGACACACACACACACACACACACTTATATATATATATATATATATATATATATATATATATATATATATATATATATATAATCTTTATGAACCCCCAAAATAACACTTTCAAAGTAAAGCAAAATAGCAGCGTCTGTTTCTAGCTTTTTTTTACAAAGACAATTAGTGACATCTTTACTCTTCTCTCTTAACTTCCTTCTCTCTTTTTCTCTCTATGAGTTTTTTTTCTTCTCTACATCTTCGATTTCAATATATAACTTCCGTTAAGTTAACCATTTAAATGTGTCAATATCTGCTAACTCCCTCATGTCTTCTCTCTCCCCCGTCATTTCCTCACTTTGTTAATTTACATATGTTTAATACGGCCCGTCAAAAATGTGTAAATTTTCTTTTCATTTTTTGTTTGGAAGTAAAGTTTGATGATCCGCAGTTCTTTTAAAAGGGCTGTGGTGAAATAATTTATTACATGGAACCTTAAAGTGAACTGTTTTTATTTGAATTATTTGCTCTGGATTTACATTGAGCTCTCTGTTTTTATCCTCCTTAGGTTTACCCATACGGATTACCTAGTTTTTCATAAACTATATATATATATATATATATATATATATATATATATATATATATATATATATATTCTATTTATAATGGTCACCTTTTCCAGATTACTTAAAATCATCAGTCAAAAAGAAAATCGCGTTCGAATTTCTTAAAAATTCATCTCGGAAGAAAGTTTAATAGATAAGGTCCACGTTTTCGACTCCCTTAAGTCGCAAATCAGATTTCATTTAAAAACCACAATTTATTAATGGAAAATACACTCACAAAAATAATATTGATAATAGCGATATTAAAATATATTACCAAAATCAAAGGCACTAGAAAAAGACGACACATCAATAAAAACATCGTTCTTAGAAATATGAAAGCAGCCCATAAACAAAAATATATTATATTAATTATTTACTATAAAAATTAAAACTAGGAACAGAGTGATGTTGTTGGGGACGTGCAGAATTTATTAATTATGCTTGAAAGAATCAGAAGGAATTTGTGTAGGTTGCGTGACTTTCTGCATCCGCAACAAATAAATAAACGAAATTTAAATACAATGCTATGAGAAATGTGTTATTGTTTTGGAACGTGCGGTCGCAACGCTGAGTTTGAATTTTAAATTTTAAGGTTGTGCGTTTTTGTACAAATATAGTAACAAGAGAATTCTTTTTTACTGGTAGATTTTCCGTCAATGTGGCATGAGCTATATTGTTCAATAATTACAGAAATGTCACACTTATTATCCGAAAGTTGCACGTTGGATCAGTTATTTTAATTTTAAATATAGGTGCAATTTAATTTATAATTACATGAATCATTCGTACAAATACACACACACACACACACACATATATATATATATATATATATTTCATTGAAGACAACTGAATATCGCTTTTTATTACATGTTTCTTGGATATATATATGCGCATGCACATGATGTGTAAAGGGAGAGGGAGAGACTGTAAGGAAATTGTAACTTATTTTTTTATGGATACTCAGATTTGAGCAGATGCATTTTTATTTATTTATTTATTTAACAGTATATTTATTTATTTGCATCTACCAGCCTCAATAAATTTCATTAGAAGAATAAGGTTCTCCGGCAGGGTTCGAACCTGCCTTTCCCGAGGGGAAACCATCATTGGATCTAACGTCGCGGCCACGACGAACCACTTGGTAAAGTAAAGCCTGTATATTGCTTTTGAATCCTGACCTTTCCCGATTCTCGAAATATACATCTCTGCACAATTTCGTATCCTAACGTAGATAAATAAAATTTAAGAACAGATTTATTTTATTTATTAATCGACATATTTTAATTTATTGCTTAAATTTAAACAATAATTTAATGTTTAATTTAGATATAAATTAAAATATGTCTGATTACTAGAGGAAAAATCCATTCTTAAAAATTGCAAATGTCTACAGAGAAGTAAACCACAGAACAACAGATGCAGAAGAGTAACATAATGATAGAACATGATACAGACAACATAGACAGAAAGAAGTCAGGAAGGGAGAGCAAGGTTAATAGATGATGAAAATCGATATTATTTATGAGGAATGAATTGGCTGATAGGAGAGTAAGTCGATATCAATCTAGAGTGATATGAATTTAGAGATGTAGCGTTGTAGATGATGTATGTAATAGGCATCATCTGAAATAGAGGCACGTATGGCTTGATAGATAGGTAGTAATTTCGACGAATTGGATCTTGCTTGCATAAATCCATGTCTATTCTTAAAGAACATCACAATCACCCTCTGACCGTAACAACATAATGTCTAATCATTGTACCACATCAGCTTCGTACAATTCACTTAACCCTTATTCTAAAGAGTGAATGTTAACTTTATTTCAACCATAAGAACGCCGCCTGTGTTATGTTCGTTGAAAGTTTATTGCGGTTTTGATGGCATACCTGTCATCTGGAGAAATTCACATTGGCATGAATATCCCCACTTTCTAAACAAACTGTAACCCATTGTCTTTTTTGATTTGGTTTCTTTCTTTCTTTTCTTTTATTCAAGATGACATACAGCCGGTTGTTGCAGAACGACCTAGATTTACAAGTGCCTAAGTTGATCTGTCTGACAAGAGACATTTTTTAACATGGTTGCCTCAAGTATACTTATGGCTTCCGCCTGTCTTCTCTCAGTTTGTTCCATTACTGTGACAGTCATAATAAAAAAAATTATATATTAAGTAGTCTCTGATAAGACAAAAAAAAAAAACAACAACAAAAAAAAAACAACAAAAAAAACAACAAAAAAAACAACAAAAAAAAACAAAACAAACAGCTGTTCTCGTTGGCCAGTAATAATATTATAAAATAGTGATTCTACTCCATGAATTTGCACAGTGAAGGTATAAGATTTAAAAATATAAAATGGTAAGCGAGTTAATCTATTAGGTTGGTGCAAAAATAATGTCGGTTTTTGACGTATTTTTAACGTCAAAAACCGACATTATTTTTGCACGAACCTAATAATTTGCCATTAATGGATTCTCACTGAGTGCCTCAGATATGCAGAAGTATAATGGTTAGCGACTCGAAATCAAAAAGCCGAGTTCAAATTCCAGCTGGGCTCATTACATTCACATAAGTGCAAATACCCCTGGGAAACGTATGAATCCAAATCTACCCTCTTTTCTTAGAACTTAAAATTAATAACTACCGGCCTAGTACTAGAAATATTTCTTTGGTGCCTAGTTTATTGTAATGCATATTTCGATAATCCAGTGCCCGTTCTGATTTCGCTTTGGGATTCCCCATAAAGCAAGCACTGTGGAGTAACAGATAGCGGCTCGGATTAAGGAATCTCAGGGCCGAGTTCGAATATTCCGGTCGAATCTATTGCATTCACTTCGTGCTAATACGCTTGGGAAAGGTTTGAATCTTCTCCCCCCACCTATGGGTAAATAGCAGAACAGACTGGATTCACTAGCATTGGATGGGGAATAGCCTAACGCAGAAAGAAATGGCACCCTACTGCGGGCAAAAATCTGCCACGTCCGTCATGCATCGAAAGATACATGATCGCCTAAGAGTGTATCACGCATGGCACATAACTGATGGTTGAAAACTGGCTGATAAACATGAGAATAGCTCAAGAAGTTTTCAATGCTTTATATTATTTCAAATTATTATTATTTTATATTGTTTTAAAGTAATTTCTATAATTTCCATAATTTCTAATATAATTTCTTTTACCGGGAATGTCTCCTCTTACGTGCAAATACCTTTGGGAAAGATATGAATCCTCTTTTCCCACCAGCTATGGGTAAATAGCAGGACAGAGCGTGTTATTTAGACTTGAATGTCAACTAGTCTACCACAGAAAATAATGGCAACCTGTGGGCTAAAATCTGCCTGTTCATCATCTATCGAAAGATACATGATGTCCTAAGCGTCTATCTCGCGTTGCACATGACTGAATGATTGATTTCCCGTTCTCTGTTATGGTGAAAAAAAAGAAAAAAAAAAGAAATGAATATAGATCAGTGTACGTATTCCCGACACCAAGGCATGGCACTGAAGGGCACAATTATTGGAAATATCATTTTAGAAACAATCCTATTAGCCTTGGCCTTGTTCCTTACTTCGTTAGATAACATGTCTTTATATCCTGCCAATACCTTATGAATAACGGACTATTCTGCGTAGAAAGATGAGAAAAATATTACTTGTTTTCAGTGAGAAAATGAAAGAAAGAAGTGAAGACAGATATGGAGAGACAGAGAATTAGAATAAATACTACACTTTGATCTCAGCCAAATGGCCATAAAGGCAGGGTGACGGATAAAAGAGGGATTTTTTCAGATTCAAAATATCGAACGATGGAAACCTACTAAGGCAAAAAGAGTAATTATCTAAAATTAAATGACAATAATTGCTGAATTATTTTAAAATTATTATTATCAAGAGATGTATTCGTAAGACGGGGATTTGGCTAGAAGAAAACATAAAGTAATAAGGGGAGATAACAAAAAATGTGTAGCTTTTCCTGCCAATGACGCATAAATAATAAAATTTCCGTTTTGATATCGGAGTGAAACAACACATACTGATGAAATAAATACAGACATAAATAAAGAAAGAAAGGAAGGAAGGAAGGAAGAGAGAAATGTTTACCAGTGTTTCAGTGAATTGGAAAACGTTGTCAATTATAATTCTTTTAATTTGTACTCCCTTACTTCTTAAAATAACGAACCGTTTTCATATTCATGTTGTTATTATAATATGTTGTTGAAGTTATTAAGCTCAAAATATTTAACAATGTGATAAGGGGAATTCTACGGATATTTTATTGTCATAGAACTCGTTATGAACTTTTATTCATTCATTAAATGAATTAAGATTCAACAAAAAATTTAAATAGGAAAACCGCGAAATTTTCACAGATCTTTCTGATTGATATAATTTCGTGTATACAGAAGACATGAAAATTTTTTTAATTAAATCTATTGTGCTCACACAATCGACAAGTCCCTTGATTTTCTTCCCTTAATAAAAGATTCTTCAAAAAAAATGGCGAATTTTGTTCTTTTTGAACAAAGGTTGAATATACTTTGCAGCACTTACGCTTAACCAAGACTCAAAATCCTGTCAAATATTTTGCGTAAAAATCAGAACTTAATTGACAGTTCTTGTCATTTGGCCGAATACTTGATTGTCATTGTTGTATTGTTTGCTAAATGCTTTAAAGTTATAGACTATAGGAGAACATTTTTACTACTAGTTGTATTGATGTGATTTGAGACCTTGAGTTACATATAATTATATTTATATAAAAATTATATATATATATCTTCTTAAAATTATATATATATATCTTCTTAGAGTCTGATTTGCAATCTCTGCGTCACCGAGGCTCGGCGGAGCAGTTGGTATAGTGGTATAGTGCCAACCTAACTGTCGGGGTTTCGATTCCCTCGATAGTGGATGCGCACTGCTGATGAGTCCCAAATATAGGACGAAACGGCCGTCCAGTGGTTTCTATCAGACTCGATGAATCAATTAATATATATATATATATATATATATATATATATATATATATATATATATATATATATATATATATATATATATATATATATATATTCATACGTTATTTTTAATAGATACAATTTATTTAAGTGAATCCCCTTTTTTTGATGAATAATATTAATTACATTTATCAGCCTGAATATTCGAGACATTTCAAAGAAAATATGCGTTCTACCGTTCTGACAGGAACAGTTAGCAGAGTTAGAATTACTGTTTACAAAGTACAAATCTTCGGTGATCAATCTCGAACGATAATATCTGCTCATGAATCGTACCTTAACGTAAACATTGACAACATATTAAGAGATGGATTAAGTTCCACAGTTATATTAATATATTTTCTGTTTCTTTATGATCCTTCGGGAAAGATTATCGAAGATTTGTTGTTTATAAAAAGTAATTTGGTCTTTTCATCATGAGGATATGTGTTTTACTCAGTGTGTTTATAGACTAGAGTTGTCCCCACCAAAAATGTTTAATTAACTACTATTGCATGAATTAATTTCTGATTGAATAATCAAAAGCCATTGGTCTAAGATAATTTGATTATATATATATATATATATATATATATATATATATATATATATATATATATGTCTTAATTTCTCAGATGTACCAAAGTGGTTCTTAATATTTCCCTCCACCTTCAATGTTACTCTGGACATTTGCCTGATTTTTACCCCGAATTTTACTCTGAATTTTACCTTAAATTTTACTTTTATTTCATATATAATTATCCTTTTTTCTCAGTATTTCTTACCTTTACTGGCCGTATTATGGTTTATTGTCACACATGTTTATCATCCTTAACTCAAAAGTCCAAATAAGAGGGTAAATCGAAAAAATATTAAAAGAAAAAGAAAGTTAAAAGAAGAAAACAGAATGTGCATGTGTCATGGCGTTCGTCAGATGTTTTTAAAGTATGTCATCAGGCACGATATTCCAAGACGATAATTAACTTGGAGAGTTGAACCATGGCGTCTTTAGAAGACCTCAGAGTTATCTGACCATTAACACTCTTTTAAATTTTACTTTTAACTGGACTTATCATCGAAATGACAATTCAGGTTGCAAATAAAATACATGAAAATAGCTCATTGTGGACAAATTCCATTTACTTAAAGGTGCTCATGAGAAGGTAGGAATCCATCAATTATCCCCCAACAGGTAAATGCAGAAAAATGCAACAAATGCTATAACAATTTGAAATTAATTTTCCGTTGTTTTTCTTTTAATAATAAGAGATACCGCGATTTATGCTAACTTAATAAATAAATGTGACAATTTACATGCATAGATATGGCTCTCTCCAATTAGCACCACCAAGAGACACAAGATGTTAGGAGAAAGGGAAAATCAAAGAGATAAAAATCTCATGTTTCTGACTACCTCCTTGGAAACTAGATTTCAATCAAATATTACAGTATGAAACACTCTCACTGTTAACTGGAAAGTCAAGCTGTATATATATATATATATATATATATATATATATATATATATATATATATATGGAGATCTGTATGGGTAAGTATATACGGAGGGTCGGCGACTAAACGGGTTGCCCCACTCTAAGTTCTTGCAAGTGAGGCTGGTTGTTAGCAATCTTTGGGATGAAAAATAAGACCTAACAATGGGAGGAAGAACTATTGACGCGTCAACGTCCAACTAACTGGAGGTAGTGTCTCAATAAATCACTGTTGAGAAGGCAACTGGAAAACAATCCTTTAAAAATCCCAAGAATTATCATGGCATTTAACTAAGAAAATATGAAACCTAACGTCGTGAATGGAAGGTGATTAAGTCTAATGAAATTCAAATCTCGCACAGAAAGCAGCTACATGCAATACAGATGTCACCAGACCGCCATCCAATGATTTTTATTATAAACGGCATAAAGGACAAACTCCTTTGGATCGATCCATCGCCCGGTAAGGGAAGACACAAACGACAGGTATCACCTGACCGTCATTCAGAGACTTTTCACATGAAACAAAATATAATTATCGGGACATAGAATATTAAGCTACTGTGAAAATAGAGAACAGCAAATTGGCAGGTTATATATCAATATTTTACCGGTATGCGAAATCCAGTGAACAAACATTAGACATTTTGTTATTGACAAACACAGGATCATATATACCACCATAGGGTTGAAACCAGGTGTTGGTTACTACCTGTTCAGTTGCCGTACACCATTGGACTCATTTCCCCCCGAGTTCATTAGGGGTTGGTAGCCCGAAGTTTCCAAGTATTTCATTATTACTCTTGTTACCTATTTTGGCATTCAGCTATCTTATGACAATTATAATTTCTTGCGATTTGCAAAGCGTCTTATCATTATTTAGCGTACAATATTCAGATATAAATTAAATATATCTGAAAAAAAAACCCTAAAAAAACAAAAACAATATGTATAAATACAAAAGGAATGATTTCCTTTACCAGCGCGTTTTGTCCCCTAAGAGACATTATCAAAGTAAATGTATCATTTTATCATTTATCTTTACAAAATCCATAAGTGATGAAACGCATTGGTAAAGAAAAAAAAATTCCTTTTTTCTTTATGCAAGCACACACGAGCGTATTTTTTACATTCAGGTCTCCCGTGACAATTACAAATTTTGCGATTTGCTAAGGTCCTTGGCCTTGTCTAGCACCGAATAGAATTAATCAATTCCTTCGTCTGTATTTTGTGTTTTCAGTGGATACTCATATTTCATGGACATGTTGAAAGGTTTTCCATTCAGTTTAACAACAAGAATTCTTTCAGAACACATTTCTTCGTGTCTTTATCTAGTATCAATCCTACTTCTCTTTCATTTTCACCCGTATCCACATTTCACACAGTTTATATATATTTCTACTTCCGATTCGTCGTATTACAATTTGGGTGCTGGCTTTATCCTCTTCAATTACCTTAGTTTCGCACTAAGTTTATAGATTATTGTTTATTACAATAATCAAGAATATATACTGGAAGAAAACCTCCTGCATGCGGATATAAAATCAGTTCGGCAGAGATAAAAAATAGAAAGTGGTGTAAGGCAAGGATGTGTCTTCTCACCAGACCTATTCAACCCATACAGCGATTAGAACAGAAACTACCAGGATTCGGTATTGGCGGCAACAATCTTAACAACGTAAAATATGCGGATGAAACTGAGTTGACAGCCGACAGTTATAACAAAGAAGGCAGCGAAGGAAAGTTAGAACACGCGATTAAACACCAAGTGTCAGAAGACAAAATGCATGCTTGTTAGCAAAAAGATGAGCCCAAAGTGCAAATTACAAATCGGAGAAAGCAAAATTGAGCAGGGAAAAAAATTAAATATCTGGAAAGTGTTTAAACAGAGGACTGAAAGTGTGAGACTGAAAGCCGAAGGGATATTGGAATGGCCAAGGATGCATCTGAAAATCTTAGGTGGGTACTAAGAAATAGGAAAACTTCGCAAGAAACAAAGAAAAAACAACTAAACTGTTACCTGATATATGTCTTGTATGGCAGTGAAAGCTGGATTATTTCTCAAAGATGAAGAATGTACTTGAAGCAAGAGAAATGTTGTTCTACAGCAGAACAGTTAGGATAATATGAACTGAACCTGTGAGCAACAACGAAATTTTAGAGAAAAGGGGATATAAAGGAAACTTAACGTCGGGAGGTGACATTTGAGTTTTCTAGAGGGCATAATGAAGAAAGGCAAGAAGGACAGAGAAATGCAACGCAAGACATACTTAGTGCGCTTGTGTAAATGTGTCGCGGAACAGGGTTTAGGAGAAATAACAAATATATTTATTAAGAGCTGCAAGGGACGTGAAGATGTAGAGAACCGTAATCGCCTACATCCCGATGGGACACGGCACATTCTTTTACATAAATACGTGGAAGCTGACTCGAACTCACACAGATAGATAGATAGATAGATAGACAGATAGATAGATAGATAGATAGATAGATAGATAGATAGATAGATAAAGTGGACTTAGGAATCAAAACAACATATTCTTGATCAGTTTGACGTCCCTGCAGCTGTGTCTACACCTCTAAATTATAGAACACTCTTTCCGATATATACAGCCAAGTATATATATATATATATATATATATATATATATATATATATATATATATATATATATATATATATATATATATGTTTGGCGGTACAAAATTTTATCACTGCCATAAAGAGGCAAAACTTAGTTTTATTATTACCACGCATGATAATAAAAAGTAAAAATGAAAAACGGGCTAGCTAACCGGTTTCGTACCTTGCTTAAAAGAGCTAAACCGAGGTAAATAAAGTAAATTATATAAAAAATAACAATGGACAAAGTATATTGGGGGAAGAGAAACAAAAAAAAAGATTAAAAGGTAATTAGTTGGAGGCCTAATATAAAGTTCTTCTGTTTACAAAGAGAAGACTTTAAAGATAAAATATAGATGGCCTCCAACACTTTTAGGTGGTAATTTGAGTAGGACTTGCTAAGGATGGTAAAAGCGTCCGCACTAAAACTAACAGCACAATTATGACTCCTTATAAGCTGTTCTGCGATGGAAAACCCATACGTATTGGTGAAAATAAACGAGGGAGTGTACTTCCGTTTTCGGATTTTAGCTGGAACTAGATGTTTTATTCTAGCATCTAGCCTTTGCGTCGTTCTCCCTATTTAGTGCGAACCGCAAATACATTTAAAGGAATAAATTATTGGACAATTATGGCGTGGTGGGAGAAAATCCTTACGTATAGACGGAAGAACAGACCTGGAAGAGAAAACAACACGAGAATTAGCGGCAAACTAACAATGTCGAACTGCGGCAGAAACCTGCTTAGCAATGCTGTTGCTGATACTTCCTAGCCAAGGAAGGCGGAGATACACAGCACATCTTTTTACTATAGCGGGTTTCACTTTGTTCAATTCAGCAATTTTGTTCTTAATAATTGCTTGAACAATGCCCAATAGGTAGGCATTGTTGCAGAGAGTAGAATTAATAAACCTGAATTCATCATCTAACAGATCATGAGAGCCCTATGCGTAAAGGTTTAATTAAATTATTTTTGCGTTTACTGGGACAAAACGAATCCCAACGGATATACAAACCAGTAAACGTTAGTTTACAGTACAGGGGTAATAAAACCTGACGTATATCTGCAGAGGAGCACATCGAGAAAGGAAAGAGATAAGTCAACCTCCTTTTCCTGTGTAAATTTCAAGGCCGGGTGTATATTGTTAAGGGACGGAAGAATTTTGTCCGCTTTAATCTCGTTATCGAAGAGACAACAAGTTTCATCAAAGTAACGGAAATAAACGTCAGATTTATCAGATTTTAGTAGTACACTTTCTTTCTGGAACCCAAGGGTCCCAATGGGGAACCCATCGAAACACCATCAATCTGCCTTTACATGATGCCGTCGAAACTGAACTCAACTGACATAGTGGTAAAGTTCATCAGTTCAACAAACACTTCTTCCGGAATAATAGGCGGAGACAATTGACTACGATATAGGGCATCAGCACATATATCGATAGCCGCAGCAAGTGGAACGCAAGTAAATAAACTGGCGATATCATATAAACACATAAATTTATCCGTAGGCGAATAACACTGCATAAAACGGGAAAATTCAAATGAATCTTTAATACAAGCAGTGTTATACTGCTCCAAAACCTGTTGCTGTATAGTGGTAAGCCATTTAGGCACGCCATGTTGAGAAGACCCCATCACATCATAGATAGAATAGATCTCAATGGTGTTCCAATTATATGAGTTTTTGGTAAGCCATAGAGACGAGGACGAGTGGAGCCCGAGGGTCTAATCAAATTTGAAATATCAATGGGCAATTTTCTACTTTTTACTCACTTAACCAGACGTTTTTGGAACGTGGCCTCAATACATAATGTAGAATCAAATTTATCTATTGCGCCTAACCGGAAATAATTTAGGGGAATCCTCAAGAATTGTCATCATCTTATTAACATAATCATGATAGCCAAGGATGACGACGGCAGAACATTTGTCGAGTTTCGTAATTACCAAAGCTTTATTATTACGAACTGTTTCAATTACCCGAAATTGCTCCTCGTTCCACTTCGATTCGTTATGTGAAACAGGTGTACTTGTGCAACGATGTGCTATTTTATTCAACATTGCCTTGAGATCGCTGACTTTGCTAACAGATTCAGGTTGGAGTTTAGCTAGCTGCACAAACAAAACCTCAAACTCCGAATACACCTTCTCTTGCTTAATACGTGAGGGGGGATGGAAAAATCCAGTCCGTGCTTGAGGATTGATAGTTGGACAACTCTTATGAAGACGGATTCAAGACATTCTGACCAATACTAGGGTTAGTAGAACACTCAATTTTTTTATAATTTAAATGTTGCAACTTATTCTGATGTTTAATCGAAAGTCGAGAACGACAACGTTCGTGAAAAAGTGCTACATAACGGACAAAACGAATCCTATGAAAATAGGAAAGTCTGCCCATTGTAATACTCCATAATTGATAATATCCCCTTGCAGTAGATGTAGGCATTGATTCAATGTAGTGTGTCATCTCAGTTCAGTGGAAAACGTGATACCTACTTGTAATAATATAATATATAAATTTAATTGTTTTATTACCTTACAACCAGAAGAACTGTTTTCGGCCAGTCCAAGATGTATTCAGACGACGAGGCCTACACAGAAAAGACGAGTATTAAAAGGTTTAACTTTGGAAGAAGCATTCATTCATTCATTTGAATAACATGCAGTCACAAGGCACAAAAAACGTTTAGCAATTTTCTAACTGCGTCTTGGATGTGGCAAAAGGCTGAAATAGGGGCACATAGTGAAGGATCGAACTCACTCGTAATTGATTTAGCACGACAAGCTTTCTAAACGTTGCACCACGTCGAAGTTCCCACTGATTTTTTAAGCGTAGCTTAGATGTGGCACAAGGTCGAAAGCATGGAGCACCCAGTGAGGACCGAACTCACTACTCGGTCGTCATTGATCTAGCAAGACAAGTTTTCTAACCATTACCCCACGTCGACGATATATACAAAATAATATATACAAAAAATGCACATTATAATGAAAAACGTTTGCGGCGTTATCGCTCTTTAATATATATATATATATATATATATATATATATATATATATATATATATATAGATATAGATATAGATAGATAGATAGATAGATAGATAGAGAGAGACAGATGTCTATATGTATATGGGTGTTTGTGTCTGTGGTATATATGGCGGATACTATACATTTATTTTCTATATACATATATATTGCATCTTCATATCTTTTCAATAAACTGTACATGTTTTTGAGTTTTGATTGATTGCAAACGATGTCTCTCTGTGTGGTGCCTGCTTTTTTGTTTTTGTATTTTCTTTCATCGTGTTTTTCGTTTTATGTGTATTTATCAAAATTCATCCCTGAAATATTCTTGAAGATCCAATAGAATATTTGCAAACACGTCACACAAATTCTCAAAAAAGTAATCGCAAAAATGTACATCGTTTGTATAAAAAAAATACGTCGTTGACATGTCAAAAAATATCAGGAACTTAACATGACTTTTAAAGTATAGAATTTTCCGTCCTCAAAAAGACGAAAATAGCCGAGAAAACAGATTAACAAACGAAAGTATCTTCTCAATGTCGACAGGAGTAACTCTTCAACAAAATGTTCGGCATTCCTGTGTAATTTTCTCGCCAAATCTACATGGGAACATAGGACATTTCAATGGAATTGGTTCGTGCCTTGCATTTCATTTTTCGTTGTATCTTCTTACTAAGCAGGGGTTGAAAATTCTTTAGAGTTTGTAATTTTTACAATGCTGATTTTGATACAAAACTGAGTCTGCTTTAGGATTAAAAAAAAAAACTTAAATTCGAACGGTTATTACAATATGGAAAATAAATTAAATAAAAAAAATTGTCCAATAATAATAGAGAATGATATTGCATTCAAAACACTACATCTATTGTTATTTTCAGCAAAGCTTCTAGAACAATAGAAGATCGAAAGTGACAGTGATAAATAGGCAGTATATATATATATATATACACACACACACATATATATATATATATGTGTGTGTGTGTGTGTGTGTGTATATATAAGTTCGATATATATATGTAAGTTCAATAGTTTTGCACTTTATACGTAGTACAAAAAGTGAGAGCTGATATTTATTAGAAATTTTATTATCACAAATAGAATAAAAATAATTTCTGTTTAAATTTTGCTCTCACCAAAATATCCTTCGTTAGCATTAATAAATGCACCACCCATTCTTGGAATTAGTTGCAAAAGTTTCTTAAAGTATAAGTTTCGTAATTAATTCCATTCTTTCTTCAATCTCGAAGACTAATTTTTATATTTTTTTCACACTTCTGTCAAATTTATCCCATGCGAATTCTTGGGGTTCCTTCAAACTGTTTAAATGTATTGTATATATATATATATATATATATATATATATATATATATATATATATATATATATATTTGCGTAAGAATGCTCTCCCACTACACCATAATAGTTCACTAATTTACTCCCTTAAATGTTGTAGCAGTTCGCACAAAATAGGGAGAACGACGCAAAGGCTAGATGCTAGAATAAAACAACAAGTTCCAGCGAAAATTCGAAACCGGAAGTACACTCCCTCGTTTATTTTGACTAATACGTATGGGTCTTCCATCGCAAAACACCTTAATTGTGCTGTTAGTTTTAGTGCGGACGCTTTTACAATCCTTAGCAAGTCCTATTCAAATTACCACCTAAAAGTGTTGGAGGCCATCTATATTCTATCTTTAAGGCCTTCTCTATGTAAACAGAAGGACTTTATATTAGGCCTCCAACTAATTACCATTTAAATTTTTTCCCCACCAATAAACTTCGTCCATTGCTCTTTTATATTATATAATTTACTTACATCGATTTAGATCTGTTAAGCGAGGTACGAAACCGGTTAGCTAGCCCGTTTTTCATTTTTACTTTTTATTATCATGAGTGGTAATAATAAAACTATTTTTTTGTGTATTCAAGAAAGTGATAAGATTTTGCACCACCAAACATATCTTTAAATTATACACACACATATATATATATATATATATATATATATATATATATATATATATATATATATATATATATATATATATATATATATATATATGTATGAAATGTATTTACTTAAATATTTCGTATGTATAAAAAATGTATATAAAAATGTTTTAAGACAATTGACGCACTTTAACTTTTTCATAATTTGTGACGTTATTTGTTTACATTTGGAAACGCATCGAGCAGATATGAATATACGTGAGAAAATCATAGAAAAGTGTAGTTTAAAAACAGTAAAATAGACCTTGCTGACCGAAACGCTCTTCTGTGGCGAAATCGGTAAAAGCACATCAGGTTCGATTCTTGTCGGAGGACGCATAATTTCTATGACAATTTCTTGGACATTCAGGACGGTAAATGTTGTTAATACTGTTTATTATAAACATCACATTTATTAAATATGTGTATCTATAAAAAGAATGTATAAACATAAAAATGTCTTAAAATAATAAATATTCTTTAAAAAAAAACCTGGTAATTATGCACCAACCCTGTCTATTGATTGAACTAGAAGGATGCGTGTTGTAAGAAAAAACAAATAACTATCAAGCCAATTATTTCGAGACTCTTAAATATTTAACACCGAACATATGTACAATGTGTATTAAACCTCACAATATTAAGTACATATTGACCAGCAAGCAGACGAAATTAATGTGTGTAAACGAGAAGACATGACAGAATGAATTTTTCATTTTATTTACAACATTCCAAAGTTAAAAACTTGCTTCGCATCGATTTCATGAGTAATTTCGTTTTTATACAGATATTTATAATAACAATACATCGTTCACCTTTTAATAATTTTAGATATATCGTCTATAAACTCATATTGACAAGCATATTTATATATATATGTGTGCATGTGTGTGTAAGTTTAATATAAGTCTGTAAAAAAATATATCACATTTTAAATGTCACTTATCAATATTCATATGCAGAACACGCACAAACACATTCGATTATATACATATGTATATATATGTGTGTGTGTGTGCGTGTACACACACACACATGTATATATATATATATATATATATATATATATATATATATATATATATATATACATGTTTATATGCATATCAATACATATAAATATATTTATTCTGTATACGTCTCACTAATTATGTGTATATACATACAAACACAACACACACACACACACACACACACACACACACATATATATATATATATATATATATATATATATATATATATATAAGCACGGAAACGATTTTATCTTGATTTCATTACTCTCTTCTGTTTCTGACTGTTTCTCTCTCGTAATTTTCATACGCGCGTCCGCGCACACACACACACACGTATATATATATATGTGTGTGTGTGTGTGTGTGTGTTTGTGTGTGTGTGCGTATATATATGTATACACACATACACACACACACACACACACACACATATATATATATATATATATATATATATACATATGTATGTATGTATGCATGCATGGTTATATGTGTTTTTTCTACGATTATAGGCAGAGTATGTTTTCGGGCATGAGTTTAATGCTGTCAAGAATTTGATAATAGCCAAAATAGCCAAATCTGTACACACCGACTGACACGGGTCTAACACGTACACACACAAAGATACTTGCACACGTGCACACAAACACACGCACAAACAAACACACACATACACGCGCACGCATACCCACACACATTGCTTGATTATCGAATTCTTGTCAGTATCGCTTCGTTATCAGAATTCCTATTTCGAAGACCTATCTCCATAATAATTATATTTTTTGCCTCCGGCAGAGAACTGAAGATAGAAATCAGATGCTCTGTTACTCAGTAACGTTGTAAAAAAAAAAAAAATTCACTTTACAAGTGAAATATTGAAACCTGATAGATACAAGATAAATTCTTTGCTTTAGAAGTTATCTTCCGCACTGACAAGAAGCAAAGGAAAACTTACATCAGTTCTAAGTTTCTTTTATGACATTCTTCGTTGCTCTGCCTACTTACCATAGAGAAATTACTGGTAAGGCAATATTGCTTGATATTCACTTGCGCTATGAATTCAGCCTTGCACTTGAAAACTCATTATAGAGAATTTGAACTTGAAACATTATCATGGTGTAATTTTGCTATCCCCAATCTTAAGGTTCTCAAAAAAAAAATCCAAAGACGGTTACGGAGTGTGATCGGTCCTGACTAGGCGTCTCGACTTCAATCACTTTCTCACAGACGTGATATGGCATCTCTCTGTCTTTTCATGGCAAGAGCTATTGTCAATGGTTTTTCGACTGCATCAATTTCAGCGTACTACTAGGTTGACCTCTCAGCCTCACCTTTTTACTGGCGAAAAAGTTAAATGAAACTACCTCTTCTACTCCAACAGTTTCTTCTCTCGTACTTCCTTGACGGAGCCAGAACTTTCGAGCTGTCTAAAGTGGCAGCTGGCATAGCGGAACGTTTTAAAAAGCTGTTCTTGCTCTGATGCTTTACATATCCAATGACAAACGGTGTGTCACGATCATGGCCGCATGCCAGAGTTAAATAAAGCAACTACAGCCTTCAGTATCTGTTAACAGCAAAAATTGCAATATGAGCACTGTTAAAAAATGTTTTCTGAAGAAATTAGGTTTATAATACCCAGAAATTCACACACAGACGTCCCCAATGATACATGGCACAGTGGATAAAGGTGTTAGTTAGATCCAGTAACAGAACTCAAAGAGTGTGAGTTCAATACATGTTTAAGGCGGTGGAGAACTTGGAGAGAGGAATTAAGAGGAGATAACTGACATGTTAATGAGATCCCTTAAACACAAAAACTAGAAGAGTCTATCCCAGCGAACGAAATAAAGGGTTCAGTTCGACATTCCAACCACGTCCGAAACTTTCTGATAAATATGGCAACAAAGATAAGGACACTAGTTCGAATAATGTAAATAGTGCAAATTATTAGAAACAAAACTAACAATTCTGTTATTATTTCATTTTTTCATATATTTACAGTGAAACATAACACAATGCTCATGATAGTACTTCATATATCAATTCCACGAAGTCGTTCCTGGCAGACTGACGACAGATTCTTTATTGGTTTTATATCAGGAGAGTTTCCCTGCCAGTCTATAGTACCTTGATTTGCTCACTGGTAAGGCATGCCCGTGGGTTCGTGCAGCGTTACAATATTCGTATGCTTCGTTTGAGTAACGTCCATTTGAGACACTTGTCGTAGGACAACTAATCGACAGTCGAGAAAAATGAAAATTTGATGCAATCATGGATGACGCAATATTATCCAAGGCCAAACAAATTTCGTCATACACCCCGAAAATAGATTCATATTATTTCACATCACGGCAAATGACCTAATCTGAAGAAAAAAATGAAATCAATTAAACCCTGTCACACCAGTGGGTATAAAACTGGCCGTGTGGTTAAAAAGGTTGTTGGAATTAATTTGCACAAGAGTGAAAATGTTTACGAAATATTCATGACACTTGTAACGTTATTTCTGTAATTCTCTAGATTTTGTACGCTAAAACGTGCTGTTTTAGAGGTTCTTGACCCAGTGAAGGATAACATTAGTAACTAATGTTTTACAGTATGCTATTGGTTTATGGTTAGAAAGGAAGGATTGATCTTCCTATATATCACATTGCCAGATTAACCTATCAAACATTTTGTACAAATTACACACTACTATTTTTCCCTCTTTCTCACCCATTCTCTTCGTGAAATAAGGATCAGCGATATAATTCATACATCCTGTCATATATGGTCTGGTGCCCCCGCAGAAAGTCTCGAGGTCCTTGACAAAATCCACAGACGGATATGCAATGTGATAGGCCCTGATCTGTCATCTAGTCTACAGTCGCTTTCTCATAGATGTGCTGTGACTTGCCCTTGTCTTTTCTATGAGTATTTTCACGGTAACTGTTCCGACGAGTTGCTTTCTCGGTTTTCCAGACTGCACGAATTTAAGCGAGCAACTAGGTTGAAATCTCGATCCCACCCTTTCACTGTCGTGACGGCTAAATGTAACCGCCTCTTCTACTCAAGCAGATTATTCTCTCGCACTTTCCGTCTGTGGAATTCTACTCCTATTACTTGCTTAATGATAACTATAATCTTCAAATATTCAAATGTAATGTCAGTCGACATCTTCTGATACATTGATGTCGTTCACCGTCCTTCTCTTTATCCTCTCCCCAAACACATCTCTTAACTTTTGTTTTGTATCTCTAAAAAGAATACCCGCTCGGCCCGGTGGCTAGGATCAAAGTGTAGTATCTGCGCTTTCTGAGCTGCCGGGTCGGGTGTCTGTCGAACTCTCTGCTTGCAGAGACGAACCCGGACGAAGCTCCGCCGAAGGGTAGGGTTTCGTTGGGGGAGGTTGACGGAACTGGCTCGCCTCGGCGGATTTGGATGGTTATTTATTTTTGGCTGGGCCTACGGGCTCGGAGATACCCACATTAAAAAGTCCTTGTGCCACATTCCATCCCCGTAGGTGGATTGATAAATACCATCTCTTTACTTTTGTTCTCTGCTCTCTGTAGCCCCTTACCTGCTAGTCGCACTCCCGCCTTACTTGGTGTGCTTGGGGTATATATATATATATATATATATATATATATATATATATATATATATATATATATATATATATATATTTTTCAGAAAATTGTTATAAATTTTTTAATTACTTTCTTTATTTTCATAATCACCGAAGCTTTTTTTGTAATTCCATGGGGTATGATTGATTACGTAAATGTAATTCCATGGGGTATGATTGATTACATGAATTGAACAAACAAGTTATGTATATATTCCGTCTTGCAAATTTTATTCTCTGTTGTTTGTCATGTCTGAATATTCTCTTTTCATTTTCCTTTTCTTTCCTTTCTTTCGATGTCCCTCTTTTCTCTTTATTTTACTTCTCAGGTCTGGTGAAAAGAAGTCAACACTTCACCATTTTCTCTACAATTGTTACCCTTCCTTTCAATATCTTACTCTCCCTCCTCTATATCTCTCTCTAGATACACCTAGCTCGCCCTCTTTCTCCCACTTTCTCTTTCTCCCCTTTTCTCTCTCTTTCCCTTCGCCTATATTAAAACCTTATGTTAAATCTCATCTTATGTTTGATATTTTTTTCGCTTGTGCCTGGATAAATATCACATCCATTTATTGCTGTAAAATCGTTTGGTCTGATGATACGAAATCGATTATTTGATCTCGCGAAATAAACTATTACCATGCATTTCTAAAGTTTCCGCTTTCATCATTATATATATATATATATATATATATATATATATATGAAGATAATAAGACCAATTGAAGAAGCAATAAGCGACGCGTTTCGCCGAAGACCATCTGCTGCTTCTAGTTTCTTCAGTTTAGAATGAAAGACAAAGCTGTAGGCAAGAAACATGCGGGTGGTATAAATCAAATTACCTTACCCAATGCTATGACCAGAAATCAGAAGGTGTATGTCTATTATATATATATATATATATATATATATATATGTATACATTATTATTATTATTATTATTATTATTATTATTATTATTATTATATTTTTATGCCTATGTGATAACCATGACAGTGTAAAAAATCAGATGATACGATTTGTAAATAAAATAAAATGCACAAACTGATATCTGGGAAAAATGAATGAAAAAAAAAATGACTAAAAACATCCGTACTGCTTGAAAATAATCAACCAATGTCTATCCAAAAGGTGGGGGGGAAATAACACTCACAGAGTTACCTAACCTGATACTTAAAAGTGCTCAATACACTAAGTAGAGGAAATTTAGAATACCTAAAGAGGGAGAAGCTATCTACTTAGTTTTCACCTTCTGGATCATCACGATAATTCTGAATAAAGAGGGTCTACCCAAACGACATTTTATTGATTAAACGGAGACCAGTAATATTTAAAAATTAGCACCCTCTTCAGTCTGAATTATCCTGATAAGCCGGAGGTAGGTTCTGTATTTTTAAGTATTATATATATATATATATATATATATATATATATATATACATATATATATATATATATATATATATATATATATATATATATATATATATGTGTGTGTGTGTGTGTGTGTATTTATGTGTGTGTGTGTTAAACTTTTTAAATATCACGTAAGTTAGCATTCTCCCCTGATTCATATAAATAGTTACTTGGTCAGTGATTCTAGATTTTGTATTTGACAAGTAGTTTTGTGAGGCTTGTGTTCACTTTAAGTCTCTTATCAGTTACTAATACTTACAACTCTCTCAACCAATCTAATGACTGAATCTAATTTGAATGTAATAGGATGGCGACACAAACAGTCTGGACAGCGAACCTAGCTCGCAGAAGCAAAATAATGACGCCATTGGGGTATGGTTTCTATGAACTATGTCGAAGATTACGAGGAAAAATTCCTATAATGCTTAGAGCCTTGATAATCTGTGTCAGCACTGCAGCTCTCGCGTTTATAGATACTTGATCAGACAACGACCTCGCATTGGCTACGTTAGACGCCATTCTTTAAAAATTCAAACGAGATTTTTTTCAAGATATTTACTTGCTAGAAGGAAACAGGAAGCTTGCAAAAATCTGGATGACTTGTTCAAAGGACTTGAAAAACTGACATTAGATTGCGATTTCATAAACCGTAAAACCAGAAAATGTAGGGGCGAAGCTATGTGAGGGGCTTTTATCTGTGGAACCACTTCTCAAGCAATACGTGAAAGATTGCTGGAAAATCAAACATTGGACTTACAGACAGCTTACGATCAAACTTCAGCCCTGGATTTAGTACAGAATAACGAATTTTATGTTGGCCCTATTTCCTCTCTGGGTGTTGCAGTCTGTGAAAGAAACCATTTTCGTAAAGACGATAAAATTAATCTCTTAAAGCGACTGGAAACAACAATGGCAGCTACGAATTAGATGCTCCGGAGTACTAATGTAAAATCCAGTTTATTTTGTGGGGCCGTCCTGCATCATAAGAGGAATAATTGTCCAGCTTTGGAATCTAAATGTTTTCAGAAAAGCGACAATTTGCTAAAGTGTGTCAGTCTCGAATAAGAAATTCCATCAGTGCTACCGTCTTGTCTAGCAACATAGCAGTAAGTAAAGCAGACGTTCCAGATAGATTCTCACATGAGGTGATTATAACTGCAAAAAGGAAAATGTTAAACGCTTTACTTGACTCTTGAGATAGGAAACTTTATACAAAAATACAGTTTATTCTTGAAAATTAAAATGTATTCCTACATCAAAAAACGTATCATGTGTCATAAAAATTCTAAAGATTCAATCTGAAAACAATATGCTGTTGCTAGTCTCAAAAAATGATGGATTATATTTGGACATTCGCTTGAGGATAATGAAAGACTTATGGAACAGAGGAGGTATTTTCAGCGTTAAAGTCGGAAAAGTTTTTTTGTATATGGCGGCCATCTTCTCGAAATGGTTATAAGAAATACAGGAACGTGATATGCTTTAGAGTCTGCAGATGTGGAGGAACCCGTATTGTTCCCAAATATTACAGCTATATTCAAATGGATTACTATGAAATGTAGGCGCTTTAGTGAAGACCAAATATTAATCGATGAGCAGATAAATAAACTTTTATCTATCTAACAAAATTATCGAGCAAATATTTCGCCATGGCGTGCTCAATTCATCGTAGTTTTTAAAAACGAAGCCAGAAGCCACAGGAGGAGATTGTGTAGATTATTGCAATCAATAAATAAATACACAGGAACTGATGCATAACCGTTGCCGGTGATTGATGATCTAATTGCAATGTTTGCCAAATGCAAGTACGTTTCAACATTTCAGATAATAATTAACATAGTACCTACCACCAAGATAAAATAATCCGATAAAAAGTACGCCGTTTTCGAGGCCAATAATCAAATTTGGCAGTTTACTAGGCTTTCTTTTGAAGTAACCAATGTTGTCCCTGCCATTCAATGAATAAGATAATAAAAAAGACCCTAAAGGTAGTTCACATTTTCTTCATAATATTTTCATTTGCATCGAGACTGAAAGGGTGTATGATAATGTCGATGAATTTCTGAGAGCCGTAACGTAAAACAGAATTAACCTTAAATGCTGATAAACTTATCCAAAAGCTATCAACTCTGAATATTATGTGGGAAATGACATAATTAGAAATGAACCGGAAAGAATGAGACCATTACAAGGAACCCCACCAAAGATATGAGAACACTTAATAGTCTTAGGGATTGTTTGCGTATTACACAAAATGGATACCTGGATTTTCAGATAAAATACGTCCCCTAGTTAACGTCAATCTCTTTCCATTGAATACAAAATCTCTACGCACATTTGAATCTCTAAAATCTTAGATACGTAAAGCTGTGGGCTTGTTGAAGAAAACATACCCTTCGAGGTTGAGTGTGATTTATTCGTATATCAGCTGTACTCCTTCAGAATGGGAAGACAATGGTATTTATCTTGAAAACATTCCAAGGAAGCGAGAAAACGGTATAATGTAGTCGAAAAAGATGTTTCGGTGATAATCAATACAATCCGCAAAAAAATGAAGGGTATCATTTGTCCGGATTCCGCTCCAAGTTATATACCGATGTCACGTAAATAATTTTTATCTATTTACATTATTCGGACTATTGTCCCCATCTTTGTCGCTATCTTTTCAGCGGTTGTACGCTTCGGCCTTCTTCAGCTAGTGAAATAACGTAACTCTTAGCACAGTGGATAAAGGCGTTAGTTAGATCCAGTGAGAGGACCCAAAGTGTGTGAGTTTAATACCTGTTTAAAGCGGTGGAGAACTTGGAGAGGGGAATTAACAGGACATTAACTGACATCCATATCCCGTTTGAACTAGAGCAGTCTACCCCAGTGAGCGAAATAAAGGGTTCAGTTTGACATTCCAAGCATCTGAAGAAGGCCGGAGCGTACAACGGCCGAATCGTTGTGATAAATATGGAAACAAAGATGAAGACAATAGTCAGAATAATATATATATATATATATATATATATATATATATATATATATATATATATATATATATATATATGCATTGTTTTTACGACTAAGATCGTAGTACGAAGGAGGATTTTAGGTTTTCATGTCGTTCACATTTCCAACTTTTATGAAAATGCAATCGATGTACATTTTCTGATTATGACAATTGTGCCGAGTATTATATTCAGCGGACCCTCTTCCTGTGGTTGGAATGTTGAACTGAACGCTTTATTTTGCTCATAGGGTTAGACTGTTCTAGTTCCACGTGCCATGTCTAATGACTGTCAGTTATCAATTATCTCCTGTTAATTCACCCTCTAAGTTCTCCACTGCCTTAATCGGGTATTGAACTCACACTCTTTGGGTCCTGTCACTGGATCTAATTAACGCCTTTATCTACTGTGCCATGACTCCTAGAAATATAGACAGATAGTGATGTTTAAGTACGATAATCGAAGAAGGACAAAAGTTTTTAAAAAATGCTAAAATCAACGAATGGAGCTTGGTAAAAAAAAAATCGATATCAAACATCGACCTGAGAAGAGTTACCCCCCTGTGGATGGTTTTTGTCGTGCCTATTGTGCGTCTGTAAATTCTCAACGTTTAACCCTTGAGGATGTACACGAGGAGTTACGCAATCCAGAGGTATCAAGGTTCCTGCATTTTGTAAGATCTAGAAATCTCCCTTTTTCTACCGAAGACGTTAAAAATATTCGCGTCATGCTGAGTTAAAACCTCTGTATTATCGATCTCCCGAAGGTACGCTGATAAAAGCTACTGAAACTATGGAACGTATCAGTATTGATTTTAAGGGGCGCCTCCCAACAGCTAATCTCTACTGGTTAGTGATTGTTGATCAATATTCCCGGTAGCCAAATGCAGTTCAATGCCCGAATATGCACACTTAGACATTTTCCTGACTAGAAATTTTGTTTCGTATATGTGGAATGCTGTTTTATATTCTCACTGATAGAGGTTCTTCTCTCATATCTTGAGAAGTGAAGGAGTATGTATTGAGTAAAAGTATTGCAACTAGTAATTCTACACCGTATCACGCCAAAGTAATGTACAGGTAGAGCGATACATTGGACTTATATAGTCTCGTCAACTAACAGGAAAACACTGTGAACAAGTTTTGCCACAATCTCTTCATTCTATTCAATCTATCTTGATTAAAGCTACTAACTGTACACCCCATGATCGATTCTTAAAGTTTAAAATGTGTACTTCTCGTCGGCCGCCCCAATCTCGGTTAATGAGACCTGGACCAGTACTTTAAGACGATTTGTCCGTACAAACAAGAGAAACCCCTTAGTAGATAAAGATGGACTGACTGATAGTAATCTGATCTCATATATATATATATATATATATATATATATATATATATATATATATATATAGCATAATGAGAAGCTACGTATACTTTCATATGTATATATACAAAAAGTTGCAAATATATATATATATTTGATATTTCAGATTGACCTCCATCTTTATTCAGAAAAAAATGTTGATATTTATTTCATATAAAATACAAAATTGTGGCACAAGGCCGAAGAAGGGGGAGGGGTAGAAGGCTGGTCTTCACTAACTATCTTATACCTAGCTAATCTGATTCGCGACCCATTCGTACTTTACAATTTACCCATTCACCACAAGAACTCGTCTGTCACCAATCGATCCTCCATGCACCATAATACCGCATCCACACTAGGGAGACATACAAAACGCGCCCCGTATCATAAAAAATAACAGAAATAACTGTTTCTTACAAATAAATTAAAATTACTGTTCGTTTACAAGTAGTGTCCGTCCCGATACGCGAAGTTCACGTGATACGGAACGCCACTGTGTCTGAATATTCCTAACGTAAATCTAACTAATAATATTTTAGATGTTGTTTAAAAAAATTAAAAAAATAACTATATCTAAAACATGTTTAACTATTGAAATATTTATAAATCTTTAAAATACCCAAGTCTTTATTTAACCCTAGTTTATATGCATTTAATTTTAAAATCCAGTATTTTTCTTTTTTTCTGCGTGTGTATGTGGAACTGGAATCAGAATCTATCAATAAACATTTACAATTTTCTAATGAGTGTCCTGATTGATTAAGGTGTTCAGCTATGGGGGAATAAGGATTGTTTTGACCTATAGTTTGTTTATGATTGTTGAAGCGAAATCTAAAATTATTTCCAGATTCACCAATATATCAGGACATAAGGTGCAGAATAAATAGATTATACTATGGCTATCACAGGTGAGGTGAGGTGGGTGTATCTTGATATTGGTGTTGGGTACAGAAAATACATTATCTATTATTAAGTGTCAGCAAACTAAGTAACGAGGTTTGTCACATTTGTAATTTCTTGATTGGTTTGTATTGTTTATATCTTTGGTAGAGGTTAGGATAGCTGATAGGTTAGGTGATTGTTTCTTTGCATTTATGAGTGGTTTATCGAAAATGTCTTTCATCTTTTTGTCTCACTGGAGGTTTTTGTAATTCTTTTTTAAATTGTGAATAAGTGTGTGGGAATATTGATTGTGGTTAAAAACCATGGGAATTCGATTGTTGTTTTTACTTTTCTTGTATGTGAGAAGTGTGTTACGATTTATGTGGATAGTTTTATTTAGTGCTTCTTTTATTATTTTTATTGGCTATTTACATTTTAGGAATTATTTTGTTTAGGTATTAATGTTGTATAGAAAATCGGGATGGTCTGAGCATATGCGTTTGATTCTAAGAAATGAGCTGTATACAATAGATTTTTTTTTAATTTAAGGGGATGACAGCTGTTAAAGTGCAGGAATTTATGTTGGTTTGTGGGTTTGTTGTATAGACTGGTAGAAAGTGTATGTTTGTTTATTTTTATCATAACGTCTAAGAAAGGGATGGATGTGTATGAGTGTTCCATGGTAAATTTAATTGTATCGTGGAAGTTGTTGCAGAAAGTGAAAAAGGTTTTTAATTTTTCTGATCCATGAGTCCATAGTAAGAAAATGTCATCAATATATCTAAAGTAATGTGATGGTTTCTATTCTGAATTGTCTAGTATCTTCCTTTCTAGAATGTGCATAAAGATATTAGCATAACTAGGTGCCATTTTTGTGCCCATTGCTGTGCCACTAATCTGTAAATAGTGTTTGTTGTTGAATTTAAAATTATCATGTATTAAAATGAAATTTACTAATTGGCATATTTCTGTAATTTGGTAGTTAGGCAATTTTTTATTACTAAGGAACTCATAGCAAGCTGATACTCCTTCAACATGTGGAATGTTCGTGTAGAGGGACGAAACATCAATCGTTACTAGGATTGTATCATGGTGGACTAAGTTAATGTTTTGTAATTTGTTGAGAAAGTCAATAGTGTCTCTAATATAACTAGGTATTTCGGGCAATAAAGGTTTTAGGATATTGTCTATGTACCCAGATATAAGTTCTGTGAGGGTACCAATGCCTGATATTATGGGTCTACCAGATGGCATGATTTTAAGGGGTTTTGAAATTTCATAGATGTTCTATTCATTATTTCATTATGTAATTCGATGTGGGTTGGATAAAAAAATGTTAGGGTGTTTTTTCTGAAAGGATTTTAGGGAGTTTATGTAGTTTTGGGATAGTGTAGAATGTTGCTGTTTTAGGGTTCTCAGGAATAAGAGATTTTATGGTATTTTTTATGTTGTGGTTCAGGTTGTGAGTGAGAAGTGATAATTCTGTTTTGAATGTGCTAGTTTTGTCTAGAGGTAAGGGTACATAGAATCTGTTATTTTAAAGTTCTCATTCTGCTTCTTTAATGTAGTTGTTAGTGTCTAAGATGATTATAGCTCCGTCCTTGTTGGCTGGTACAATAATTATGTCTCAGTTGTTTTTAAGAGTATGCATGGCTTGGTGTTCTATTTTGGATAAGTTGAATTTTTTTTCTGGTGTCCTTTGGTTTTTAAGTAATTATCCATGTGTTGTCTGGCTTTGTTGGCATATTGATCCAAGTGTTGGTTACGTCCGCTTGGTGGAGTCCATAGAGTGTTATTCTTCGTAGGAGGAGGTTTGGAGCATGATTGGTTAGCGCTGTTGTCTGTATTAGATGTAGATTTGTTGTCTGAGAAATATTATTTTAGTCTCAGTCTACGAAGGTATTTTTCCATATCGTAGCAAAGGTTTAGAGGGTTTAGTGGTTGTGAGGGGCAGAATGGTAATCCTTTATTTAATAAAGAGGTTTCTCCTTGGGTGAGAGTATATTTAGATAGGTTAGCGATGTGGTTGTCAGCAGAAGTAGTATGGGTGTAGTGAACATGAGATCTTCGTGGAATCTCTTGTATTAAATAGTTATTCAGGTAAGTTATGCGTTGTAAAATGGGGTCCTCAGAAATTAGTTTATTGAATTTTTGGTTTTTCAAAAATATACACTTTGTCAGTTTTTTTTGGTACAGGAAATTGAGTGTTTTTTTTACTTCAAAGAATTGAAAAGGAGTAAGTGTTAGTTAGAGAGAATAACGGACTTTTTTTTAGGTAAGTTCATGGAAAAAGATTTTTTAATGTAAGCAGTGTTGTGCGCAAGATTTCTTAATTGCGTGGAGGTTCTGTTGTATATATGTTGGGCTTTTTGCTTATGCAATGTAATAAAACTATTACGTTGGTGCAAAATAATGACGTAATAATGTCGTTTTTTGACGTATTTATAACGTTAAAAACGACATTATTACGTCATTATTCTGTTGGAAATCGTATTTAAATCGGGATCCTTTTGGTATTAAGTCCATTTTCTTGCAAAGTCCGAGAAATATAATATCCGAGTGTATCTGTGCCAGTTTGTAGAACATTTTTTATAGTTTTCTTCTATCGTCGTGTTTTTTTCCGTCTAAGTAGGGTCCAAATAGCATAATATATATGGTGCGGCTGGTATTTGAGGACATACAGATTAAAATTAATACTGCTTCCCACTAGCTTCTAATGACTTTATTTTTCAGAAATCAAGAATGGCACAGCTTATGATAACAAATGAAATGAAAATCATACTGTGATTGTGGTATTAAAGGCTGATCATAGCGATTTGGATATTGCACGTTGCAAGTCTGTCCACAAGATATGAAAAGAGTTAGAAGATGATGACAGTTTCAATATCTCTGTATCAAAACCTAAAAGACATTCTGTACGTTCTGATAAAGTGTGAATATCTGAATTTATTCAGGAAGTCAAGCAGACAATTGATGAAACCCGAGGTCAATCAATGAGGTCAATTGCCAAAAAGGTGCATGTGTCGGAAAAAACACACTTTTTCCCACAATGTCTTAGAGTAAATTCTGCTGCTTATATTGAGGTTCTAGAAACAGTTGTCAAGCCCTGGATTGACAACATAGGCATTTCATATTCCAGCAAAACTCGGCTCCATGCCACAAGGCTTTACGAACACAAGAATTGATGGCTGACCATTTATACGATCAGATCACACCCAACATTTGGCCTTCTAACTCTCCAGATCTCAATCCACTAGAGTATTATGTGTGTAGTTTTGTTGAGAGGGAGGTTAATAAACAGCGTCATAACACAAAAGACTCTCTTAAAGTTGCAATAGTTCGAGTAATGTCTGACATAAAGAAGAACCAATTAATCAGAGCTTGCAGACGATTTCGACCTCGTGAAGGGGCAGTTATTGATGCTAGTGGTGGTTTTGTCGAATAAAATTAAATAATAGTTAGCTAAATTTCATGTTTACTTGTTTGTAATCAAATATAATTCATTTGTTCAGCAAGGTTTTTACTAATCGGTATAATCTGTCCTTAGATACTAGACGCACTCTGTATATTTGATAATGAAAAAATCATTTCTTCCACATGACATGTAGTTCAGTGAGGCTTGGATTGACTTCTTGTCTTCAGTTACCAAGAATTACGACAGTATATATATATATATATATATATATATATATATATATATATATATATATATATATATATATATATATATATATATATATATATACACTGAGCACTTTATCCCCTAAATATAGCATATCCTTCTTTTAATATTCTGACAGTGCATTTTATCTGATATAATCTTCAAGGAGTATGGATGATGGTGCTTTCTCGAGCTAAAGTATTCCACTGACATGAAGAGGAGATATTACATTGAATTATTTGCTAGGTCTAGTGCGAGGAAAGTTCATTTTTTGTATCTTGCGAGGCAATTTTCCCGCCAGAATTCACCATACACATTTATGATCTGTCTATATCTCTGAGATGAGGTATTATGATTATTTATATTATTTACATTTTTATGGCCCAGTGGATAATGGTGTTGTTTCGATCCAGTGACTTGACTCAAAGATTTGTAAGTTCAATAACTGGCGGTGAACTAAAAACTTGGAGAATTGAGTTAAAAAGAAATAACTGAGATCCGTAAGAGGCATGACACGTGGAACTAGTACAATATACCCCAGTGAACAAAATAAGATGTTTGGATCGGAATTCTAATCACCTGAATAAGGCCGGCGCGTACAACGGGCAAAACGCTGTGAATAAGGCAAGGAAGATGAGAATAACAGTCCGAATAATGTAAATAATGTATGTACATATTTATGAGTCTACCATTCATCCTTGCATTTTATATTGCTCTTACTTCTGGTTTGGTGCTTCTGCTATATATTTAGTGATTCTAGATAATATCCAAAGAAGAATCTACAGTGTTATTGGTCATGACCTGGCATTTCGGCATCAATCAAATTCCAACTGCTGTAGCGTAGCTTTTGTCTGTCTTTTCTATAAATGTTTTCATGGTAATTTATCGGATTAAATGTCCGCTAGGTTATCTAGACTATATAAATTTAATCGTAATACTAAACTGGCGCCAGGGTACTTCATTTTACAGTTAAAAAGACTAGATGTAACTGTTGGTTATAGAGTCTCAGGAATATGGTCATATCTTTTTTATGCATTTGGTACACTATAAAAGTCATTATTCCAGTGAATATAATGTATCTCTTAACACTGCAATCTTTGTCTTCCGTTGAAATTGGAGAGCCAGACAAAGAGCAGTTTATATACTCAACATTTTCTATCAATCTACATGTTAAGCCTGCACCTACATTATTATGTTATATTGATTATTCCAGGTGAATTGATTTGATTCTTTTGAAGCTAATATACACGTACCTGTCTCGGATTTATTTTTATAATCTTCAGAACCCGAAGGATTTTACCTTTTTCTACTTAGGCATATTGAAATATACAGTGGGATATTGTCCCAGGTTTGCTTTTGCTTTTTGCAATTATTCAAATGTTGTTAACTAGTATTAATTTATTCATGATTTTAACCGCATTTATTTCTTCATTTAAAAAACTACATTTTACAGTTATTTTCTTTAGCAGTTTCTGTTACGGTTTTTTGGATATATATATACTAATGACTCGTGAGCCAATCCAGATGACTCAACTTCCTTTATAGTCTACCAATAGAGGCTTAACCAATCAGAAGCCGCAGAACATTGTATTCGTCGTGTATAAAGGCGGCCATCTTTTTTTAACATACCGGAAGGACCAGTGCTAACTGGACAGGCGAAGAGGATAGAAGGAAGAACTACGCTCTGCTAAGATATCCACTGCGAACCTGAACTACGCTTTCCTACTGTCTCCGAAATATTCACTGCCAACCTCTGGATTCTATACTGGAAGACGACCGTCATGAAAATGTCTAACAGTTTCTTGTCTTCTTTATAAATTTAGTAGTTTTGTTTTTCATTTTCTCATTACTGGTTAACCTGATGTAACTTTCTCTCATATGTAGTCTCGCAATTAAATCTTAAAATCATTGGTGGTTGTACTGTAGGTCAATCCAAGTTGGATTAAGATTTTACAAGTATTATTTCTAGATACTGGTCATTTTATAAAGAAACATTACTTTTCTCAACTTGGAATGCATTATCTCTATTTTACAATCAACCCACTTAATAATATTGAAGTAGAAACTTGCATTGCTTGCAGATTTAAGGACACACTTCTAGTATTGCATTCAGTACGTAATAATATTATCCAGAACTATTTCCTAAATTTCTCCTATCTTGTTCTGTGATTTCTACACAGCTATAGGCATTGACCTGGGGTAGCTCTTTTAACTATAAAAATCATAATGACCTTAGTTTTCACAAGTGTCCCTTTCCTAAAACTGATTTGCCCACATTTACCTATATCATAATTGGAATTCTTGTCTGACTTTAGAGAGATATTTAATCATCAAATGTTACAGCAATAAAGTAGTCCATTTAAGACAGATATTTTATATATTTATCAGAGATTTTACCGCTATAAGTAGCGTTATTCAATTTAATAAGTTGTCTAATTTAGGAACAAAAACTAGACCAAAACGACAGAAAGTGAATCACTATTGAAAATCCCGCAGGTTTTGCTAAGGTTTCCGGTTTTCAGTATGCCATACATTTTCGTTTGTTTGAGGTTAATATGCTACGGTTACATATTGTGTCTTAGAAATTGAATTATTTTAGGAAATATTTAGAAATCTCTAAATGTTTCTGGATCCAGCTGTGAAACACTCTGTCAAAGACCTTGTGTCACCTGTTCATGACATAATTATATTTCTCTGTTTGGTACTGCAATTGTGAGGCTCATATGTTGATTTATGACATTTAATACTTCTTCTGCTTCTTCTTCTTCTCCTTCTTCTTCTTCTTCTTCTTCTTCTATGAATATAAGTATATATCCATCAATTTTTCTTCTTCGGTGTATATATGTATACATTTCTTCTCTTTTTCTTTATTTTTTTTTATTTTTTTCTCATTCATTTTCTTATATATATATATATATATATATATATATATATATATATATATATATATATATATATCAAATATGTAGTACAGTTCAATTTATATTACAATGAATCATACAAAAAGTAGATTAGGAAAGTTAATGATGTAAAATGGTGAAATCCTTTCGTAAACAAAATTTTAAAGTTGCATTAACCTACAAATCATTCGATGAATGTTAAGATCCTTGTTGTTTTAATAATTATAAGCTGTATAAGGGTTTTTTTTAATACGCAGGTACTTTCAACTGTACATTCAGTCAACCACAGGCATGGAAATTATTTTGTTTTTAGTAAAATCCAGGTAGCATCCGAGACGAAAAAATTAACAAATTTCCAAAAAACATATTTCGATTCGCATTTAATAATTGCAACCTGTGATTATGACATTTCCGTATCCAAAGAACTTTTTAAACTAGAAATCCGAGGACTTAAATCCTTACTTACATATTAGAAAAGTTTTCTTAAGCACATATGAGGCTGGATGAAAAAAGTAATTGACTCCCACCAATACGTTTAGAATATACTTGCTTTTCTTCTCTTCCCCTTCATTCTCCTTCATTCTCCTTCTTCTTCTTCTTCTTTACATCCTCCTCATCCTTTTCTATTACACCCAACGCTTTCTTCTTCCATATATATATATATATATATATATATTCCTTTTATCTTTTCTACGTCTATATGTATATATTCCTTATTTTTTCTTCTATGTATATATGTCTATATTATTTTTCCTCTTCTTTACATATGAATGTGTTCCTTCTTTTACTTCTTCTTCTGCTTCTCTCTCTCTATATATATATGCATATTTAATTTATTCTTTACCTCCTACCTCTTTTTCTTTATATGTATATATATATATATATATATATATATATATATATATATATATATATATATATATATATATATTCCTTCTTTTCTTATTCTTCTATGTCTATATGCTTTTCATGCTCCTCCTCCTTCTTCTTAAGTCTTTTACCTGAGACCTGAGATAAAAGAATGTTTATCTTAGAAATCTCTCGATCATGTAACACTGACATATTCCTTTAGTACGTGAGCGATGCACATAAGCAGACACATTTTTTTTATTTGTTTAAGATAGTTATGGGATTGTAGATATGTATGTTTTAACAGCGAGTTATAATCATATTATTAATGAAATAGTGGGGGTGTTTAGATATCATATTCTGGTAATATATATATATATATATATATATATATATATATATATATATATATATATATATACACAGTTCCTCATATTTTGAAAGTTTGCCAGTTCTTTTACTGAGCTGGTTTTATCAGAGGGGATAGCCTTGACTATAATATTTATACTAATTATTATTATTATTATTATTATTGTTGTTGTTGTTGTGTGAAAGAATTGTGATAGAAAATATACGCAGCCCAATATACCATTATAGCGCTCAATCTGATAAGTGTATGTCAAGCACATCCATCAGCCAAATATAAGCTATATGGTGAAAAATTTTGAAAAAAAAAGCAGCGCCATGCTAGAAATACCTTCCCTTCATTTAACGTCGTCGGCTGAGCTTTCATCCACTTCGGGGTGTTTTTTTATGTATCTCTATGTTACTCGCAAGTAACCTTGTCTGTCTCATCCTTCAGACAACCCTTTCTACATCAGATCATAATATTTTCCTTCTCACTTTTGAGAATAAATTCAATCATTATTCTTGTTACTGTAAAATAATCTTTTTCGCCTGTATATATATATTATAAATATATCCCAATGAAATAAAGAAGCGAAAGTTATTATTTTTTCATGTCTACTTATTAAAAAACACACTTATTAGAACGACTTAAATGGATAAAAAAATCTTTTCAGGATATGGACTGTGCAATTTTGAAATATTGTTTTGGATTTCCCGGAGTCTTGGTGAACCAGGGATTTTGTTGATTTGTTCTTGATATGCTTTCTTTATCAGACACAAACTTCTAAACATAACAGGAACAGTTTTTTAAGTGCGACATTTTTATATTTCCATCTCCAAGAGACGTTTTTTTTTACTTGGTACGCTCATGTCTTTCATTGTGTAGACTTTTCTCATAGGCATTTGATGTCAATATCTAGACGATTGGCGAATATTATTCGATTTGTTTTGATAGAAAAAATCCTAGCGGATGTTAGCACCTTCTCGCTCTTATTATTGTAGAGATACAAAAGGGGATTATCTGTCTTTGGTCGAGATAATTTCGTGTAGGCCACGTGACGGTCGCTCATTGATATTGCTCCATAGAGTGATGTAAATGGCAGTCTTTCATTCAGTTTACAGGAGTCAAATCAAGCGATTACTATTTTAGCCGGGGTCAAATGGCCCTGGTTGAGGCTGAATTTGCCTCCTTCACCACATACTAGAGCTTATAAGCACACGGCTTTGTTTCACCTTGGGAATATATCTTGCTAACATATAAAAAGAAACCGGCTAACAGATTTCAATCCGAAGACTCGGAGTTTTCTTTTCGGGATGCATGTCATCGCTTAGGACATAGCGAATGAATCTGATCCACTTGAATTTGAAGTTCTAAACATGGCTTTTCCAGAAACACAGAAGAATATCCATATCATAAATGAAATCCTATCTTTTCGTTCTTCATTCACTTTGCTTGGTGTGTAAATACATATTCAATTTTTCTCTGCGTGTGGCACGTGTAAATATTTGGACAGTATTGTTTATATGACTTAGCAGCATAAAACTTTCTATTAGAACAAAGCATGTTTGTCTTTCCTTTTCTTTCAGCCAGTCTATTTTATCCGTGAAATACGGTGTTGTTATATCATGGATATAATAATGCCCATGTTGAGTGACAAATGGTGATTCTCCCCCTTTCATTGACATAGTCAGAACGACCACTTGTTTAGAGCGATTATCATGTAGAGTCCTTAAGACACAGCGGTAGGTTTTAGACGCAAAAAGCACATGGCCTAACCTAGTTCGTCGAGACACTACCGTAAACCCTGTTTGCCCTTTAGGAAATATGATTCCCATTTCTTACACTCTGCTTGTTTAGGCGTATGTTATGATTTCAGCCTTTCCGCACAAAATCATTGTTCGTTTTTTTTTTGTTTTTGGCATTTTCTATTGAAGCATTGAGTTTTGTGCGACACCAGGAACCTTTCTTGACACTGTCAAGCAGAGAAAAGGGCGTGGTTTGGACATATTACAAGACACGATAGCCTGTGAATGATAATCATGCACGTTAACGCTGAAAGAGGAAGCCAATGCAAAAAACTGTTTGGTCAATGTCAAAAAATGAACAGCTATGATTGTACCGGAACTGCTGATGGCAGCCGTTGTTGAAAAGAATCAGTGTGGCCTCTGCATTCGGATCTGCCCTACGATTACTAAAGTCAAGGCGATGATGATGATGACGATGTTATAATTTCTTTGCGTAGGACACTTGTATATATCTAATTTTCTATTGAACCAATGAGTTTGTACAGAAAATGCTGGAACGTTTTTTGGGACACAAAGGAATCTCTCCTCACCACTGTCAAATGGAGAAAAATGGCGTCATTTGGACACATTACATGGCACGACATCCTGTACAAGATCATCATGCAAGGCAGCGCTGAAGGTGGAAACCAACGCAAAAAATCTGATTGGACAATGTCAAAAAATGAACAGGTATTACTGTACCGGAATTGCTGATGGCTGTCGTTGGTAGACCGTTGTGGAATTCGGATCCACCCTACGATTACTAAAGTCAAGGGGATGATCATTATGATGATGTTATAATTTCGTGTACGATGAGGCATTATGAACCTCAATGTGAACTAAGCATGTCTATTATTCTTTTTTCCATTGCATACAGTCTGTGAAATATCGATGTTGTTTTATCATGGATATAGCAAATCCGATAGCGAGAGAAACGTATTAAGGAAAAAAAAAACATAATGATAGAAATAGCAATGGGAGAATATAATTTGTTCCATACCTCGCCCACTATATTATTATTATTATTCATTTATTTATAATATGCCCTAGTACTAAAAAGAATATTTTATGTCGTAAGGCATAAGATTATGTGAACATGTCGAGTGCATACCTATCTATCGAACTCTTCACCTTGAATGAAAATCACACAATTAATTTTATTCTATAATCTTTTCCATAATTGTCTGGGATGTTATACTCCAGGCATACATAAGATTTTGAATATAGAGCTTTACTCGACTGGTTGCCAAGCACAAATAGAAATGTCGTTCTCTTCTGATAGTTAACACATATTTTTTTAATTTTTTTTGTGTGTATGTCTGTGTGTGTTTGTGTGTGTAAAAATCAATGTAACGTACTCAACCAATATTCGAAATCGGCTCCCTGATTTCTCGTTCCGAACCGATATCAAACATGGTTATGTTCCATTTTACTGAAAATGTTTTAAATCCACTAAATATTTTATTTTCACCTATGCCAATGGGCTCTTAAAATGCCTATTTGCATTACTTAAATGACCATTCCTAAGTATAACTGACCATGTCTTTAAGATCTTTTTGGAACATTTTGGATTTAATCTCTAAATTATATTATTGCCAATCTTCTTATCTCAAAACGGTTCTTAAATTATTTATCTTATTCTGTTCCAAAATCATTATCTGTATTTCTGGATGCTTTCCCATGTCCCCCTCTCTGAGTTTGTCTATTTTAATCGTTCATAATGGTTTCATGTCTATTTGTTTTAGAAGTGATGATATACAGTTTTAAATCGGTATTCAATGAATAGTTTTCGCCATTTTTTAAACATAGGTTTAACCAAACACAAGGTTTGAGAGACATTCAAGTCAGAGCGTTACTGAGGTGTACAATATGATTGCAAAAAGAGCTGGTAAGAATTAGAAATTATGCGGAGAAGAAGGATAGATAACGATTCCCGCGGTTAAACGCAATAGATTCGCCGAGGTGATGCAGCAAAGATAAACATATTCCTAAAGAGAGCGAACAAATATTGGTTGTCTTCCAATCATTATCTGAGAATGAAAACTATGGTCATAATTTTTTTCTATATGGGAAACCATTTTACTTGCTCCTGCTGCTACTGCTATCACGTCTCTTGTCATTTCGGACTTTGCCTCGGATTTTTCATTATTTTATAATAATAACCGGAAATTGTTATATTGTAAGCATAACTACTATTACAATGAGGGAGTCGTATATGTTTGGTTAATTGCTTCATTTGATGGTTATTTAAAGCCAGAAAAATAAATTTCATATTTTATGGATTTTTGCGTGGGAGATTAGGATTTAGATTTACAAGTCTTAATAATTATCTCATAGTCGGGCGGAGAAGAGATGGATTCATACCTTTCCCAATGATATTTGCGCGTAAGTGAATATAACGAACCCAACTGGAATTGGAACACGGCTCTCCGATTTCCAAATCCGAGCCATTATCCATTACACGACTCGTACATTGAAGCTTACAGCAGCTTGTATTCCCAAGCTGTCACTCATCTAGGTAATGACTAGGCTCGACGTTGCTTAGCTTTGGTGGACGTAGTGGTATTAACATGATATGGCCGCAATCAGAGCTTCTCGTTTCTATTCTAATCATAGTGAACATCAAGAACGACAAAATAATAATAATAATAATAATAATAATAATAATAATAATAATAATATAACGAAATCTAAACATAAGTATTAAATGTCGAATTTTCAAGCACAACGACGATTGTACTAATAATATTAGCAATAGAAGGCTGTAGGGAGTGAAAATTAAGAGAATAAGGTGATAATGTTTGGCGTTGTTAAACCCAACAGATTATCTATTTGTATGGTGGATAGAAAATTTCCATTTCATTCCAGAAACTGTAGCAAAATCCAATCTTGAACGAAAAAAAAAAAAATGGAAGACAGCAGTTTACGCGTTACTTTAGTGAATATGTTGATATTGTCTATGAAGTTTGCATTTAAGTATTTTATTCAACAGATGTTGGACATTCGAATTACCTTTTCTGTTCTTTATTATGCTATTAGTTCAAAGCATTTTCAATAGAAGATAGCCAAAGACAAACCTTATCTGAGAAAAGCTGAAACCTACCGGAAGATCACTCAGTCAGTTATGTGTCACGATTGTTATAAGCTTGGGCAATCATGTATCCTTCGATACATAACTGACGAATCAGTTTTTTTCCCGCCATAGTTTGCCTTTTTTTTCTGCGGTAGACCAATTGCTGTCTTTCTATTTACCCATAGGTGGGGGGGAGAAGACGATTCATACCTTTGCCAAAGGTATTAGCATGTAAGTGAATGTAACGGATTCTACTGGAAATCAAATTCGGCACTCCGATTCCTCAGTCAGAGCCTCTCTACCGTGCCTACCCTGGAAGACCAGTTTATCAATTTGCTTAAAAAAAAAAAAAAAAAAAAAAATAGAGATAATAGGAAAGAAACCTCTATATTTTTAAACAACAATAACCATTTTTGAAATTAACAACGAAGATTAAGACAACAAACTTGTCAGAAATAAGATAATTCTTTGTTTTTCTTAAGGTTTATTTTCTTAAAATAAATTCAGACCTTTTACTTATTTAAAGTGCGTACATCGTTCATAATATTTTGGTCGAAACTTTTGAGCACATTTTTTAAATTATATTTTGAGCATATCTCGGTGGAAGACTATTTTTGTATAATCTTTTATTTACAATTCAATGAGAAGCATAACATTTTTAATCTAAAACTGTTAACAGAATGGTTAAGTAAAAATACATTTTAGGAGAAGTATCACATTCACCTGAATTACAAAGATAAATACACTTTTCCCCAAGTTATTCTTAATAATGTGAACATGTTTGTGCAAATCAGTGATGTATTTAAACGATGTCGGAAAAGATTTAGTAAAACGAAATCATACTGATTTTTTGGCATGTGATATTCAGGGTGCTGGAATTGGCATTTTTCTATCGAATGGTTTCCTAAGGAAGATTCACAGCCAATTAGGGCTGAGAAAAATTTAATTGGTGCAACATCCCAGTTTATTCTGTATCATGGATTGCCTCCCGATGCTTGCAGTTTCTATCCTGACAGAAATAATATCTTCCATCAAAACCATTCTACAAAATGCATATAATTCCAAAACAGTTACAATCTCCGTTAACACAATCTGCATTTCATAACAAATTTGGATTCTGCATGCTTTAGGAAAAGTGGCATTTCTATTTATTTTATTTTGTAGGAATAATTCTACCTTTTCACCAAACCCATTATATTTTTACATTTATTCATATCCTTCCACGCCGGGAATCTATTCAACAAATGTCAGTTCTTGGAGGTGTGTAGACATATAAAAATTATCCGCATGTCGAAAATGAATTCTAGTTTCGTCTAAAGCTGCACATGCAACATGAACTAATCTTATTGGAAAGGCATGAATGCGTTTCTCTCTACATCTAACCTACAAATATAGAGACAATATTACTTGGCTTGGCTTTTGTTTGATGGTTAAATAAATGTATGAGTGAGAACTAGGCGAGAATAGACGCCCCAAAATGATATCGCTGTAAAATGTTGTTTCAATCCTTCTCAGTCTATACCGAGGATAGCGTACACACATCATTTCTATAGTAATAATAAAATTCGATTCCATTAGAAAAGGCATTTAAAAATGTTTCTATATAACTATTTTGAAATTAACAACGAAGATTGAGACAACAAACTTGAATAGCGTTCATTAATTTATACTTAATTTCCAATGATAAAAAAAAAAAAAAATGAAAAATCTCCCGTTTTAATAAATGATAAATTAATTACGTTATGTTGACACTGTCTTCAAGAAACACAATCTTAAACTATGTCTGCCGGCAATAAATATTTGTAGTCTTTTATTTCGTTTGTCGACAATCTAAAATTTGTGTTAAGAGTTATAACAGAAATGATATCCAAATATGAAGTCAGATGAAATATAAATGTCCTCTTTGATCTGTTGTCTAGAGAACGTCTGGCAAATACAGATTCGGGCAGTGGAAGGCGTATGGCTATCAGATTTTCCTGACAGACACAGAAGAATTGAGTATAGTGCGATACGATGTCGCTGTATTTAATTTGATTTATACAAACTTGAAGGGCATACATTAATTTCCTATTAATTTCGGAGATATGCCCAAACCTAGCCGACAGAGAATGGCTTTAAAATCGTTTTCTGCTTTTTACGTTGTTATATATCTAGCAGCGGACATTAATATTTAATACAACCAAAACTATAAAAAGTTATGCACAAAAATTGAATGTGGTCTAACGTCTTGATATAAACTATTGTATACTTGTTCATTTTTGCACAAACTGAGTTAAGATTTATGAGGGGTTTCATTAAGACAGATCAAATTCAATAGTAAATAAATCAGTGTTATTGGTGAAGATTCATTTATTTCTTTATTGGGTCATGTTATTTAACTCATGACAATAATGGGTGAAAAATAATATCGCCCAAATATCCGTCAAGGCTTCAGCGGCACACCACCACTCGATGGTCAAAATTTCTGATGACATCTCTGCATAGTTGCTCCTTGATCTCACCATTATGAATTATATCCTCACCATTCAACTGTTGAATTGTTTTTGGCTTGTTGGCATAGACCTTACTTTTGAGATGATCCCAATAGAAGAAATCTCAAGACCTCAATCGGACGATTGTGGTGACCGATTGACTTTGTTGTTTCCTGGGAACTTCTCATTGCATTTCTGTTTGAACGTCCATTTTTGTAATAGGCTTCGATAACTTTAACACATTGTTAGATAGTTAATCTTTCCATGGTTGAAATTGCCAAAGACATAAGTTGTTAAATCTGAAAGTAAAAGAAAAAAATCATTAGACGCTTAAACTTAATTCACATTTAAAATCGGTCCAAGTTATTACAATGATAATCTATTTCGTAGAATTAATGATGGTAAGCAAGTTTATATTACATATTTATCTACTAAGTGACATGTTTATATTTTGTGCATATTGAATATACCATTATTCTGTCATTTTCCAAGATATAGGCAATGGCTTGATCCAATTTGTATTTTAGTGAATTTCAAGATGAGAAATAAATGTCTTTAATTCAAAACTTTTTGCTTTCTAGTTATGCGATGAATATTCAAGAAGGAAGAGTTTGATTAACGTAGAAACAGCGGCTAGCCTATTAGATTTAGGGTAGATAGATGAAAAAAAAGATTAGATATTATCTTTCCAAAAAGAGCAGATATTATTTTTATCGCACACAAGACGAAAAAAAAAACAACAAAAAAACAACTGAATAGTTTACTTTGCGATTATCATTTGGCTTTTACCTTTTTCTTCTGTGATTATTTTTCGTTTTCGATTTTTTTCTTATTACACAGATGCAACAATTCACTAATTCTACTGTGCTTAACAGCATCTCTAACAAGTTATATCATTATTGGTGAAAGTGATTAAAAAAAACTGTTATCTACTATTTGAAATCTTTGTATTTTGGGCATATTTAAAGTACCATTATTCTGTCATTTTCCAAGGTATAGACAATAGTTTCTTCCGTTTTTATTTTTAGTGGATCTTCTTGATGAGAAATGAATTTCTTTAATTGAAGAGTGTTTGATTTCTAGTTATGCAATGAAAATTCAAATAAAAGAAGAGATTGATTAACGTAGAAACAGAGGGTAGCCTATTGGATTTAGGGTAGATTGATGGACTCTCCAAGTTATATCATTATTGATGAATGTGATTAAAAAAATGTTATCTACAATTTGAAATCTTTGTATTTTGGGTATATTTAAAATACCATTATCCTGTCATTTTCCCAGATATAGGCAAGTGCTTGCTCCATTTTTGTAATGTTTATAGGATCTCATTGCTGGCAATTTTTTTTTAATTCAAGATTGTTTGATTTCTAGTTATGCGACGAAAATTCGAAAATATATTAGAAGATATATATGTGTATATATATATATATATATATATATATATATATATATATATATATATATATATATATATATATATTGAACAATAAAAAATATTAAAATCTTCATACACACTGGGGTGCATATTAGTATTCTTTCGTTTATATATATATATATATATAATATATATATATATATATATATATATATATATATATATATATATATATATATATATCTTTAACCCTCATCTATGGGTTAATTAGCAATAAATGTATCAGTAAATCACTATCATCCCCAAACAATTATTAAAATCTAGAAATATTTTATGAATTTAAATAACCTTCAAACGGCTGATAAACCGTAAAACAAATCAGTCGATATGTGGCATTTTAATTAAATATTGTCAATGTTCACGGAATACTAACATTACTTTGAGTTCAAATTGTAAAGCAGAAAGTCACAAAAAAATCAGTTTTTAACAACTGTTCCTTCATTTTCACTGAAGTTTGTCTGGGTTAACCGACTGGTGTCGATTTTAGCTTCCGAACAGGAATCTAGTCTTTCCTTTAAAACTCACTTCACTGATTGCAAAACACCTAGGATATTTATATATGTATATAATTTTATTTATAAGATTACTGTAATACACGGGAGCTTTGTAGAGATGATTACTACTTCACCTGATGAATTTAATTAGTAACATTATCACTAATGCTATCTTTATCCTGCAGATCTATCATTTATAACAATAGTCACATGAATAAGTTGGTTGCCTTGTGGTGTACTAATAATGGTTATAATATCATTCCAAATATGCCATCCAGGTTTGAATCTCACTGTGACTCATTTGTTAAGGAGGGGACTTTTTGATAATATGCTTCTGAAAATCATGTCTCAGATTGGCCCCAGTTTGCTGAGCGTAATTGGGAAGATGGTTGTTTGTAAGCCACCAGTGGTTCTCCTAGCAAGTCACAAATCATTGTGGCCGAGTGTTTGAGCATAATGGTTTAGATCAAATTGTCGTTAACACTTGACTGTTCGCTCCCTCCCAGAAACATTAATTACGGTCCATTCTGCACAGATACAGTAAAAACCATACATTGGCTGTCTGCCTGTATTTAGAAAGACCACCTGTTACAAGCTTAACGAGTAACTATGTAGTATTTCACTTATTTTTCTCTTATGAGCGATAGTTTTGTCAATCATTTCACGATAATGATGCTAGGATGCAGGAGCTTATAGGGAGTGAAAGAGAATGACAAGACTAGTGAGAAGTGAGGGAAATACAGGAATAGTGATCATGAAGACAGTATATGGCGGTTGACAATTTCCCGTAGACCCCATAATAAAGGGGTTAGGTAGATGTCTACCACCCCAGACGAGACTCTGCCCTTCGGCAAAGTCTAGTCTGAGTTCCTCTTTGCTCGAAGGCAGAGAGTTCAACCAGCACAGTTGGAGACGACTCTCCATCTATTTGATGAAGCAAGGATACTTATCAACGGCCCCACGCGGTCAGATGTTGCACAAGGCCGAATTTAAAGTGGGGTATCCGGGCCCGTAGGCTCGGGCAAAAATATCCCGTAGATTTCGTATACATGGCGTCGGATAGCTGTCGACCACCCCTGACTAGACTCTGTTCTTCGGCATAGACAAGTCTGTGTTTCTCTCTGCCCGAAGGCAGAGATTTCGACCAGAGAAGCTGGAGACGAATCTCAAAATTATTGCCGAAGCAAGGATATATTTATTTTTCTTCTGCCGAGCATGGCAGAATATGGCACAAGTCCATTTTTAATGATGGGAAAAATCGAGCTAGGCTGGGTAACAATTCCTCGTAGACCCCGAAGCCTGCAGATATATCCTGTGCACACTATATATAGCTACTGATATAGTCAGTTCATATAGGTGATAGGGAGTGTGGGACATTAAATTACAACAAAAAGAAACTATTAGAATAGAACTAACGGTTGCAACTGACTAGTTTAACAGCAAAAAAGGCGAGTCGTGTTTAGCAATCTGGTAGCACGCGTAAATTTGTGCAGCTCATCAAAATAATTGCCATTAAAATATTTGTAGAAAAGACAAAGGGAGGCTATGTTACGTCGGTGTGATAATGGGCGAAGTCGAGGCGACACGTCAAGATCGATTACCGTACAGACATTTTGAATTTTGTCAAGAATTTTGAGATATATATTTGGAGCATAAGAGCAGATATGAAATATTTAATGGACAGACGACTGGTAGATTTATAAATAAGCAATTAATATTATAAGGAGAAGAATTATCTGAAGCGACACAGGGAACCACTGTTCTTAGCAGTAGACCCCTAGTAATTAATCCTATATAATCACTGGACTTCATATCAGCGGAAAAAAAAGTGAGTCCAAAAAAGGCGTAAAGTTTTGGCCTCCTGGATTTTAGCATCAGTCATGCTAGGCAGAAAAAAAGGTTTTCTGGGTTAATTAAATGAAAGCAGCTTCTTTTGTTAGGCGTTACAGTTAACAAGCCATTACTTAACCACTGACGATATTTATTTTGAGAGCAAAACTTTTACTTTGCTTGAATTAAAGAAAAATCGTTAGCATGATAAATTTAAAATGTTGGCTAATGCGTAATTTTTCTGAAAATGTCAATTTATAAAATTTAAAAAAATGTTTTTCCAAGAAAATATCTGTGAACGATCAATGAGATTTGTACAGAGAAAAATGTTTAATGTATAAGTGTATTAAAATAAAATATATATCATTTCTACTTTAGTTTATATATATATATATATATATATATATATATATATATATATATATATATATATATATTTGTTATCACTCCCTGTTAAGATCTATGTCAATATATTACCGATCAATAGGTGGAATAATAAATTAATGTACAAACCTCTCAGTTTTGTCTCTTGCTATATGTAACTATATAAATCGCTAAAAGTTTTCAGACGTTGTACATTTCTTAGATTTACCGGTTCTAAAATTTCTAAAATGGGTAAAACCTGTCATAACACGCATATTGCAACGAATCGCTCGAATTCACTAATAAGACGCATTTTATACTCGAGAAGATTCTTCCCACAAACCGTTGCTTTGTAACCCGACTCCCAAGACGATGCTTCCCAGATCACTACAATGTTAACCTGTTCAAGTCTAGGATTAACCATTATCTTCCGCACATATACCTAGAGACTGTTCCTCTTAATCTGTAAACAATTAATTCGAGTAGCTTTTTGGTCTAGTAATGTGTGACAGGTTGATCATTGTAATATATATATATATATATATATATATATATATATATATATATATATATATAAAGAAATATAGTCTTAAGGTGTGCTATATTTATGGAATAAAGTGCTCAATATCAGAGATAGAGCGTGTGTAAATATAAAAGTGAACATAGAAGTCAACACTTAGAGGCGACAGTCTGTTTCATGCTATATGCAATGTGTCGCCTCTAAGTGTTGACTTCTATGTTCACTTTTATATTATATATATATATATATATATATATATATATATATATATATATATATATATATATATATGACTATCTCGTAGCTTTCGACGTATGAGGATCTGACAGCTTAATTGTTTCAGTTAGGAAATTTTGTGCGATAATCTTAAGTGCCATTTAAGACCTGCTAGCGATTTACAAAGGAGGCCACATATGGAGCAAGAGTGAGGATTGTGTGATGATATCCCTTTTAGATTGTCTGACCTTTTAGATCTTGCTCTCGCTTCTTGAAGATGATTCAGGCAAGCAGATTGAAAACAGCTGAGTCCACTAAAACACTTTGATCTACATTCGAACCACTCCAAGTATAAACGCCCCAGAGTATGATGTGGTATATTGACAGCTGAAAAGTTGCTCTTCAGCTTGTTTTTGTATCTAAGCCATATGCATCCTACATTCCTGTACACTGATGTAACTGGCTGTACAAATGATCTTGGGTTTCCTGTCATCAGACATTCTCAAGACATGATCACTCTATCGTAACTGAGACTATATGAGAAAAGTCCCGATTCCACCTATACTACATATGTTAAACAGGTCTTCGTTAGATATCTTATATATATATATATATATATATATATATATATATATATATATATATATATATATATTTTAAATAACAAAAATTCTATATAAATTACAGTATCGGATACATCGTGAGGCACTGTATATTAAACATATCTATCCCACTATCAACCTCACCTCATTTAACAGCGGGAATAAAGTGTTAAAACTTTTAAAAATACAAAGAAGCTCACTCGTAGTAAAGCTGCACTCAACACTCGAAGGCTCAGAATGAACGCTCTTATGAATATTCAAAAAACAAAAATATTATATATATCTTAAACAGTAAAAAGTAAAGAAAGACTAAAAGCACCCAAAACAAAACCCTCTTGAAAATGTCTATAGAAATGGCCGGAATTGTTTGGAACAAAATTAATGGATATTATCGAAAATACTTGTACTTCCACCCAACAGAAAAGAACGAAAGAATTCTTGTAAAACTAAATAAAAAAGTATTTCTAATTTCCTTGTCTGCCATATTTAACGAAACATCTTTTAAAGAATGACTACTGCCCGCAAATACATTCACACACACACACACACACACACACACACACACATATATATATATATATATATATATATATATATATATATATATGGAGGCAAGGTGGAATAATAGATAGCGGCTTGGATTAAGGATTTGGATTCCAGTCGAATCCATTACATTCACTTACGTGCTAATACCCTTGGGAAAGATGTGAATCCTCTTCTTCTCCCTCCAGCTATGGGTAAAGCAGGACCAGACTGGGTTCTATAGCCTTGGATGGTAACTGGTCTAGAAAGGGGGACAGCACTGAATTCAAAACCTGTGTCGTTTGTGGACCCTGTGGCACGGAGTGCACCAGGACATTGTATTCGCCCTTTAAAAGTGTGGATGAACCTGCACGAAACCTTCACCACTATATGTGGTGTTGTCGGGCTGTCGGTTTCCTAGGAACTGATCTCCTCGACCCTCATACGTCGACTACGACGGGAGAGTCTAGTATATATATATATATATATATATATATATATATATATATGTGTGTGTGTGTGTGTGTATATATATATATATATATATATATATATATATATATATGAAGCCAGTGCGTAGGTGTATGAGCTCACGCGTATTTCAACATATCAATAGTTAAGTATTGAAATACTAATGCATCTGTATTTCTGTTATTTTTCTTAAAATTTTTTCTGTTGTGTACGAACAAAAGAATTCTTTCCTGGAAATATGATGTGTAGCAAATTGTCCAAATGACGTATTGAAAAGATAGGACACAAACCTTCAGTTAATTGAAACAGTTTACGATGTGTCAAAATTTATTATCAGGTTAGCATTTAGAAAATAAGATTTTATTGTCTAGAGAAGATATTACCATTTTGAGGCATCAAATTATCTCTTAGTCTACGCACACACATAAACATGCAAACACAAAGACAAAAACGTACGCACGCTACCCACACAATCATACATACATGCATATTTACTGTAGGATATTACACCGAAAACATGTCAAAATCGCTAAACAATTGCAGTCGTAATTCAATGCGCACAAATGCATCTCATGACGGTAGTGTACATTACTGGGGAGTGGACGATAGATTTAGATTTTAAATTAAATCTAAATAAATCCTTCACTTAGCGACACATCAAATTTAATGTCGGAAATGCAGGTTCGAATCCTCTCGCATATTTTTCTATCAAGATTTCTCCAATATTCAAACCGGCTGATATAAATAAATAAATATACTAATTAATAAATCTCTATCTATAAAAGACAGGATGTGTGTGTGTGTGTGTGTGCGCGCTCGCGCGTGTGTGTGTGTGTGTTTGTGTGTGTGACGAATGCATGGCCGCAATTTTTGACGGATTTGCACCAGAATTTACATGCACATGCTCCCTGTTAGCGGGAAGGCCAACACCGACATTGCATTTCCCAACTCCCATCGAAAGTGGAAATAATCGATTTTTTCATACTTCTACAGTAGTTTTCATGTAGTTTTCGGACATTTGGTACTGGCCAGAATAGGCAGGAAGATTCTATTGGCCAGCGCTGACTGACATGAATGTTAACTAGCATGCTAGCATGCCAAAAAAAATTGATAGCTGCATTCATCAAAAGTGGGAAAAATTTACATCTGCATGGCACTTTACTCTAATTGGCCCATTCGCTTCCTTAAACTCAACGTTCATTCTAATTCCGCAGAACTATGTTGAGTGTGAAAAAGTATTTGTTGTTAACATTCTTTTTTTCATTCGGTTTTTCCAGTTACAGGTCCTTTTTTAAAGCTAATCGTTTTGTGTTCATTTTGTTTAGTTCTTTTTTCGTAAAATATTTAATGTTTAGTATAGAGCTTAGGAAAAATTCGCCGTGTGAGATAGGTTAGAAGTAAGGCATGTAGAAACAGCAGCATGGCAAAGGGCACTCCTTTAACGCCAAGGAAGGGCAAAAATATTTTAAGTGAAGTGATAGCGATTGCTGTATGAGTCGTACGATTTTTGAATCAAGCACGGTCAACGCCGGGCCAAGCTGCTAGTAAAATCTAAATAAAAACAGACCATTTAATCAGATATTGTTTTCCATGTAAAAAAACAACACGACAAAAACTGTTTAAACAATGAATTATATAGATGTTATATGTAAGTATAAATGTGGATATAAATCAAATAATTATAGATCAAATATATATATACACTTCGAGCCAAATTATTATCGAGATAACTTTTTTCTAATATTTCAAAAACCGTCAAATCAATTCACACAAAATTTTCACACTACGTTGGCAATACTGACCAGTGAATTTTTCGTACTGATCTGCGCAATGTAAACAAACTGGCGCCATATTTGAATCAGCACAGTGATTTGAGAGTTCCAAATTATTAGAAAGGTTTAGTAAAATTCCCAGAATTGAGCAAACAAAACGTTTATTAATGTTGCACGTGAATGTTTATGATCAAATAAGCCTAATAAAAAAGATAATCAAACAAATAATAACAGATACAAAAAAGGCACAGTTTTAAACAAATTAATAGGGAATGTGCTTTCCCTTTTTTTAAATTACCTGAAGAAGTCGACGATCCATAGAATTTGTTAATTGTAGGATGTCAACTGCTATAATGCCGCGAGATATGTCAAGAATTGCTTCCCACACCTCAGCGTTGCTCCTGAATTTTCGTCCGTTGGCGTACAGTCTTCGCTTCATGATGCTCCAAAGGTTTTCGATTGGGTTCAAATTTGCTCGCCACTTCATTTTTCGAGTTCCATCGAAGCCTAACTGTTTCAAATATTTTGTAGTCTTGTGAGCAGCATGCGAGGGAGCATTATCTTGCATAAAAAAATGGCCTTCTGAAGGTAACTCTTAGCCTTTTCATCCACGGTTCAAGATGCTCCTTCATAAACGCTTATGTATGTATCAGCCGTCATTTTGATGCCATCTGGTACTCTCCATCGACCCACTAATGTTTTTTCAATAATACCACCCCAGATCATTATGCTTCCACCACCTTGTTGGCGTCTCAAAAGCTGATGCCGATTCTGTCCGTTCATTACCCAAACTTTGCACCATCTATCTGGCCCATCAAGTGATGCTCGAGTTTCGTCTGTGGACAAAACTTTAGAGAAGTCAATCTTCATATTGTCCTCGGCCCATTTCAATCGATTTTGAAAGTGAATTCTCCTCAACGGATGCTTCGATACAGGTTTGACTGTTGTTGCTATTTCCATCAGATACCGACACCAAGTACTTTTAGACACAGTAGGATTCCCAATGCGACCGAAAAGCTCTAGACTGGTAAGTCCAGGGTCCTTCGTAGTCTCTCGTTTAAGTCGTGACATGAGAAGACGTGAAATAACCTTCGGTTTGCCTTTATCTGCCCTTTTGCGTACTTGTGTAGGGTCAGCGGAGGACATTTTTTTGATGACACCTCCCTATCATTTTAGATATTTCTAGGGTAGATTTACCTTTTAAGTGTTCTGAGGTGATAGTTTTCTTTTAGCATCAGTCAAACTTCTTTTACGGCCCATCTTTTCACTAAATTCTTACACTTTTATAATAATTTGGCACTCTCAAATCACCGTGCTGATAACAAATATGACGCCAGTTTGTTTACATTGCGCAGATCAGTACGAAATTTTCAGTGATTGCGCAGGTCAGTGTTGCTAACATTGTGTGAGAATTTTGTCTGAATTCATTAGAGGGTTTTTAAAATATTAGAAAAAAGTTATCTCGAATATAATTTGGCACGCAGTGTATATATATATATATATATATATATATATATATATATATATATATATATATATATATATATATATATATATATATATATAACGGGATATGATCAAAATTACCGGGACTAGTGCTATACAAAAATACTGCAATTCTTGCATTCAATTTCTGTCAATTAGTCCCCTTCTGAAACAGCACACTTTATCTGACACCGTTACCATTGTTGTAAGCATACCCGGAGTTCCTTTTTATGGTATACCGATCAGCTGTCTGTCTTGGATTTCTTCGACATCTTGAAATCTTGTCGAACCTAGGAAAATCTGTGACTGGCTGAAAACTACTACACAAACCATGGTCACTAATGAAATCTTTGTGGTGTGTTGAGATGACCACACTCTACAGACTTTCCTTCCTAGCACAGCTATAAACACTACTGAACAAGAACTTTTTAACTTAGTGTATTGACAACAGATTTTAAACTTTGTTTGTACCAAGCGAATCCACACTGTGTAATTTAGCTCCATTGCTATACCATCAGTCCCGACTGGAGTCAGACCAGAGAACAGATATTTATTTTAAGAAAGTGCTCAATGCAAAATTGAAACATCAGTATGAGACCCGGGTCGGGTAAACGGTGAATATTTCTATGTTTTATATTACTACACACACACATATATATATATATATATATATATATATATATATATATATATATATATATATATATATATATATATATATATATAAATCAGTCCTGGGTATGACGATAAACAAAATCCACGTCCTGGGTAAGGCAAGAATCTACATCCAAAAGCAAGGGATCTTTACAGGATGTTTTGAGACGTTCTGAGGAACCACCTTTTAATTGCTGGTGTTAAAAGGTCCACCCTGTCATGGTCCCAGGTATGGGCAATTAGTTAACCCCTACAAAACTGGGGTAAAAACACTATGAAGGTGTCAAAACAGGTTTTAATACCAGAAATACTTTGTTTAAAAATTCAAAAAAATATTTCCAGGAATACATTTTTATAGAAAAAAAAATATTACCAACAATGTTTTTAAAAATAGATATTACAAGTAATACATTTTTGGAAAAGAAAATTATTACGATCACTAAAAATTTTGTCGGCATTAAATAACCCATTGAGGTTGATATGCCATAAAACAAACCAAACCAAACGCAACCAAGGTTTGATTGTCAAATTGTACTCGTCCGTTGGTATATAAGTTAATCATCTGATTACTGCAAGTTACTGTCTACCTTAAGATTGTGTGCAAACACATGAAAGTAGTGGCCAGTCATTGCCTACTTGGTTATTGAATTAATATTCAAATACTCGGTCATTTTTATGGCATGGATCACTTTTATGCCAGAAGCCTAATTTTGGGCAGACTCTATTTAGCGCTGCTTATTCAAATCTTCGAATTATCTATCTATCTCTATATATATATATATATATATACAGTATATATATAGTATTTGTTGCTTATTATGTATATATATATATATATATATATATATAATGTCATCCACAGACAGACTGTTTCGCTGTATCACAGCTCATCAGTGCGACTAGACATCCGGTTGCCTCTAGCTAGGATCGAAACCCGACTGAATTGGTATCAGGCGGATATTCTTTCTCTCTCTCTCTCTCTCTCTATCTATATATATATATATATATATATATATATATATATATATATATATATATATATATATATATATATATATATATATATATATATATATATATATATATATATATATATATATATATATATATATATATATATATATATATATATATATATATATATATATAGAGAGAGAGAGAGAGAGAGAGAGAGAGAGAATATCCGCCTGATACCAATTCATATATATATATATATATATATATATATATATATATATATATATATATATATACAAATAGAGGATTGGTGTATACGGAATAAACCCTAATAAGCAACAAATACTATTCTTAAAAAGTACTCAATACATGGTAGAGCAAATATTATTAATTTTTTTTTTTAAATTATAAAAAATATTTTATAAAATCACTACAAATTAGGCATTTTGTTTTAACACTTCTGGTGTTTTGTCACATGATTGTGTTGAATGTAGAATGTTTTTAAATGCAACACCATCCTTTAATACGACACCAGAATTTTTTAAACAAAATGGCTGCTTTATAGTGATTTTATAACATATTTATGTTATAATCTTCAAATAAATAATTATATTATATATATATATATATATATATATATATATATATATATATATATATATATATAATATAATTATTATATATATATATATATATATATATATATATATATATATATATATATTTATAAATATATAGTGAGAGAGAGAGAGATAGATAGATATATATTGAGCTAAATGCTATATAAATTTGTATATGCCAGCACAAATTTAGGAATACTAATAACAAATCGTTTTTAACTTCTCTGCTTCTAGATCATTTTATATTAATGCAAGGTTACTTCAGGGATATATGCTTGGACCTTTATAATCTTCATCAACCACCTTTCGATTAGATTCCAACTATGTATTTATTCAAAGGACACAACTATTTATTTTTGCCTTAATAGTAATGTTGCTATGTAAAACTGTCATCAGCTCTTGAAGATGACCTCCAGTTAACTTGACCCTATAAATGCCTCAGAAATGAAAACCTCCATCTTTGATTCAATATTTTTTTTACCTTCTATCATCATAGAATATTGCTGACATGTCCAGTTTCGTGTTCTTTCGGTATATCTGGAGAATCACGATAAAATCCAAAGAAAGGCTTGTAATGCTATCTGTTTTAACCTGACATCTCAATTTCAATCACTTTCCAGCGAAATGAAGTTGCTTCGGTATGTCTTTTCTATAAATATATTTATGGCAGTTGTTCTAATGAACACAGTTCCTTGGTACCACGACCACATAAATTAAAGCGTATTACTAGATTGGTCTCACTGTTGAATTGGTCAGATATAACCGTAGGTTTTATTTAAATAGTTTATTTTCTCGCACTTATTGCCGGTGGAACTCCTTTCCGTATTATTTCTTCCCTGACACCTATAATCATTAGGAATTTAAGTGCAATGTCACTGGCAATCTTCGTTTTTCTTGAAATATGTTCTCTTATTGACCTTGTCCTTACAAAAACCATCTCATTCACTTTCGCTCCCATTAATCAAATGCGTTTTAGTCGCATAAATTGTCTGGGCTGCAAGAATGGGAAAAAAAAACAACGTTTTTGCGTCACGCGTTTTGTCCAATAGGATTTTAATCGGAATAAAGTGATATTTATGTTGATGTACATAAACGTGCACATATTAGAGAAGGGGCACTGAAACTTTAAACATTGAAAGTGTTCATTGCTGTTTACGAGAAAGAGTAATATCCCGGGTCATTTTTGGAAAATATAATGGTTTACTTTGTTTGTTATTGTTTAGCGCTAAACCAACACCTAAATGGGTTAGTAAATGCCGAAATGGAAATTAAATCTTTATAATCAATTCAAGAAAATGGCATTATTTCATCATTAAATTATAATTACTTAGCTACATTTTTGCAAAATAATTTTACAAAATCAAGAAGAAATTATAACTTGTTTCTTCTTTAAAAGAAATGCGAGAAATCATTGCAAATTTAATTTCAATTTTTTTCACAAAGTCCTCAGTGTTACTATAAAATATATTCTGGGTTATTTTTATTATTGAAATATATTGTATGTCAATTTTACTAATAAAATATATTACTGGTTATTTTTGCTAACAAAATGTATTTTGGTTATTTTTACTAAAAAATGTGTTATTGGCTATTTTTACTATTAAAATGTATTGGTCATTTTTACTAATAAAATGTATTGTTGGTTATTTTTATAATTAAAATGAATTGTTGGTCATTTTTCAAATCTATTTATTTATAATATCTAATCAATTTTATTCACTTTTTCTTTATTTGTATGTTTATCGTTTTTAGCATCTTCTTCCACGTTGTTTTATATATTGTTTAGACGTTATTTTTTTTATAGATGCAAACATATGAAAATATACAAAGCAAGCGTTTGGTTAACAAGATCGAATTACTGCTTCTAAACTACAAACCAGACGTTTCCTTTGTAGCTAAATGGTAAGGTACGTCAGGCTTTATGACGGTTCCGTGTAGGATACACGTTCGTTTCCTGTCGGAAGATACATATTTTCTATGAAATTTCTCGGACATTCAGGCCGGTAAACTTTGTTAATACAGTTTATTATAAAAGGGTCTTTACGTATTTGTGTGTATAACGTATAAACAATAAGTATATTAAAATAATTTCGGACTTAGTCCATTTCATTAAATATATATATATATATATATATATATATAAGTAAGAATTAAGATAACAGTTAATAAATGAGTTTTCTTAAATTGCTAGTGGTGTGACAAATGTAGTATTTTTTTTTAGTTTTAATATATTCTCAGGTTTAGAGGCCTATACTGGTCATCTGGACTGGTAAACAACATTGGTGACCTGGAACTTGGATTTCAAAACGTGGTGTCATTGGTAAATATATCAAGTTGGAGACTTAATTTTATGTAGTACATAATATATTTTACGAGTTCATTAGTGTCTTAAGTAAAATACATTGTATTATGTTGTGGTGTATAGCGAACTCAGTATATTTGTGCTTGTATTCATTTAGTCCCTAGCATAAGGTATTAATGTTCTGTATTTTTTTAGTTTTAGTTGGTGTTTATAATCTTTATAAGAAATGTCATATTTGATTATCAATAATGTATTGGGTTGGAAACAAAGTTCACGCACAACTTTTATTACAACAATATACAATGATGCAATGAATTGAAAGACGCATATCAAAAATCAGTATAATGACCGCTATTTTCAGTTACAGGCTTTCAACGACAGAGTAGGCGATGGATATCCTTGTTGTAAAATTCAGTCGGCCCCCTGTCGAAGAAATCACCAATTGTAGTTTTCAGTTCACTATCAGTTTCAAAAGTTCTTCAGTGGTCGGAATACATGATAGTCTGTTGGCGCCAGGTCGGGCAAGTACGGTGAACATGGTAGAATATTCCATTTTCGGCCCAGATGAAGTATGAGCTTTCTTTTAGAGGTCAAGATTTTGCCTGAGATTTTAAAGCTGCATTATTCTCTGTCCGGATTCTTTTGCATATGACTTTCGAGTACAGGCACCGTTTTTCATGTACAGTAACCACTTTGTTCAGACCATCAAAACGGCGCTTCTTGATCAGTGGTGTCGTGCAGTCCTCCATGTCCACACTCAAAGACAGTCAGTTTACGTGGGATCCATATATTCAATTTGTGACTTGTTTCCCATGTCCTCCTATAGTTATAATATGACAGTATGGCTGACAGCCAGTTCGTTTGTAGATTAGCTTCGACGCAGGCTCACAAATGCTGATTGGTAATGCATGTGTAACGACCACTTCTTGGCTTATCTTGGATATAAAATGGGCCACGATGGAACTTCTTGAACCAATCGCAGGCCGTGCTACAACCAATTATGCTGTCTGTAAATGATTCATTGAAACGAATTTCTGATTGGCCAGCGTTTAGGTTGGATCTGTAATTCTATACAATGTGCCTTGCTGTTTGCGAGAGAGAGATTAATATCCTTGGTCATTATTTTGTTTGTTTTTGTTTAACGCTATATCAAAACATATATGGGTTATTTAAGGCCAAAATGAAAATGAAAATTAAGACTTTATAATCAATACAAGAAAATGGCATTATTTCATCATTAAATTATAATTAGCTGCATTTTTTACAAAATCAAAAAGAAATTAAAATTTGATACTCCTTTAAAAGAAATACAAGAAATCATTTATTTTTTATTTTTTTTGACAACGTCTTCAATGTTACTATAAAATAAATTCTTGGTTATTTTTACTATTGAAATTTATTGTTGATCATTTTTACAATTAGGTTGGTGCAAAAATAATGACGTAATAATGTCGTTTTTTGACGTATTTTTAGCGTCAAAAAACGACATTTTTACGTCAATATTTTTTTGCACCAACCTAATATTAAAATGTATTGTTAGTTATTTTCACTATTAAAATATATTGTTGGTCATTGTTACGACAACATGTATTGTAGATCATTTTTACTATACAAATATATATTCTTGGTCATTTTTACTATAAACAAGTATTGTTGGTCGTTTTTAATATACAAATGTATTGTTGATCATTTTTACTATAAAAATATATTGTTGATCATTTTTACAATACAAATATCTTGTTGGACATTTTACTATAAAAGTGTATTGTTAGCCATTTTATTTTCAATCTTTATTTTTACTATACAAATATATTGCTGACCCGTTTTTCTATATAAATATATTATTGGTCATTTTTACTATAAAAATAGTGTTCTCTTTTTCTACTACAAAAATGTTTTGATGATAAATTTCTATAAAAATATATTGTTGGCCATTTTTAATATAAAAATGTGTTATTGATAGTTTTTACTATACAAATGCATTGTTACTTATTTTTACTATAAAAATGGACTGATGGTCATTTTACTATAAAAATGCATATTTACACTTTCCTAGTGTTGGAATTTATGTCTGCAAGTTAACTATTTGTCCATAGTTCGGTCCTTAACAGATTCTACCATCATGATGAGAGGGTTTACGTCGTCGGAACAGCAATTAAGAGGTGGTTACATGCTCCTCAAAACATTCGACCTCCCGAGGAATTGCTGCAGAATGTAATAACCAGGAATACGGAACATATATGAAATGATGAAGATAATCAAACAATCAAAATATATTGCCTAAATAAATAAAAATACATATATAAAATTATGCGCGAACATTTGCTTATAATCGAATAGTTAGGGAAATAGTTTTCATGTATATTTGTTTCTTTTTTTTTACGTTTAAATTAACTTGTCAATATTTTCCGAGAGGAGTGGATTAAGATCACACGATTTTTATAACTTCTCTCCCATATCACTTTGGGCATTATCTTTCATAATCAAGGAGATGTCGGTTTATTTTAACCAATTCACCACAAGCAAAACGATAAAAGCAAAAAGGCGTAAATGGTCATTCACAGTGAAAGAAAATGTAAGCATAACATTATTGTGTAGATAGGATAGTAATAGGGCAGCAATCAATAAAAAGAAAAGTCGACAATTAACGTTGTCTTAAAATTTCTGAAGATCGTAGCTGATAGGAAAACAAGAAGCCAAAGAGTGTTCCATATTTGAGACGCTTAGAAGAAAAACTAGTATGATAGAACTTACGGTTACATTTAGCAATTTCTAGAGTAAAATAAGCGGTCAAGGTAACAACGAGAAAAGTGGGAGCGAACAATAGCGCTGAAAATAATTATAGAAAGACGCAGGGATGCTACGGCAGGGAGAAGGTGAGTGAATTCGAGATTCCAATGTTAGTACATCTTTGCAGGTTTGGTTAATATTCATATATATATATATATATATATATATATATATATATATATATATATATATATATATTTAAATTTCAGAGACCGATGTGACTTGTGCATAAAAGATAATTACCCCCTCTGTTAAATTACAAAAACTTACACTACCCATCAAAAATATGAATTTTCATTTCATTTCGTTTCGTTTCCTCTTTTGGAAGTGCTATCTGATGATCCAGAGCCCTTTAAAAGGGCCCTGGTGAAATAAATTATTATTATTGAACCTTAAAGTTGTCTGTTTTTCTTTAATATATATATTTATATATATATATATATATATATATATATATATATATATATATATATATATATATATATATAATGTGTCTTTATGCTTGCAAATAGAATAGAACCGTTAGGTTAATGATCCGAAGTTCTTTAGTATTTTATTTTATAAAAAAAAACAAGTAAGTAGAGCCTATTTCATAATTATTTTTTTTCTTAAATATGATTCCATCGATACATAAGAGTTCTCATAACTTTTTTGTAGCGATAGAATCACATCTTTTAAAAATAATTACTTAGATCGATTTTAAATGTGAATTAATTTTAAGCGTCTAAAGATTTTTTCTTCCCATCACTTAAATAACATGATCTAATTGAGAAATAACTGAATTTTCACCAATAACACTGATTTATTTACTGCTTACTTTGATCCATCTTAATGAAACGCCCTTATATATGATCTGTTTTAATGAAACACTCTTTATATATATATATATATACATACATACATATATGTGTGTGTGTGTGTGTGCTAGTGTGTGTTTGTGTGTGTGTGTGTGTGTTGACTATATTTCTGATATGAGGTATTATGCACAATTTTTACATTAGTCAGACTATTTTCATCATATTTATGCCATATTTATCACAATATTTCGGCCGTTGTATGCTTCAGACTTCTTCAGATAGTGGAATGTTGAATTTAACTCTTTATCCACTGTGCTATGTGTCCTTTTTCAAGTGGATAAAACGCGTTAGTTAGGTCCAGTGACAGGACTAAAGTGTGTGAGTTCAAAACCTGTTTAAGGCGGTGGAGAGAATTAACAGGACATTAACTGACATTCATGTCCCGTGGAACTAGAACAGTCTACCCCAGTGAGCGAATTAAAGCGTTCAGTTCGACATTCGAAACACCTGAAGAAGGCCGGAGCGTACAAAGGCCGAAACGTTGTGATAAATATGGAAACAAAGATGAGGACAATAGCCCGAATAATGCAAATATTGTATATATATATATATATATATATATGTATGTATGTGTGTGTGTGTGTGTGTTGTTGTTACGACTAAGATCGTAGTCCAAAGAGGAATTTAGGTTTTCAATTTTCACATTTACAACTTGTATGAAAATGCAATCGATGGACTTTGTGTAGATTTTCTGATTGCTGATTGTTATTGTCCGGTTCCTTGTACCACGGTGATAGTCCAAGTCGAACCAGTAAAGAGGAACTCGATTACGGATATGGAATAACGCAGATATATTACAAACAGGAATATATACAGAGAAGTAGAAAAGTGTTAGTACGAACAATCAGGTTTAGTAGTAATTGTCTGAACAGGACTCTGTGCGGATGGACTTCTGATGGACCTCTCTCCAGACTTCAGACGGAACTCACTCCAGACTTCAGACAGAACAATATTTATTTATACAAAAAACGTATAAAATGTGGCACAAGGCCAAAAAGGGGGGTGGGGAATGACGGTCTTCTTCTGTCTTAAATCTAAACTTAGCTAGTCCCATACACGGACCCAAACAAACTAACAATATTCCAATCACCAAAACAACACATTCACTCCTACCTTTCTTACTACGTCCACCATAATGCCTCAAATTCTCTATGAAGTCCTAACTAGTCCCCTTATGTACAAAAATTGTCTGTGGGGGGAGGGTCAATAAAATAACAAATTTAAAAGATCCCCAAATGAGTATATACAATATGACTTAAATATTTACAATAAAAACTAAACAAAACTGTGTTAGTAATAAAACCCCCCACAAACCATAAATGTGGCAGCAAAATCGGTTAACTAGACGAAATCAATGCGGGGCTAAGAAAAAAAAAAAAAAAAAAAAAAAAAAAAAACATTCATTCCTCCAAGCATTGACACAGACACACACACATTCATACACAACAACAAATACGAAAAAGCACACACACGAAACGAAAGGCGCCCCGCATCCACCAGAGAACTGAAGTCACTGACCACCTAACGATGGAGGGGATGGGGAATTAAAACAAAAGGAAAGTAGGGACAGAAATAAAAGGGACCAATGCGCATGCATACCCTAGCTAAGTTTACTAGAAAAAAGGGAAAACTAAAGATTCAAAAATCGAAAACCTAGTCTAAGCTAATATCTGGGTGGGTTGCTTATGTTCAACCCTGTTAGGACAAATCCTGTACCTAACCGACATCCAAGTGCCACTCTAGGTCAGCCCCTTTCACTCTACACATTCGCGCAAGATTCACCCACCTTTTGCCAAATTCCGATGAGGTGAGCCGCCGCCTTTCCGTCCTAATCTTGACTTTAAGCTGATGCTTAAAGTACAAGATTAGTTGGGAAGAGGTGAACTTCTCGCCCTCATGGAATCCCTTCTGACGCGTCGTCCAAATCACGACTCTCATAATCCCTAGTAAGCAACAGAACACATAGTGTTCAGCCTTCGTCAATTGCGGCACCACATTGCTACAAACAGAACTGGCTTCCAGGACAAAGAACTTTCCCTGCAGCATGCGAACCATGAGGCCTTCAACAAACCTGCACAACGGCACTACCGTCTTGCACTGAAAAAAGGCGTGACCAATGGTCTCGACTTCCCCAGTGCAGCGACGACAGTTTGGATATTTCTCCAAACCTGCTGAACAAAGTCTCTTGCCGACCCAGAGGGCCCCACGAATCATCAGCCAGGTGAGTGATGCCTCATCGTTATTGAGACATTTCAACCCAGGCGCCCAAGGCCATATCGAGCGAGCCTCCTGCTTCGTATGACCGAGCTCGTCGATCAGATCATCTTGAACGGACCCCCTAACTAACAATTGATACAATGCCTTACGAGACAACGCCTGGGCGTCAGAGAGGCCATCCGTCGTCCGTAAGAGGAGCTTCAAAGCACTACGACATTCGCGGTAGAAGGCGCACTCGGCACGAGGTCTACGGCCGGCCTCCTCCTCGCACGAGTGCACACTTCTCAGGGATGGGAAATGTTTTCGGACGTCTTCTTTCCAAAAGGTGCCCACCTCATCCAATCCGCGACACATTCGGTCTAGAAAGGTAATGCGAAGCATATATTGACGAATCTCAATGCTAGGCATACCCAGACCGCCCTCAGAGGGATGAAGGCAACAGATCTCGCGAGTTACCATAGGGGTCTTGTCTCTCCACAAGAAAGAGAACAAGGTCCGGACTAATGACATTAGTCTGGCATACGGGAGCGGAAGCACAGAAAGTCGGTAAAGGAGGATCGGATATATGTGCGAAACACATACCTCCGCCCTTCCCTTCAGGGAAAGTCTCCTCCGAGACCACAGATTAACCGCGATCTCGGCCTTCCCTTGCACCTCCGACCAATTCATTTCCAACTGGAGATCAGGACCGAACCAGACGCCGAGTATCTTGATCGGCCCATCCGTCCAGAGGAAAGGTCCGGGAAGAGAAACTCCCTTCCACGCACCCAACCGCAAGCCTACAGACTTATCGCGGTTGATCTTGGCCCCTGTCACCATCTCATACCCACTGATCTCTTTGCTGACTTCGTCAATCTCGGCTCTGCTCGACACAAGAACCGAAACGTCGTCAGCATAGGCAGAATACCTGGCTGAGGTGGAAGCCCCAGGCAGGGAAATTCCGCGCAGGACCGGATTCGCCATCAACTTGCGAAGGAATGGTTCCAACGCAAGAACGTAAAGCAGAGGCGAGAGCGGACAACCTTGACGAATGGAGCGAGACAATACGAAAGGCTTCGATCTTACCCCATTCACTTCCACCAGCGCACCGGGAGTCGCATACAAAAGTCGGATCCAGGAGCGAAAGTCGGCTCTGAAACCGGCCGCCGAAAGGACAGCCTCCAGAAATCGATGGTCAACCCTATCGAAGGCCTTGGACTGATCTAAATTGATCAGCGCGGCTTCGCTGTCGACTTTTTCTAAGATCAAGCGTACCATGTGAAGGTTATCCTGAATAGTCCTACCCTTCACAGCACAAGTCTGTTGGGGGCCAATCAGACTAGACAGGAAAAGCTGCAAACGGTTGGCTAAGATCTTCGCCAAAATCTTTAAGTCAGTGTTTAACATCGTTAAAGGGCGAAAGTTCCCTAACCTATCCCCACCGCCCTTATCCTTACGCAGCAACTTGATCACACCCCTGGTGAAGCGTTGGGGTAATGACCCCTGCTTCATCCAGTGGTTGTAAATCAGTTCCAGCAAAGGAACAAAAACGTGCGACAACCTCAAGTACACTTCGTAGGGAAGACCATCTAATCCCGGAGACTTATCCAGGCCAACCTGCTTCAGCGCTTCCCAGATCTCCGACTCTGTAATGGGACCCTCGCGCCTAGCCGCTTCAGCTGCCGAAAGGCAGGGAAAGTCAGCTAAATAGGCGTCGAACTGAGCAGCGCTCAGACCGGGCTCCCTGGTGAAAAGATCCTGAAAGTAGTCCCGAAACACCTCACATATGCCCGCGTTTGTAGTCACGGTCCGCTTATCCGGCAACGTGACGCATGCGATATGTCGCTTAGACGCGCTTCGATTTTCCTCTGCACGCAGTTCAGCGGCCATATTCGTTGCCTCAGAAGACATTCTTTTTAACCTAGCCCTAACTACCAGAGCTTGATCCTTCTTGATAAGCAAGGAGGACAACTCTGCCTTAGCTAAAGCTATGTCCCCACTAACACGGGATTTCACTGCCCGATCGACTTTATCTTCTAAAGCAGTTTGCGCCGCTAATCTATCTAGATTGAGTCGACGACTAAAATCGGCAGCAAACGATCGAATTTTAGATTTTAATTTGCCCCACCAGGCATTTCCCACAACCGCACCCGTCAATTCCCTTTGTATCATTAGTAAAAGCTGGTCCCGGAAACCCTGATCACCAAAAAGGGAACAGTTCAATTTCCAGTAACCAGCCAATCTAACCTTAGGCTTATCTAAGTTTACACGGACCCGGACAAGCCTATGATCCGTATAAACTATATAATGGAAACTTGGACACCCTAAGAGCCCTACATCGACTCTCCTAACTAAGACCCGGTCCAGGTAGCTCGCAAGCGTCCCCGGAGCCGAGTTGCCACTAGTTGTCCAAGTCCATGCTACCTCCCGAGGGTGTTCATTCCGGAACTTATCGACAAGATCAAACTCATCGATAAAGTCCCGAAATGGTTTCACATCCGGGTTGTTAGTACCTTGTTTTTGCCCTATACGATCTATATCGGGGTCAAGGACGGCATTCCAATCCCCCGCTAAAACTAGCCGACGAGACGTCGTCAAGAACGGCGCGATCTGCCGAAACAAAGCAGGCCGATCGGAATGGGTATTGGGCGCATAAACCCCAATGAGACGTAGAACCTTATCCTTTATGGTAACATCCAGCACGCAAAGTCTTCCCGCCGGATCCGCGAAGACAAGGGTACAAGCAGCCTTCAAAGACTTGCTCACTAGCCAAGAGACACCCCTCGAACGACCATCAAAACAGGCTGAATAAACGGCGAACCCCTTAGACAGTATGTCCTCACGATCATGAGAAGAAAAACGGGTCTCTTGTATACAACATACATTCACTCCGAGGCGCTGAAGATCACGAGTGAGCCTCGCCCTGCGAGACTCGGACCTCAGGCCCCGGACATTTAAACTAGCTAACCAGAGTGCCATTGTCAAGCCGATTAGGGTTGTCCCTCAGGATAGAACATGGCTGGGGTGAGGACACCGACAGCTCGTCCCATAGATCCGGACGCCATCTTAGACTTCAGACAGAACCCGCTGCTTCCTCTTGAGGCCCAGTATTTATTACGTATGGAATAGTCCATTATGTTATTATGGGTAAGGTCCCATAACAGTGATTATGACAATTTTCCTTTACCGTGTGCCGAGTATTATATTCAGCGGACCCACGTCGCTACAGAGTGCCAAACAAGTCGAGATTTAGTGGGCTTTAAAGGCAATACTGTTCAAAAATTGCTTAAAGTTCCCTTGGTATATCCCCATTTCGGTGAACCCTCAGGCACCAGGCAATAAACCCAGCACGCCTCTGAAAGACAAGTACTTCCTCAATATGTGCCAGGTAATTATTTATTTATTTTTCAGCGCGTCCACGTCGCTACCGAATGTGACAAGTTCGTGGTTTAAAGTGAATTTAACGTTAATACTGTGGAAAAATTGCTAAAGCTCCCTCGGCACTTGCCCATTTGGTGATAGCTCATGCGCTGGGTAATAAATCGAGACTCCTCCCAAAGCAGAGGTACGGCCTGGGCGAAGATCCTTCCTTGAGGTTTTGGCATAATATTTTTTATACTACCCCAGCATGTGCTAGATAACAGTTGGAGAATGCAGGTCTTTAATGATTAACAATATTAATGCAGTTGGTTTGGTTACAAATATTCCAGTTATGACTGTAGCAGATATTCGCTTTTGCTGTCAATGAATGGAGTCATTTTTTGAGAATTTTGGTTCTAATTTGGGAATGAAGGATTCTGTCTTGTTTGTAAATGCAGTCGAAAATTAAACTCATTTTTTTATCAACTGGGATATTAGTGAAGAGTTGTCTAACGTCATGTTAATGTATGTAACCGTGTATTCGTGTTGTTTCATTGAGGATCTTGAAGAATTAATTTGTTATAATTGTTGCTCAGGTATGAGGCATGTTGATAAATGATAGACAAGTGTAAATATTTGGGATACAATAACCCTTCGAGCCGGGGCTACCATTTCTTTTGCTTCATCGCATATTTTCACATGAACAAAAAAAAAAAAAAAGAATCAACCATCCACTTGTATAGTAAATAATCAGAAGCATAACAAAATTATGCCGCCAAAGTTAGTTAATGGTTCATAAACATTCTTTATGATGTAGTATAAAATACCAAAGGGAGGTAACAAATAACGCTGACTTATACTAAAGCCGCTGCTGCTACTGCATTAAAGAACAAAGGAAAGCAAAGTCGACCATTGAAAACTATGTATATTTTTTTTATTATCGTTATGTTTAGCGTTGCAAATGCTGCCAATAAAGGAAAATAGTTTTTGTTGATAATCATAAAATTAAAAAAAGAATATAAACTACAAGCAAGTAAAACAAATTCTGCGAATATCTTTAGGTGTTTTCGGTAAAGCTTTATTTGATTTATATCTGAAAAAAATGTCTGAATGTTAATGACTCTTTTCAAAACTACAAAAAATACCAACCATTCTTTGTTTGCGGGGATATTTATATCTTATCTAGGAATGTGACCCAGTTATTCACGATTTACATTCTATTTTTTATAGAGGATGTTTGTATATCTCTTTTGAATGCCATGGGTTGCAATACCTTTGTAATACTCAAAATCCTATATCCCTCGCAAAATTTCTAATCACTCACCATTATCTGTTCAGTTGTACATCGCCTGACCAACTGTTGAAATCGGCTACCTGTGTGCGATATCGCCCAGCTAAGACAAACCTGTTTTAGAGGGAAATCAGTTTTTTGAGATTTTAATGTTCCCTGAAGTTATCCAAGTTGGTAGTATCGAAAGATTTGTTAATTTATATGCTTTGTCTCTCTGAGTATTCCGCTATGACGAGGTTATAAATTTTATATTTAGAGTTAAACATAATGTCTTTAAAACGAATTCTTCTATTATTTCCCGGTTTTATTTTTCCAGTATAAATTTCGCCAACGAAATGAAATATCAGCTTCAACAACGACTTTATATTTTGGAAATGCCAAAAGTTGCAGGGAGACAAACTGAGCTCCTGGTCGAATCTCACATACTTTGATGATGTGATATTATTTTGACAAAAAACTCCTGAAGGAGACGTAAGGTTTTGACAGAGGCAGTGTATAAGCGCAACGATATGTTTTTGCTTACGAATGAGTAACCACGTAGGAGAGTGCATTTTCGTGCATGCGTAGTGTGATCCCTTCGGATTGGTTATCACATGATATTAGGGCCTTGCAAACAGTTCCCGAGATGCTGAGTAATGATAGATATTTTCCGGATAGGCATCGTCATGATCTATGAGGTGTGTGAAATGATAGAATCAGTACGCGGGTGGAACTGGAGATTAAGAGGATAATAATGATAGATAATGATCAAATCTTGGGAGAGTTATCATTGCACGATTCTTGAAAAGTGTCAGTTCTTGGAATTGTGAACTCGTGTAAATAGAAAATGAAACTAGTAAACCAAATACAAATTTCGAATGCGTAATTTCACCTCGCACTATTCCTTTTTGAGAAGGCATGAAGCCGAAACTCCCTGTGTATAAACTCTAAATAGCGATCAATATACCTTGGTTTATTCAAGTCGCGAATGTTGATGGACAAGAAAATATACGAATAGGCACTGGGTCATTAATATTCAAACATAAATAATATCGAGACTCTGTCCCTTATCTCTTGAAATAAAAGTACACTATAGATATTTTCTGGTGTTCATTCACACTAAGATGCTGCGCTGGGGAACTGAAGGATTGATGGTAGACCAGAAGACTCCAGAGATGATAGGCTACGCTAGAAGAACATCCGGGTAGTAATCAACGTAAAATATTGTGCTTTCTTAGACTTCGAATAGAGAATAGAGTACACAGATAATTGTTATAATGTTTGCTATATTTGAATCCATTAGAAAATGCTTTTAAAAATATTTATATTTAACCATTTTGAAATTAAAAATTGATACATCATGTTCGAAAGACTTTAATTAATTTTATCTTATTTTTTTTTTTTTGATAAAAAACATGAAAAATCATCCGTTTTAATAAATAATAAAATTAATTACTTTCTGTTGACACTGTCTTTGAAAGACCCATTTTCAAAAGTAATTCAGTCAACAATAAAATTTTGCTGTTTTTTTTATTTCGTCTACCAAAAATCTAAATATTGTGTTAATGGTTATAATGAAAATCTTATCGAAATATGAAACCTATTTTTTTTTTGAGCTATTATTAAAAGGTATTCTGGTGAATACAGATTCGGTTATTGGAACATGCATAACTATGAGGTTTTTCTTACAACCGAAGAGAACTTCAGAGAAAATAGATATGATGTCGCTGATATTTATTTTATCTTAGTAGAAATCCGTAAGGGAGTTGTAGGAATCCTTCTATTCGGGTTTTTGTTAAATGTCAAAACTCAGAATTTCGGGATTCGATACAATAACATAAAATATTGTTGCGGGGCGGGTCGTAATTCGGCCATTGAGAATAATCCCATGACTCTCATTGAAAGAATAAAGTCCAGTAGGAAAAGACAACTTAGTATCAACAAATAAATATTAATTTAATATAACGACAAGAATACAAGAATTTAGTTGAAAGATTTGAATAAATAATGTATTTTTGTTTGGCTGTTAAAAGAGTCCTTGGGTTAATATAAAAACTATATTGCCTACATATGTGAAAACGGTGAAATGTTCTTATATATATATATATATATATATATATATATATATATATATATATATATATATATATATGGGGGCGGGTAAGAGAGAGTTGGGGAGAGAGTCAATAAGTGCCTGCTCGCTTAGTATTAACGGGGAATACAAAAGATAGAATTTAGTTCTTACTCTGAACTGTGGTGCCGTAACTTAGTTTTGTTGTCTGTCAGCGCTGTTGCTTTTTGTGCGTGGATGTGAATGGGGTCTTGAAGATAAGCAGCTAGAGTGACGTGAACCTTGGTGACATCTGTGCATAGCATGCTTGAGGCCAGGCATCGTACGTTTTATAAACTATAACGTAATAACTTCGACGCTAGAATTCAATTGTAAATTCCTCATAGTTGGCCCTAAAAAGCCACGTTTTGTGTCTTCTGTTACGTCTGCACGATGTTTTGTCAGTATCTCCGTATGATGATGATATATTTTCGAAATTATTTTAGCCGACACAACAGAGAAACCCGTTCTACAACCAAATATTTCACACCGTCTGGATGTTGGTGGTAAAGATAAACTGATTTCTTATTTCTCCTCGCTGACAACAATAGTAGATATAACAACGATCACAGGGCTGCGAGCCCGTGAACGAGTTGAGAGATAAACAGGTGTGTCTCCTGAAATGCCCACAACAAACATGGCAAACTTGGGATATGAGTCCCCGTAAAGAAACGATGAGATTCGTTTTGTACAAACAAATGATAATGTATTAATAAAAAAAGTGTTACAAATGTCAAAGTTAATAATGTGTGTAACAAATGAATTTGGAAACTTTTTTCACCAAAATATGTGAAGTCAGTGAGTGCATACGTACGTGTGTGTGTATGTATTGTTCATGCGTCTCCACGAGAGCTTTACATGTTGTCCTATAAGCGGAGAAGTAAGAAGAGAAATGATAAAATTTTATAGCAGAGTATTTATAGCGCCGGAGAGCGTCCCCTAGTAGTGGTTTCTAAAATCAGGAGGAGGTAACCCGACACTAGGTAATTGAAGTACAAGAGGTTCTACTGCTACTGACATTATTGTTGCTTCTGCTGGTGCTGCTTTTTTTCAATCCGAGGAACCTCATTATTTAATCTTTCTATAATCGTTTCACTTCCAAGCAAAGTGATAATGCCCCAAAACTCATTAAACTAGAGGGAGTGAAAGAGAATGGGAAGACTTTAGGTTTGAGGGAAGGACACTGAAGCAAGAGGATTCAAGAAGGCAGAAGATGGTGATTCACGTTGCATTGAAATTTTGGGAACTGGAGTTATCAAGGAGGTAAGAAATCGGAATGGAGTTCCAGAGATGAGAAGTGCGAAGAAAGGCACTGCTAGATTAGAATTAGAGGATGCATCTAACTTATTCCACAGTTAAACATTGAGACATAACTGCCAATCTAGTAGTTCGCTTAAATTACTCTAATCGAAGCACAAGGAAAAAACCATCAGAACAGTTGCCATGAAAATATTTGTAAGGAAATGCAGAAAGAAGCCACGTCACGTCGGGAGGAAAGTCACTGAAGTCGAGATGACAGGTCAGGATATTCATAATTATAATTATGTTAATTGGCTGAACCTATATTACAGTCACAGCTTCAGTTAAATGGAGACATTTAGGTTCCATTCTAGCCAGAGATGATGATAATAATAATAATAATAATAATAATAATAATAATAATAATAATAATAATAATAAGTGTCTTCTGATTGATATGGCAGTCCCTGGAGACTGCAATAGATCTTTGAAGATATTCAAAAAGCTGTCAAAATACAAGGACCTTGAAATAGAAATCTTAAAAATGTGGCACATGGGAACATCAACAATCCCTGTTGAAGTTGGAGCCCTAGGACTGGTTGGAAAAGACTCCAGTAGACTAATTGAAGGGATTCCTGGAAGTCCATGTCTCAAAGAGATAAAAATAATTGTTCTGACAAGTACAGCCCACACTTTATGAAAGGCTTTATCTATGTAATATATATATATATATATTTTTTTTTTGTCAATGAAAAGTGTCATGATGCCATTTTTAATCTTAGGTCCCTGGGCGGGACCCGGAAAGAAATGTGTAAACGCCAGAAACCAAAGGAAATAAAAGTAATAATAATAATAATAACAATAATAATCATAATCTATCAAAATACAAAGAGCTTGAGATCGAAATCTAAAAAAATGTCGCACATGAGGACATCAACACTTCCAGATAGATCTCTCGGAATGATTGGAAATGTATCCGATAGAGTCATTGAAGGTCGCTTTACCGGTGGTAGAAAAATGTAATGTTTTGCCACTGGTTGAACAGTTGGGAAACGTTTGTAATTATTTTTATATTTACCGTGAAATATTACATACCAATTATTTGCAAATTTTTTCTCAGGGGCTCAGACAGAAGGGTTAAAATTTTTCGGGAACGCAGAGCTCAAAGGGTTAATCATTCAGAGAGGTGTCCATGAAAATGGCTTAATGCCGGTTGAACAGTAGTAGAGAAAAATGACTTATTGCCCAGCTACCAGTTGAACGGTGGGTAACCATTTGTAACTATTTTTATATATACCGTGAAATATTATATACCAGTTATTAGCAAATTTTGACCTAGGCAGAAGGGTTAGAATTGTTCAGGAAAACAGGGCTCAAAGGCTTAAAGAAAAGAAAGACTGTAATCACAGGTACATTACTGATCTTAGGAAGGACTTTATCTATCTAAAATATATGTGGTCTTAGGGTTTCCTTTTTTTGGCGAGGGGACGGTCAAAGAATGCTGAATGGAAAATGTCATGATGCCATTTCGGAACTTAGGTCTCAGGTTGGGACCCAAAATAAAATGAGTTTAATGAAGAAATCAAAAGAACTACTACTATTACTATTACTACTACTACTACTAATAATAATAACAATCTATATTATAAAAGAATAGCTAATTATCTCTGATACACACCTTGTCTGCATGATTGATATACGGAGGCTTATGGTATGCTTTGGCTTGCTGAATTAAGACGCGCTTCAGTAGATATCCCACAGATCTCGTTATCAGTATCCTGTCTTAAGAATTTAGGAATGCTCCTTAGGTGATTATGCCCTGTGCAGTTTTGTTAACGAGCGAGAGTAGCAGGGAGATCTCAGGATCGGGTGTCGAAAGAGTCGCACGAGACCAGACAACGTGGGGCGTACATAGAGATAAAATCGGATACCATCTGAGCAGCCTAGTATACGCGACCTCAATTTATATTATATTGGGCTACACCTGGAAGGTTATGTGATGCTTTTATCAAAAACCTTTCACCATACTGGGTGTAATGCTTGCACTTGCTATACATTTACGAAAGTGACATGATGAATACATATGTGTTTCAGCCTCACTTTTTTGGCGTGCTGCTCTCCCACTCGATACATAACACTAATATTTTACGATTATGCGGGAAGTATATCTGCGAGGTATATGTGGGAATTATTTCTGTCGTACCCTGTTCAAGGAACTAAGCTGAACATTCAAAAATATTTGAAATATCTCGCTCATAATAACAAGCGTTCGTAAAAGCGTGCCAGACGACAAGAATGAATACTGGCCTGAATATAATGTTTTTTGAGCTTACAATGGTACAATGGAAATTTGAAAGGATTTACTGTCAATCAACCTACAAGTAGTATAACTATGTATCTGGCGCAAATTTTCATAATAATAATAATAATAATAATGCAAGAAACTGGTATGAACATCGCTCAGACCAGGTTACAGAGATAGAAACTGTAATAATTTTATGGGGCTTTACAGTATACACAGAACAATCAAAGCTAATCGCCCACACATCGAGATCAAAGACCACCAGAACAGAATGTGCTTTCTTATTGAAATTGGATTCCGTGCAGATTGTAATGTATCATTGAAGATCTTCAAAAAACTGTACAAGTATCTTGAACTCGAAATCTCAAAAAGTGTCATATGAGGACATCAATAATTTCAGTTGTAGTTGTACCCCTCGGATTGATTAGAAAGTGTCCCAGTATACTCCTTGAAGTGTATCCTGGCAGCCCATGCCTTAAAGAAATACAAACACAAGCTCTTACATTACAAAGAGCTTTATCTGTATAAAATTTGTTCATCCTAGATTTCTTTTTAAATGTTCATTGCAAAATGTTATGATCATTTTTCTCACCTTAGGTCTATGGTTGGCACTAGAAGAAATGTGTATACACCAGAAATCAAAGAAATAATAATAATAATAATAATAATAATAATAATAATAATAATAATAATAATAATGCAAAATTTGAATATCCCCAAATTGCGATGCAAAAGTGTGGACGAATTGGAAATCGCAAAAATGGAAATCATTCATATGACAACAATTCAACAAAGAAGAAAAAAACAAAGAAACAACATTCAAGAAAAAAAAGAAGGAATAAAAGAAAGGCTAGTAAAAGGAATGAAAAGAAGAATAGAAAGCAGGAAGACGAGTCTTGAACAGGTAAAAAGAGAAAGAGAAATAATGAAAATAAAAGGGGAAAGAAAGAAAGAGCAGAAAGAAAGAAAGAAAGAGCAGAAAGATTCTGAGAAAAGAAAGTAAAATGAAAAGAAAGTAAAATGAAAAGAAACTAAAATGAAAAGAAAGAAGACGGGAAAGACTAAGAGGTTATATTGACCGTTTTACCGACATATCTACGTTTGCTAGGTTACTTAACGTCGAATTTTTACGAGATACCTAGTTAGGATCAAAAGTCACTTCTAATAGTAAGTCCGGCAAAATCCGTGACCATTAAACGCGCAGAGAAACCCCCGAAGGAAAGAAATCAAAATAAAAGCAGAAACAGAGAAAGAATAATAAAAATGAGCAAATAAGGCAGCGAGAGAAGCATTTTATTAGGTTGGTGCAAAAATAATGACGTAATAATGTCGTTTCTTGACGTTAAAAATAGGTCAAAAAACGACATTATTACGTCATTATTTTTGCACCAACCTACTATTAGGTTGGTGCAAAAATAATATCGTTTTTGACGTATTTTTTAACATCAAAAAACGATATTATTTTTGCACCAACCTAATAAAATGAAAAGATGTAAAAAAAAAAAAAAAAAAAAAATGTAAAACAGAAAAAAATTAGAAAGAACATAAAAATGGTAGTAAATATTACTTTTTTAAATTTAAATTGCAAAATATATTGAATTGAATTTTAGAAAGAGAATATGTCAATTTGTCGATTTGATGCTTCAAAATGATCCAAGGTTATTTTTTTAAGCGTTGATTTTATATAAAAGCTAATGTTAATTTCTTGTTAGGTTCAGATCTGTTGATGTAATCACGCTGTAACCCTTTGAACTCACAGTAACATTCTGGGTCTGTTTCTTTAATAGCTTGGAGATAAGAACGTGAAGGTTGAGATAAAGTTCCGTGCTAAATTCAAGAGTTAATCAAGTGAAATTAATTAAGTTCAAATATAGAAAACATATTTAACAGATAAACAAATTTTAATCAACGATACATTAAGGAAATTGAACCATGACTCGTATACATACATACGTTTTTATATACGAGTGTGTGTTAAATATGACACGCAGAATATGGCATGCAGATATAAACATAAATAAATATAGATATATATTATATACAGAGTGACTGAAAAGTAAGTCCACATTTTAAAATACTTAATATTTATTTATTGCTTATATTTTTTACAAGAAATGAATATGAGAGGAAAGTTTTTTTTTTGCATGAGGTTGTCGAGTTATTTCCTCCTAATTTTTTCTGCGCATAGGGAACTCTCTCCAACACTAAAATTACTCTGCGATAATTTTTTTTTATCATTCTTTTCTTACTTTTCTGCTTCTACGACAATGATGTAAATCTCTCGCGGAAGATTGCGTTCCCTTTTTTGGAAAACACATGAACAATGCATACATAAACGCACATTCACTCACATATTGTGGATAAAAATATTTCCACGTTTCATTTATTACACACATTATTGTCGTTGTCCCTTGTAACCTTTTGTTATTAAAACATTATCATTTGTTTGTACATATATATCGGTTCGTGTTGTTTCTTTACATTTTTTGGTGGACTCATATTCCGAGTCTACCATGTTTGTTGTGGAAATTTCTAGAGACACACGTGTTTATCTCTCCATGCATACACTAGCCCGCAGCCAGTTTGTGTGTTTGTTTGTGTGCTGAAAGCACACACACACATGCATATATATATATATATATATATATATATATATATATATATATATATATATATATATATATATATATATATATATATATATATATATATGTTGTCAAGTTACCTCCTCCTAATTTCCGAAAGCGCTTCTAGGAGACGCTTTCCTGACTATAAATATTCCGCGATAATTTTTTATTCCCCTCTTCTTTCTTTTTCCGCTTACACGTCAACATGTAAGTCTCTCGCGGAAAAATGCGTTTTCCAATGGGAAACGCATAAACAATACAATGCTTGTATACCATTGTTACATTATCATTTATTTTTACATATATATTGGTTCTAGTCGTATTTTTTATTTATTTATGTGGTGTCTGTCATGTTTGTTGTGTGCATTTCAAGAGACACACGTGTTTATCTCTCAACGCGTACAACGGCACGCAACAAGGTTTTATTTAAAATTCGATACGGGTATCAGATTTCGCTACCAGCTTCTCGAACTGTCTATGAATCGCGTCTACTAATTTCACCAGGACTTCTTATGGTATGGAAGACAACCTCTTGCATTTGCCGTTTAATTTCTTCCAATGTCTTGCTTTGGTATAGTAAACTTACTCCTTTAAACAAATCCAAAGAAAACAGGGTGTTAAGTCAGGTCTCCTTGTGGGTCACTCATACATAAAATAGCGAGTTACTTTTCAATTAACCTGTATAATTAAATATCAGTCGGCAATTTCATATTGCCTGTATATTTAACTGTCGATAGATCTATTTTGCAAAAGAGCATGTTAAAAATAACGAAGGCACTGTTTTCCGTTCGGTCACAGAAGTTAAGTAATGTCTATGGGTTTAGATAATGTTCTTCAGTATAATTAATGGAAGAAGTCATAACTTCATGATATGATTCGAAGAACAACGATTTAACTATAATCACAGATTCAGATTATTCAAAATATTTGTGGTCAAGGTAATATTCTATTATCTTGACTGATTCTTGTCATTACATAAAGCCTGGGCACCCCAGCCTGGTGCAATAGTTAGCAAGTTTGTTTCGCAAGATCAGTTCCGACCTGAAAAGTGAGTTCGGTCCTCACCAGTTGCACCATAATTGCGGCCTTGTACCACATCTAAGCTACACTTAGAAAATAACCTTTAGGTAAAGTCAATCACTTTCAGAGAGTCGATATTGCAATGCCGAATCTATATCTCTATCTATAAAAGGCAGAATGTGTGTGTGTGCTGCAATTTTAGACGGATTTGCACCAAAATTCACATGCAAATGTCCCAAGTTAGCGGAAGGGCCAAGACCGACTTTACATTTCCCAACTCCCATCGATAGTGAAAATAATCCGTATTTTAATGCTTCTACTACAGTTTTCATGTAGTTTGCGGCCATTTTCTAACAGCCAGAGTGAGAGCCTATAGCTGGCTGCCACGAATAGGCGGGAAGATTCTATTGGCCAGCGTGAGAGCCAACAGTTGACTGACACGAATGTTAACTAGCATGCTAGCATGCAAAAAAAAAACAAAAAAAAACGAACAAACAAAAAACGATAGCTGCATTCGTCACAAGTGGGAAAAATTTAAATCTGCATGGCACTTTATTCCAATTGGCTCATTCGTTTGCTTAAACTCAATGTTGATTCTGATTCCGCAGAACTGGGTTGGGTTTGAAAACGTATTTGTTGTTAGCATTCTTTTTCATTCGGTTTTTCCAGTTACGAGTCTTTTTTTTTTAAAGTTTATCGTTTTGTGTTCATTTTGTTTAGTTCTTTTTTCGTAACAAATTTAATGTTTAGTATAGAGCTTAGAAAAAATTCGCAGTGTGAGATAGGCAAGAATTAAGGCATGTAGTAACATCAGCACGGCAAATGGCACTCCTTTAAAGGCAAGGAAGGGCAAAAATATTTTAAGTCAAGTGATAACGATCGCTGTATGAGTCGTACGATGTTTGAATCAAGCACGGGCAACGACGGGCCATGCTGCTAGTGTATTTATAAACAGTTGCGTATTTAACATGTTGGTGATCACAAAACAGTTAGGTTTGTAAATGTTAGGTTTGGCAAATTTTACGTAAAGAATCTTCAATATTGAAGATGTAACTTTTGTAGACATAGGCAGTATGGCAACATGATAATTAGATGTCACTGCAAGATATGCATAAACTCTCTTTACAAAATAAAACCTTATTACAAAATCAGATGAACAGACAAATATGGGAACATTTTTTTACAAAATGAGGAGTAGATACTAAACGTATTTGACTAACTCAATACATATCTCAATGGATACAAATAGTTTCATGAAGCACATCAAGACTGTACTCCATTTCTTGCTATGTTCGCTGTAGCATAGCCTCATTATTAGTAGTAATGGCATCTGTGTTTTTTTTTAATTTATATCAATGATGTCCCGTATCTATATTTTATCATTAATATGATAAAATTGAAAGAAGTCCTGGGAAATGATACCTGGTGAACGAGGTGGCCAGGGAATTTAGGCTATCCCTTCCAATCAACCGATCTGTAAATTTTAGGGGTTCCTTTAACAGTACCTCTTTCATCAACATGATACTGGAAATACACAAACGCAATATAATTAAAAACTGTACTAACGACCGAATACATAGAACAAATCTGATTAAGATATCTTATCAATTGCCTTTGTAATATACTGTTTTAAATTGCAAAGAGACTTATGGACACCTCATATATATATATATATATATATATATATATATATATATATATATATATATATGAATTTTTACGTATATGCGTACACGCTGATATATATATATATATATATATATATATATATATATATATATATATATATATATATATATATATATATATATATTTCATGGTATTCTTAGTATGACGATAAACTACGTACGCGTTCTGGATAAGACGATAAAGTACTTCCAACAGCAAGGCCTCTGACCAGGAGATTTTAAAGAGCTTGGAACTACCTCTTAATTGCTGACGTTCCCAGGTTAACCCTGACCTGGGGTAGTAGCACCTGTTAGGGTCCAAGCTATGGGAAAATAGTTAACTCCCCAACTGGGTTAAAAACACCATGAAAGTGTAAAAATAGGTTTTAATACCAGAAATACTTTGTAAAAAAAAATTATTACCAGCCGTATATTTTTGAAATAAAAAGATATTACCAGCTATAGTCTCTTAAAAAAATATATATTACCTGCAATAAAAAAAATGTTGGCATTAAATGACCCATTGAGGTTGATATGCCGTAAAACAAAACCAGACCAAATCAAATATATATTTCATGATATTAATTTTTTGGCAAATATTAATTTTCTAAATGCTTTAAAATTTAGACAAATAACAGAATAAAAAGTTTGTACAATGCTATTAATACACTTCTTGATATAAATCTTTCATGACCCTTGTCTGAATCATTATTTATAGCAGAAAATAATTCATTCATCACCTTTTCGCATTGACCATTATGCTACACTGGCTATATCAGCTTTAATTAACTCCTCATGACAATACTTAATATTTCTATGATTTAGAGACAAATCTATGATGAAGAAGAGAGAGAAAAAACATGCAAAATATAATAATTACAAAAGAAACTGAATGGTTGCTATGGTGTAGCATACTTCCTCTCTTAAGAGGGGGTCATTGCGCTAAATAAGCAAAATGTTGCATGTTCTGGTGGGGGTGTCTTAGTTGACGGGCGTGAGGAGATCATAAAATTGTATTCCTATATTTTTTCTATCGGCTGGGTGATCAGTGGTTCGTTTTTAGAGTGCGCAGATGTAAGAGACATCAACAAAGGGAATTCGAAAAGTTATCTATTTTATTAAAAACATCGACGTGTACATATTTAACTAGGCAGTGGGGTCACTCTATCACCTCCACTGCCTGAGACATGAAATAACCATTTCTACTGTGTATGGCGAGTAAAAAAGTAACTCCCTGTAATTAATATCTATTTTTCTAACATTCCAACGTTCGGCTCAGACAAGCAAAATCGCCATCCCTATTTTATCTACCATCTGACCTTAAAGGCCAGCTTCAGAAGGCCTGAGTCAAAATAATAAGAAATAAGAAATAATAGTTTGAACCTATTATTTAACAATAGTAAATCACTCTCCTGTTTATCTGCTGTTTAAAAATGACTAATCGATATATATATATATATATATATATATATATATATATATATATATAATGGACTCTTCCGTCGGTTTCGAAGTATGAGGATTTGACAGCTTAGTTGATTCAATTATGAAATTTTGTGCGATAATCTTAAGTGGCTTTTAAGACCCGCCAGTAGGCTTCATATGGAGCAAGTTTGAGGACTGTGAGATGAGATCAATCTTAAATTGGCTGACGTTTTAGATCTTGCTCTCGCTTCTTGAAGATGATTCAGACAAGCAGATTGAAAACTGATGAGTCCACTAAAACACGTTGATCTCCATTCTACCCGTTCCAAGGCTAACCGCTCAAGGGTGTTATGTGGTAATATTGACAGCTGACAATTTGCTTTTCAGCTTGTCTTATTATCTTAGTCATGGACGTCCTATATTGCTGTAGCCCTGATCTAAATGGCTGTACATTAGGATTTATAGGGACTTATCGATAGATATTTTTGCGCTTATGTGCCCCAATCTGATCACCAGAAGCAGACAAACACTTTAAACAGGGTTGGTGGAATTGCTAATATAAATTAATGAGACATCAATAATAAATTTTAAACATTAAATAGCCACTGACAGATGTGGAACTCATTTAATTAAATCTTCGAGAATAACCTACTTTTTGGGTATACACTCTACGTCAGATAGCTTCTTGAAGAAAACTTCTCACCCTGTGTCTTTCAGGCATATTTCTTTTATCCTTGCATTCACCGAAATCCGAGCGAAATATTTTACGATTAACTATAATTTTCACTTTAAGTTAATGGTTAGAGCAAGGCATCAGATAGTTATGAAAAAAATATTATTTCTCATGGGCTACTTACGTAAGGCATGTCCCATCCCATAATTCTAATCAAATATCAGAGCACGAGAAACTGTATTCATTCTAGGCAATGTGTAAGAAATATTTTCAAACACATATGCGATATGCAGTTGCTGGAACACGTCAGATACGATAAAAGATGTCAGCTAATTATTTCTAAGAAGGTAAAACACAAGAGGGTATACACAGTATCTTCAAATCCTCCGTCGCAGCGATCCGAATTTATCAAATCATTCAGACGCATTATTTTAACCTCTGCTATTGACTTGTGGTGCATGAAATGAGTAAAACGCCAAGTTTATTAGGTTAGTTCACACCTGCTGCGAAAATGCAACAGGCTCCAAAAATGCCAATCTTAGACTTGTCCCGTGCGGACCCCTTTCATTATTGTTCGATCTACCAAATCTATGAATTATTTCTGGGCCGACAAAGCGTAACTAGTGAGTACTCAAGATAAATCATCAACTGCTTTTTAGTGAAAATGCATATTCAACTACATTAAAAATATGTCTGTTAAATCATTTTAAAGACAAACCATTTAGTAAGCAAGAACAATGAACGATGCTATACATATAGAAAAAAAAACTTTAATCATTCCGCCCCCAAGCAAGACAATAAAGTCACTAAGACGCAAAGGATACTGAGTGTGAAAGAATAAAAAAGTGAAAGCATTATTAAGAAGGAGAACAATAAAAGAAGAGGAATCAAAAAAACGGTAACGATTGACATTGAATTTAAAATTGTGAAGATCAAAGGTAACTGGAAAGCAAGAAGCCGAAAGAGAGTTCCACAAAGAGAAGTTCGAGAAAAAGAAATTGTTAGCATAGAACTTACGGTTACTTCTAAACTTGCTGCCAATCTAATACTTCCCTTAAATTCATAAAGTCTTGGTACCATAGAAAACAATTCATCAGGACGAAAGTATTTATAGAAAAGGCAAAGAGAATATATATTACGTGTTAGGTAAGGGACTGAAACCAAGATGCTAGGTTAAATCCGATGTCATTGCAGATTCTTCTTTGGGTTTCATCAAAATGTTAATAATAACTAGAAGCTCAGTAGATTCTAAAAATTGTACCTGACATTCAAAATTGTTTCGGAACATATATATATATATATATATATATATATATATATATATATATATATATATATGTATAAATCCTTTTGAGTTTTTGTTTTCGAAATTGGCCGATTTTCTTTTTTGAATTGCTTTTAAAATTATTCTTTCTAATAATATCAACTTTATGGCAAAATCCTTTCTGTTTATATGAATATTAAAAGAAATTTTTGTCACGCGTTTAATCAAGCAGAATTCCGTGAAATTACATACATAAGTGTTGAAAAATTGTCGTTACGGTTCACTTCCCAGAATCTGTGGAAGAGACCATAGCGATTTTTTGAAGCGGTGGGGATAGGATTGTCGATTGTGGAAATAACGTATCAGCTCCTATAGACAATACTGATAGTGAAAGTGTACTTAAAACATAATGCGTTATGTGCCAACTGAGAGAAAAATTATGACATATGTTCTGTTTATTGAGCTGTTGTATCACAATGAATATTTCACAGAGAAAAAGAGCAGTGCTTTACCAAAGAACTTGGTATTTTTTCATACACCCACGTCGTTACAGAATGAGACACTATGTCAGAGGTTTCACCAAAGTAATATGTACTGCTGCCGACATTCACATAAAGCCTGAAAATGTACATAGTGAGGTGATATTATATAAGATTAATATATAGATAGGGGCGAATGATTTTAAAGAAGATGGTACTATTTTTAAAAGCAAAGATGGTACTATTTTTGAAGGAAAAGATGCTATTATTTTTTAAGACAAAGTTGGTACTCATTTTGAAGAGAAAGATGTACTGTTTATGAAAGCAAATATGCTACTATTTTTGAAGGCAAAGATGCTACTATATTTGAAGGCAAAGCGTATGGTGGGAAGTGAACACTAAACAACTAGTTTTCCCAAATTGATTTAACAACTGCTAACAAAGTTAACAGAAATACATGGAAACATGTAGAGGCCAGGGTATCAAGGTATTTTTTTTTTTTTAATCTAAAACAAAATACCACTCATTATAAGGCATGAGATTTACTCACGGTAGCGGGTTACAGTTGAAATTATAATGATTTTTGTGATATGAATTGAAAAACATGTCGTAGTAGGTGAATATTACAAAGCATTTATAACGATTAAAACAAGACCTGAAGAGTTCAAGCTTAACATTTTCGGAGAATTAAGAACACTGGAGTCTGTTTCAGAAACTAGCATTTCTTGAGGAAAGAACGGAAAGAAATAAGACTGACTGGTTTGATCCCACGGAAAATACATGCCCATTCCTAGCAGCTATTGTCTGAATGCCTTACTTTCTTATTTTCTCTCTGTTTGTTTCTCTCTTTCTCTCTCTCCCTATATATATATATATATATATATATATATATATATATATATATATATATATATATATATATATATATATATATAAACGAATTACACCAGCGGCACGGAGCACTCAGTTCATGCTTGAAGAGTAATGCTTAATAGATGTAGGAGCTGCTGTTTTTAAACACCACATATATATATATATATATGTGTGTGTGTGTCTGTGCCTGTGCGTGTATATGTATATCCCATATATATATATATATATATATATATATATATATATATATATATATATATATATTACAAAAAGAATATCCCAAATTACTTCATATTGGGGGATAAATGTATTGCAACCGTCATGAAGTGCGTCAATCTTATTCAACCTCGGTGTATAAACTGTTTTTTTCTTAGAAATTATAAATTTAACTCAAATTTAAAGTCAAAGATAAATTTCTTATTCCGACAAGAACACATTCAAATTTAATGGGGTTCAATGAGACTGACGTGTTTCTCATCGATTAAAATATATATCTATAACCCCATAATTTTGGATTTTGTTGTGGAATTTAATTGCTCTGTTATAATAAATACATTTAACTCTTTTTGCGGATTAGTTTTTATGTTTAATATTACTAGGACCCACTTGGATTATATACTAACGGATTTATTGCCTGTACGATATATATATATATATATATATATATATATATATATATATATATATATATATATATATATATATATATGCGTGAAATCTGTGGAGTTAAGCTTCAAGATAAGATAACATAACATGTGTAATATTGGAGGAATCGAGACTTTTATTATACAGTCTCAGTTACGGTGGACTGGTCATGTCTTGAGGATGTCTGATGACAGGATACCCAAGATCCTAATGTACAGCCAGTTAGATCAGGGCTACATGAATGTAGGACGCCCATGGCTAAGGTACAAAGACAAGCTGAAAACCAACTTGTCAGAATTCAATATACCATATAACACCCATGAGCGCTTAGCCTTGGAGCGGGTAGAATGGAGATCAACGTATTTTAGTGGCCTCACCAATTTTGAATCTGCTTGTCTGAATCATCTTCATGAAGCGAGAGTAAGATGTAAAAGGTAAGCCAATCTAAGAGTCATCTCATCCCACAATCCTCACACTTGCTCCATATGTGGCCTCCTTTGTAAATCACTAGTGGGTCTTAAATGCCACTTAGGATTCTCGCACAAACTTTTATAACTGAATCAATAAGCTGTCAGATCCTCATACGTTGAAACCGACGTGATAGCCCATGGTATATATATATATATATATATATATATATATATATATATATATATATATATATATATATATTCGCTGAATGTAGGCTTCCCTGGATATCCAAAGATTCCTTGTCTTTCCGACCTGTGGATTTCTATTACTGTTCTTGGGAAATTTATTGGAGTATTTTCTCGATTTTTTTCCACAGTTTATATTAAGATTTTTCCCCTCCTAATCTAGCTCGCGCTTAAGTCTAAATATCCTAGTGTACACTGATATTTAACCTATAGCTGTGTATCTATGCTTTTGCCTCAAGTGATGTGAACGTAGCTGGTGTCGTCAGAATTTGAACCCGGCTTGCCTATTCCACTTTCTTACTTTCCGTAATTATAACTTGATAAGGTAACTTCCATAACAAGACACGGATCGACATATCACATAAGATAATTGTTTTGCTATAGATTTATGACTACAGTAACGGTAAATAACTATAAACAACTAAAATATGTTGCCTTTATTAGCCCAAAGTTCATAATCTCTAAGCAAATTTAAAGTAAATTTAGTATAACAGATGGCGCAGTTCGTTAACTCTTAAATGGGAATTGCATGAATATCAAAACCAAACCTGAAAAAAAGAAAAAAAAAATTATAGAGTAGTTTTATACTTAATTTAGCTATAAATATATCGTCATCTGAACTTATCTATGTGATACCCTCATGGGCGAGTGGTACAAAATCAGCGAGTCCCACGGTACCGTATCTTGTCTGGATCTTGTGCTAAGGAGTCAACTAATTTCTGTCGCCGTTCGTTAATGGTTTCCTTCTTTCTTGGAGACTTCATGCGAAGTGAATTTATTTATCTAAACTGCCTTCTCCTACAGTTTGCTTAAAAAGACAAAACATATAAGATAGCAGGCACTTTGATTTCAGAGACTTCTTATCAACCAAAATTATACTCTATAGATTCTGTCTTTCTTGCTACACTCTTAGAAGAATGGGTTCATATATTTCTCAATGTTATTAGCACGTAAGGGAATACAATGAACTCAACCGGATTTCGTCCTCGACTCTCAAATTTTGCAATCCGAGCCGCTATCCATTACTCCACCGTATCTGCATATGAATATATAAAAGAACGAAAAAAAAAAGATTATTATAAAAACAAGTTTTAGTTTAGAAACAAAAGAAGGAACGGTATTTAAACAAATGCCTGTGTTATGTTTTGGATATCTCTCTGCGTAATACAGTTCTCCGTGTTCTGAATAGCAATCGGGTTTGCTAGGCATAGTCCCTATGTTCGCCAGTTGTCCTCTATTTATACATGTCTATCTAATTTGCATAGAACATATTTAGATATCTCTCTGCTTAGTAGTAGTCGTAGTACATTTCTCCGTGTCCTGAGTAGCAAACGGTTTTGCTAGGCATAGCCCCACTATGTTCACCTGTTGTTCTCTATCTATACTTGTCTATCTAATTTATCTACGATACTATACTTTTGTTAGCAAATATATATATTGAACCATTCTCGCCTTAAACTATTCTCTACAACAAGATTCTATACACCAAGTTACCATAACTTTCCACCGTTTTTAAAAAAGAAGTATTCATTCAGACATAGTATTATTTTATCTTGTTCTTTCGAATTTATTTGCATTAATAGTCAAGAGAATGATGGAAAAACGTGAATTCTAGACTTGCAAATTGTTCGTCTAGATACGAATGACGAATGAATGTTTCCCTTATTGTAGGAAAAAGTTTCAAGCGTCAATTGATGATAACCTCTAATGTTTAATGGAACCTCACTTATTATGTCTTCTGCTTAAGGATTAAAACTACAAAAACGGCAGATAAATCCTCGTTGACCTAGTGCACAGATATCTAATCTAATTTAACACTTCAGGACTGAATATAGTTATAAAGTGAATCCGACAACTTAAACTAAATTAGATGAAGTATTTAAAGGAGAAATAAAGGAATATAATACATTCAATGATGAGACTTATTCAAAATTAAAGGATGAAATATTTTACATTCAAGCAATGTCTTTTATCAAGTGGACAGCAGAAAAAAGTGTCTAAAAAATTCAATCAACATTTACACTAAATTATCTCTGAAAGTTGTGAACAAATTATTACAAAGCAGATATATGATCACGATCCAATGAGAAAATGTTATGTGTGCGTATATATATATATATATATATATATATATATATATATATATATATATATTAGTTTGGTGCAAAAATAATGACGTAATAATGTCGTTTTCGACGTTGAAAATACGTCAAAAAACGACATTAGTACGTCATTATTTTTGCACAAACCTAATATTACGCTTGACATATTTTTTTTTTTAAAGTAGAAAGCCCCTCTGCCATGGTAAAAATAATATTTTCAAAATATATTTGTATAGTACATAGAATTACATGAAATGGTTTTTTTTTATTATAATCCCATTTTTGTAAAGTACTTATTTCTGGGAGGGCAATTAAGTCGATTAGTTTAAAATTAAGACTTTATTTTTGTATGTTTATATCATCATCTGTTGGTCATGATATTTACTATGAAAAACATTATTTCTTTTGACACCATGAAAGTACTAAATTGAAACTTAAAATCGGGTCACTTTACTTTTTCATTTATGACTTCTTGCGTTTTTCTTATGTATAATATTGTTTTCTGAAAATCATAACCCTTTTAAAGACAAAATAAAAATTTAAATGTTCAATGTATATCAGAATTGTTAGTGAGTTAGACAGCTGGACGCAAAGAAAACTAAATTAGGGTAAAATATACGAAGCTAATATATACATTATGAAAGTCAGATGGATTGGATGGATGTATACAACGCAAATGCATCACAACATTCGAGACATTGCGATATACGTTGATAAAAAAAGTATTAGACTGGGTATATTATTGGTTATATTGCCTTAGTAAATTTTGTAGTCCAATATCATTTTTATGGTATCCTGTTGCGTAAATCAATAAAAATTCCACTTAGTTTTATATTAAGGTCAGGTAATCCAGTCTATTCATACGGTCTTCGATTGAATTTGTTTTTAGAATCGACATGTAACTTCAAAGAATACTTGAATGGCATACAGGAAAATTCAATTTAAATTAAACATTTTACCCTGCACTCGACAATAATAACTACTTAAAAAATTCAGCTGGATAAAGATGACAAAAATTGCGTCAGACACAAAGAATGATGCGCAACTCTTTACCCTTGTGTAAATTAATTGAAACCAAACGAATAATTCTGTTATTTGATTTTCTTTCGTATTTTTAATGTGAAATGACCAGTGCACATGTTAGTACTTCGTATGTTCATTATCTGAAGTAGTTCCTTGGAGTTTGACCACAAATTCTCGAATGGATTTAAATCAGGAGAGATTCCAGGCCAGTCTATAGAACTTTGATCTGCTCACTGGTAAGGCTTACCAAAGTGTTCGTGCAGTGTTACCAAGCAAGTAGCCCGGTTTAATTCATGTACACCGCTGTGCAAATTAATTGAAACATAACGAATAATTTCATTATTATTTAATTTTTTCGTCTTTTTCCAATATAACATGAGCCAGTGCACCTGTTAGTACTTTGTTTGTCCATTCCACGAAGACGTTCCTTGAAGAGTGACCACATATTCTCGATTGGATTTAAATCAGGAGAATTTCTGGGCCAATCTTGTACTTTATCTGCGCACTAGTAAAGCTTGACAGTGTGTTCGTGCAGAGTTACAAATTTTCGAACACTTCCTTGCAGTAAAGTCTATTGCAGACTATGGTCGTAGGACAACCAATCGACAGTCGAGACAATAGTGTCTGTGCAGGATGAAAATCTGATGCAATCACGGATGACGCAATATTTTTCAAGGCCAAACAAATTTCATCATACACTCCGAAAACATTCATATTATTGCATGCCACTGCAAATGAATCAGTCTGTGGGGAAAATAGAAATCGATATCACCCTGTCACTCCAGTGGGTCGAGAACTGACGTTCGGCTGAAAGAAAGGAAACTAAAGCAGTTGTTTCAAGGGTGTAGATAGAAAGAGAGACATGTGATTTTCTAACCGTAGGTTAGATATGGCACAAAACTAAACGTACTCACTATTCGTTTTTTTTTTATTATAGAAAGAGACAAGATTTTTAAATATTAAACTAATATATACAGGGTGCGAGGGATAAATTGTCGTCCTTATTAGGCAAAAGTGAAAGTGAAAGTAACACTGACATCTCATTTTAACAGATATATTTACCTAAATTACACTAAAAATATCTTAAAATAGTAAAGAGTAAATGTATAGAATAAAATAGCCATTGGCATCAATTACTGCCTCTAGACGACTTGGGAATCTCCACTATCACTTCTGTATGGTTTCCGTGTTTAAGTTGGTGAATTCTGCCATAACCCTTGTCTTCAGCTCATCTTTGGTGATACAAGTTTTGTTGGTCTCTTGGTCAACTGTGACTCACACATAATAAAGCTGTTGCACTTTGGGGATTTAGGTGGCCAGATTTAAGAGGCGAACTGGTCACAGAAATTATTTGATAGCCATCATTGGGTTCACTTTCTTATTATTATTGTGATAATTGGTGATGGATATGTATGAGATTGTTCTTAGATGTATCGATATGTATTATGAGATAGGCACATACTAGTTCTTAATTACTGCTCAATTATTACACATTCATTTCCATTCAGTCAAATTACACATTACCTAAGCCCGGGAATTGAACTTCTAATTACTATGTCACAACATTCCACGATCAAGCAAATTAAGTCCAGACGTCTGACAATCATGTCTATCTGACCGAAAAAAAAATTAACCCATTGGGCCTCCGTCCCTGAACAATTTTAACCCTTCTGCCTGAGCTCCTGGGTCAAAGTTCGCAAATAATTGATATGTAATGTTTCACGGTAGATATAAATATACTTACAAGTATTTATATAACCTCCGTTCAACCGGTAGCTTGGCAGTAAGTCATTTTTCTTTACCACCGTTCAACAGGTGGCTGGGCATTACGTCATTTTTCTCTACCACCGGTAAAACGGCGGTCAGGGTTGAAAGGGTTAATGTTTCCCGTCAAAATATTTACATCGTAGCAGATATCCTTTTATCTTTTGACATAATGGAAACGTCCTGTTTGGCCAAAATTCAGTTCTTTGTTGGTAATACTTGATTCACATGTAAAGAGTGCAGGCCTCGCCGCTGGGATATGAAGTCAATCTGCTTTCCAGTCCATATGGCTTCTCTGTCAGCCGAACTGACAAGATCCAAAGATCCAAAATACAGAATATTCCATTTGGTTTAGATTTAGCTGCAGAATTTGCAAGAAGGTTGTAAGTATTGAAATCAATAGCGTTTCCACTGTTTGGATAGGCCCACAAGGCTGCGAAGGTTTAAAATCAAGACTTTCCTTTCATTATATAGACGGCCTTTCCAGGGTGATGAGCTCAATCTAAACGAATCCCATGACTATGAGACGCCATTTGTCAGCCTTCTCCGGTTTTTATTTTGATTTAGTTGTCAGAGTCTATTTGATATGCATACTATGGGAGCATTTTAGAGGTAATTGTAGCATGTATGCACTAGCAATCCAGGCCGTGGCAACCTTAGGTACATATATAATGTGCATACACATACGTTACATATATTACCTGCTTTAGATACTTCAGAAAATGAACATCTTACATTGATATTCTTAACCTTCCTGTTGAGAATTGTACAACAGCGGTTTCTTCTTCGTTCAAAGCCGGATTCGGTCCCTCTTTACCCTCTCAGTAATATTAGGTCAAACCACAATCTTCTCCATGGCTCACACCGGCCTGTTTAACCACTACGGCACACATTTTTTAAGAATCACATTTTTCTGGCTATACCAACTTGATAGTTCCGATCACGACAGACACCTATTAGTGGCTTCACCTAATAAATACAAACATCTTCTAGAAGGTTCTCAGTATTTTTTGCTGATAGAGTACCGGGTAGCATCTAACAACTTTGGCTCTCAAAACTAGTGGCCGCTCTGTGATAGTGTATAAATAAGAGTAAATTTTCTATTGCTCTCTTCTTCACTCAATTTAATGTGTTCAGATTTAAAGATAAAGCAAAATGTTTTGCCAGTAAATTCTCTTCAAAATCTACACTTGACACATATGGACTATTCTTGCCTGACCTTCCATATATAACTGAGTCTCTGTTGAGTAATATGCAGTTAACTCCCCCATTATCTCTGCTATCATCTCTAATCTAGATCCCAACAAAGCATAGACATATCCTCCCGAAATGGCTCCTTTTTTCTTTAAACTGTACAATAAATGCCGCGCTGCCTATTACATTTCTGGTTGTAGGAAATTCACTTCTATTTTTCCTGTCTGTAAGAACTTGAGTGAAGCGTATGACGATTCTATCAGCTTATTAAACTTCTAGCATATTTTCACTAAGTTCTAGTGTTACTAATTAACTCTGAATTGGTTCAGAACCTCACAGAACCTTCTCTTAGACAATCAATATGGCTTTTACTTCTCTACATCATCTGTTGATGTATTAATAAATATGGGTAAAAGTGTCTCTCTAGAAATAATTGTATTTCTGGGCGAATTTTCATTCTCATCCAAATCGCGAATTGAAAAATGTCATGGACAGGCACTCATTTTCTTCTGGGATCAAGATTTCGGCATACTCTGTCAGTTATGTGGTATGCGTGATATACGCTTAGGTCCTTTGGGTCCTATAAGAGAACTGTCATTTAATTGATAGCACATTTCTTAGTATATGAGATGCTCATTCTAGGGCGATCTTCTACTTAACTTGGTATACTGTTAGTAAAATTGTACATTCCTTTTCTCATGAGGTCCAGAGCTCTGATTACTATTGGTACAGTCTCAGTCGTCATTCCCTGTTAATCTCGATATCCGGGTCCTTGAATTTGGACAATTTCTCGATAATTTTGATGGAGGTGTTTCTCGCAGATGGTATTGCTATGTCAATAAGCATATACTTCATGAATTTCTTATCTCACATCTGTTGGGTTTTATTTCCCTATCAGTTCCAAGCGACATATCCCAGAGGATAGTTACATCGTTTTTTTGTGGAGTTGTGTCTGGTTGTTGCTCATACAATCTCTCAGTGGTTTTGATTTTGTGCTTCTTGCGTATTTTCTGGTGCACATATGTCGCTACCTTGTTATGTCTGTGGGTATATTCATTTTTGCCTATTCCTAACATATTCAGATAATATGGTTTATAGTTTCATCATATTCTACGCTGACACTTCATTTTGGGTTTGTACCATCCTTAATTTTCCGACTGAGTTAGGTTCTGTTAGCGATTCTTTGGTCCTGTGCTGCATTAATTAGACCTTGTCTCAGTTTTCAGCCTGTTGCTCCTCAGCAACTTTTGTTTTCTGTTGGACCACATCGGCTTCTTTCGTTCTTTTGCGATATTTGCAATGCAACACCTTGTCTCCCCTATTTTTTTGTTATAATTTCATTTGGCCAATATGTTTTGCTTTCTGTTTTCCCTTCCTTTCTTGTTGACAGGTTTTCAAGTATATTAAGCAGTTTCTTGAAGAGTACAGATCATTTTTTATGGGGTAGCTTGCTGGTTTACTATTTGTCGCAGAGGTCATTGTTTTTTTTTTCTTTTTTTGCGAGGTAGACTTCCTGTAGTTTGTAGTTTTTAGATTTAGTTTAAGATGGATTAGATGGATTAGACATCGGTCTACTAAATCTCTTGGTACATACAGCCTATCAACATCTGATTCCATATGATACATCGTTATTTAGGTAAGCATTTTTCTGGTCTTGGCTGCCAAACATTTAATGCCATTCAAAGTTCATTTAATAATGTTGAATATGTAAGTTACCACGGG
>OZ010591.1:15781463-15813963 GCA_963932145.1 Acanthosepion lycidas
TATAAGCAGACGTTCATGTTAATTTAGGGCTGAAAAGGGGTCATTATTAGTGTTTAAACGAACAGGTTCAAAGTTTTGTTTGTTATCAGACAATGCTCAAAATCAATATGGTGGAGAACAACTTTTCAACATCATTTCTATCTTCTTTCTTTAATTCATTTCTTCATTTTCATTATTCATCATTTAATTATTAATTTTTCATGTCTCTTTTCAATACGTATTTATTTTCTCTCATTAATCTTTTCTTTCTTTACCTTTTATCAATTTTTGTCTTTTTTTAATTTTTATTTATTCTTTTAACTTTTTTTTTCTCTTCGTACATTTGATTATTTCTTTCTTTCTATTTAAACACATTTTTTCTGTCTTTTCCTTTCTTTTTTCTTTCTATCTTTCTCTTTTTCCTTTCTACTTTTTTCTTTTTCTTTCTTTCTATGCCTTTCTTACTTCCTTTCTTTCTTCTTTATGCTTTCTTCTTTTTTTCTTCTTTCTCTCTCGGTTTCCCTCTTTTTTTAGGGGCATTATGATCGTGCAGGTGTTAAAGAGGGAGAGGAAATGAGTAAACACTAAAGATGTCCTTAAAGCAGTTGTTTACACTGAAATCTTACAAAATATGGAGCGAAGTAAAGTTTAATCAGTTTAATCAAATGAATCACAAATTTAAAGAGAATTATAAATCGAAGCGTACGTAATGGTCAATGTAAAATTTGGAGCCACTTGATTGAAGATTGCCGATGTCAATGGCAAAAACAGGAATTGTACGCAGTTATTCGACGAATTTTCGTGATTAACGCGAATGATCTTAAAAGAAATTAATGAAATCAATTTTTGTGCCAGAAGTAATGATCATGTCAAGTTTGGAGAAAATCGCTTGAAATGTCAAGAAGTTATTGGGCACAAACTGGTTTTCTGAAAAGTTTTTCGCGGTATTTCGTTACCCATGGGAGGTCCGGAAAAAAATTAAGTCGGTGTTGACCACTCTTCGAGCATAATTTATCACTGTGTCAAGTTTCAACGAGATATGTTTGAAAAATGTACAAATGTATAACGAACATATACAGACACACAATAATCTTCTGTTTTATATAGAGAGATAATTTTATTTTATATATATATATATATATATATATATATATATATATATATATATATATATATATATATATATATATATATACACAACTTGTCTATAAGCAGAAATTAGTACTGCGTAAACTTCCAGTCATAATGAATGTTGAATCCTATGTCCGTCAGTATTTTTTAATATAAAAATCATCTATCCTGTGGTTGTACAGTAATATTTGAGTAATACACGAGAACACATACATACGCACAGACACCCACTGAAGCACACATACACGCGCGCACACGCACATACACACAAACACACACACACACACACACACACATATATATATATATATATATATATATATATATATATATATATATATATATATATATATATATATTCACAAAGATTGGACGTAAACACATATTTCTCAGAGTTCGAATTCATACTGAATTTTAATTCCAATTGAAATTTTTCATTCATTTAATAATTACAACGGCACATGGAGATACACAAACACACACACACACACACACACACACATATATATATCATATGTATGTATAAAGGTAAAAGACAATAGGAAAACTGTGTTATTAGCCGACGCGTGTTACATACATAAAGTTGTCCTCTTGTCTTTCAACTTTATATGTTTTGTCTTTTTCTACACGTTAACTCTGAAAGATATATATATATATATATATATATATATATATATATGTGTGTGTGTGTGTGTGTGTGTGTGTGTTTGTGTGTGTGCGTGTGTGCATAGACTCATGTTTTAAATCTCAATGTTATTTTCTAAAATTAAATTTTATCAATTCTAATGTTTTTATTTTACATTATTTATGCGCATAAATGTCTATATCTCGACAACTTTCTTCCTTCGTCTTTCAACAGATCTTCGAAGGATCTCTTCCAGATTTCTATCTCCTTTAGCCCATGTCCACGACTTTATTCCGACTGTATTATCAAGTGAATACAACTTGTCGAAAAGAGCAGTTCGCCATTGTTGAAGCCTCGGCGCATGTGCAGAATGTCGCTTGATATCCGCTTTTTAAGATTGGTTTTCGATTGAACAGAGAAGGCACACTTCCGCTCACTGTTCGTCTCAAATCGCTCTCTTTTATGTGTCGATAAGATAGCATTCATTCTCTTTCTTCTCTATTGTTCGCAGGGAGTCGATAGAGTACCGGTCAACGGCGTTATCTGCGAGGAGGCAAGACAAGAACAAGTCAAGCCGCAAAGAATGTAGAAATCTGGTTGAAATACAACGCCCAATGAAGTCAATATCTTCAAAATTAAAAGTTCAAGAAAACTGGGAATATACTGAAGATTCTACGTTGATATAAAAAGTGATAAAAATATACTTCTCACACTCAACCATGTATTGATATAGACACTAAATATATTATATTCAAGTCGAATTTATCTGTTTATTAAATAGATATGAGCTTTAAAGCCATACTAATGTATTCTGAGTTTGATCATCAGCCTTTAAAAAGATGGAGGAAAGGGGTTTCGATATATTTTCCTTTAAGAAAGGAACTGTTTTAGTATTAGGTTGGTGCAAATATAATGACGTAATAATGTCGTTTTTTGACGTTAAAAATACGTCAAAAACGACATTATTACATCATTATTTTTGCACCAACCTAATACATTATACAGAGGACTGTAATAAGTTTTTAGTGACCCTTGATTACAGCAATTTTGGCTTGTTTAATAATGTCTTTTTTTTCAGAAAATAACCTGTAAGTATCAAGCTACTTTCATCTATGAAAAACAGTAGATTTATATTTTGCAATAAAAGCTGGAGGAAATAAGGAAATTAGTGAATTTTAACAAGGGCAAATCATAGGATGGCATCAGTTTGGCAGGTCAAAGAGAGAAATTGCTAGGTATTTCAAGGTTAATTATCAAATAGTTTATAATATTGTCACGAAATTTAATGAAGAAAACCATTAAAGTGCGGAACAAAGTTCAGGAAGACAAAGCATCGTGTCTGAGTGAATGAAAATGGGGCTGAAGAGGGAAGACTTTAGAAAATGTCGTTAGAGCTTCAAAGAGGTTGCCAACAGAAGGACCATGTCGCCATATGCGGTGAAAAAGACTCTGAAAGCGATAGGCTAACAAAAAAGTGTTGCAAGAAAGAAGTCCTTGAGTTCAGAGGTTAACAGGAACAGATGTATCGTCTGGGCGAAAAAATTAAAGAGCAAAGTTTATGAAATTTTGGCAGTCTGGACTTTGTTCAAATGAAAGTAAATTCTGCCAATGTACGAATTCGAGACAGGTTTATGTTTGGAGAAATCAGAATGTATTGTGAGACCGGAACTACCTACACAATAGACTCTTCCAGGTCTATATTAAGTATGCGACACAGCAATCTAGAGAGAGAGACAGCTTTCTGGTTATTTTTTTGGACTGTTGCTGACAGCTCTATCTCTCGACCTTTTTTGTATGAATTTACCTGTTGCCTTTTTGAACTTCATTTTGGTTAAGTTTGTTTATTTTAATTTTATATTTGAGACCTCATTGAAAAAGTTTTTTGAATTTTTCTTTCTTCTCTCCAATTTATTTTTACCCCCCCTTTATTTTTTTTTGTTTTTTTTCTTTTTATTCTAGTTTTCCTATTTGATTTTAATTTTTACTACCTTTAATTTTTGCTCTTTTTCTTTTTATTCCAGTTTGACTTTTTTATTTGTTTTCACCTCTGTAATTTCCGCATTTTTTTTCTTTTAATTCTCATTTCTACCCCCTTTAATATTTGCTCTTTTTTTCTTTCTTTCTCGTTTTCCTTTTTAATTGTCATTTTCTTTAATTTCTTCGTGTTCTTTAATCTGTGTTTCGCTTTAATTTTTGATTAATTAATTTATTTTTTTCCATCCTTTTAATTTTCAGGTGTTTTTTTTGTTTGTAATCGTTGTATTGTCCAATTTATTTGTTTATTTTCTTTTGTTAATTGGTTCGACTCGCTTAGGGTCGGCCATTTTGATTTTTTGTATCTAGCTTCGTCTGTTTTCGCTACGTATTTTTTTGTTAAATGACGTCGGCCATTTTTTTATTTTTGTAGCTAGCTTTGTGCTATTGTTTCGTAATTTTTTTGTTGACGTCGGCCATTTTGATTTCTTTTTAGCTCCGGCTTTTGTCGAAGTTTTCCGTTTTTATTGTCTAACGTTTTTTATTTTATATTTTATTTTCTTTTACCTGTTTTTCTTGTTTCGCCTTTAGGCGATATTTGTTCTTTATTATTTGTTATACGTGTTTTTCTCGTCATGTAATCTTTATTTTATTTTGTTATCTCGCTTTCGGATGAGCCTGTTTATTTTTTATTTAATTTATTTTAATTTTGTTTCACTATTTACCACCCCCCCTTTTATCACCCCTCCCCTTTGGAAAAAAAAACAAACTGGTAAGAAGGAAAAAAAACGACTCAAAGTACGGAGGCCGATAATGGCCATATGTCCAATGAAAGAAACAACGAGGCCGATAATAGCCTTAAAACCCCAAAAGATACGGATGCCAAGAATGGTACATAAGGCAAATCTAAGACCGGGGAATCGCCCTCTTGTTGGTCGTCCCCTCCAAAATGTATCATCAATTTGGCGGAGTTCTTGGGGCGTGCTAAGAGTTACGCTCACCTTGTCGTAGGTGGACTCTTAGAAGACACCATAGAACTAAAGAGAATTGAAAAATGAATTGTCAGTTTTCGTCGTCGACAAGCGTACGCGCAAAATTTGTCGCTCGACAAAAAACATATTGTTAAAAACACTAGAGTCTTTGGGCTTAAAGCCCCTCAGAATAGTTAAAGGTGCGAAATTTTTCATGTGGGACGTACTGTTACTCACGCCAGAAGACTGCGTTGCCGCGGCTAGCCGCGAGTTAATAACTAATGATCTTATCCTTAGAACCGAATTTGAAGGCCGTTTAAGGACCCGTTACAGTATACGAGGTCCCTAATATTATTGGGGAACACCAAGCTGCTTTCTTTTCCCAGTCCGGCGAAATTCTGGGCGCCTCCTGTGATAGTCTGCGCGGCGGGGGGAGTTTTGATATGTTAGACGAGAAAGCCTTCCGCTCCATCCCCAACTGTCTGGATGTAGGAAGCTTGAAGTTACCGGTCATAGTAACAGGCCGAAGACCGGTATGCTGGAGGTGTGGAGTGACTGGTCATCTCTCCTCCCCCTGCCCAGAGAAGGAGGCCTCTGGTAGTCAGGCTTCTGTAGACCAAGATCCCACTCTGACCCCGTCTGTACCATCCGCCTCACCTGTAATGGGCGTACCAGCTTCCGGGACCGGGTCGGTTAATCCTCCGGTTGGTGCAAAACCAAAGGCCACATTCCCCAAAGAGCCTTCGTGCGCTGCTAGTGGAGAAAGGGAATGGCTGGTAGCTGGTAGGGCCAGAGGGAAGCACCGGACAGCGGGTCCTCAGTCCCCTGAAGCCCCGAGGGCCAAAGTCACGAACAGACCCACTCCATCAGGCAACGTTATGGGCGATGACCCGGCTCTTCTCCAAAAGTTTTAAGAACAAAAAAAAGTTCGAGCCCGTGTACGAGAAATCAGAAAAGTTAAAGGAACTGAAGAAAAAATTAGATAAGAATAAACCTTCAAATCCAATTCCATCCACATCTTCTGCCCAGTAGACACTTTCTCCTAAAAAGAAATCTTCCCCTTCGCCAACCCCGCCCAAATCTCGAGATCCTTCTATACACCTCTTCATACTTCCAGTCCTTCCCCTGTTAAACAAAAATCTTCCCATACCCCTAGGCAGACTCTCAGTTCTTCCCCCTCAAAAAATCTGAAATGCCTCCCCCCCCCGGCCAGTAAAAGGCAAAGAAGCCCAACCACGGATCCAGCAGAACGGAGAAAGAGGGCGCAAATCATACCTTTAATACAGGGAAAGACGTTTGTCGGATTTCGCCGGCTCAGGCCGAGAGAGCACGAGATTACGGCAACAGAATAAGACCTAAAATAGTTGTTGTCCGTCAGTCAGTATGCTAACCTGGACGTGGAGAACCCGCAGAATTTCCCGCAAGCCCAGCGGGTTTTAACCGTCATTAGAACTTGGCTGGGTGCAAAGCAAATTTGGGCAATAGTAGATGAGGCCATCATGGCCTTTATGATGACCCTACTTGTAGCCATTGTTCAGAATAAGCAGCTGGAAATTCTCAAACAATTTTGTTCAGGGAGGGTCCCGTTTTAGTTCACCCCTCCCTATATAGAGCATTGAAACTAACGTTTCCATGGGATATTGGCGGTATCTCCCAGGATGGCACCGTCAAGACTGAGATGGGCCATAGGCCTTTGGGAGAGGCTGTCGGTATCCTTACCCCGGCCATGTTTAATTCAGCTAAACAACCCTAATCGGACTTCTTGATGGCTCTCTGGTTAGCTACTTTAAATGTGCGGGGCCTGAGGTCCGAGTCTAGCAGGGCGAGGCTCTCTCGTGACCTTCAGCGCCTCGGGGTGAATGTTTGTTGTTTGCAAGAGACCCGTGAGGATATACTGTCTAAGGGGTTCGCCCTTTTTCAGCGTGTTTTGATGGTCGTTCGAGGGGTGTCTCTTGGCTAGTGAGCAGATATTTGAAGGCTGCATGTACCCTTGTCTTCGCAGATCCGGCAGGCAGCCTTTGTGTGCTGGATGTTACCATAAAGGATAAGGCTTTACATCTCATTGGGGTTTATGCGCTCAATAACCATGCTGAGCGGCCTGCTTTGTTTCGGCAGGTCGAGCCGTTTTTGACGACTTCTCGTCAGGTAGTTTTAGCGAGGGATTGGAATGCCGTCATTGGCCCCGATATAGATTGTATAGGGCAAAGAACGGGTACTAACAATCCTGATGTGAAGGCATTTCGGGACTTTATCGGCTGGTTTGATCTTGTCGATAAGTTACGGAATGAGCACCCTCAGGAGGTAGCATGGACTTGGACAAATAGTGGCAACTCGGCCCCTGGGACGCTTGCAAGCTACATGGACAGAGTCTTAGTTAAGTGAGTCGATGTAGGGCTCTTAGGGTGTCAAAGTTTCCACTATATAGTTTATACGGATCATAGGTTTGTCCGGGTCCGTGTAAACTTAGAAAAGCCTAAGGTTAGAATGGCTGGTTACTGGAAAATTAACTGTTCATTATTTGGTGAGCAGGATTTCCGGGACCAGCTGCTACTAATGATTCAGAGGTAATTGACGGGAGCGATTGTGGGAAACGCCTAGTTGGACAAATTAAAATTCAAAATTAGAACGTTTGCTGCCGATTTTAGTCGTCGACTCTATCTAGATAGATTAGCGGCGCAAACGGCTTTCGAAGAACAGGTTGATCGGGCCGTAAAATCCCGTGTTAGTGGGGATATAGCCTTAGCTAAGGCAGAGTTGTCCTCCTTGCTTATCAAGAAGGATCAAGCTCTGGTAGTTAGGGCTAGGCTAAAAAGAATGTCTTCTGAGGCGACGAACATGGCCGCTGAACTGCGTGCAGAGAAGATTCGGAACACGTCCGGGCGACATAGCGTGCGTCACATTGCCGGATAAGCGGACCGTGACTGCAAACGCGGGCATATCCGAGGACTCTCGGGATTACTTTCAGGATCTTTTCACCAGGGAGCCCGGTCTGAGCTCTGCTGAGTTCGACGCCTATTTAGCTGACTTTCCCTGCCTCAAGGCAGCTGAAGTGGCTAGGTGCGAGGGTCCAATTACAGAGTCGGAAATCTGGTAAGCGCTGAAGCAGGTTGGCCTGGATAAATTTCCAGGATTAGATGGTCTTCCCTAGGAAGTTTACTTGAGGTTGTCGCCCGTTTTTGTTCCTTTGCTGGGACTGATTTTTCAACCACTGGATGAAGCAGGGGTCTTTACCTCAACGCTTCACCAGGGGTGTGATCAAGTTTACCCTGCCTGGAGCTACCACCACAGCCAGGTATTCAGCCTATGCTGACGACGTTTCGGTTCTTGTGTCGAGGAGAGCCGAGATTGACGAAGTCAGCCAAGAGATCAGTGGTTATGATGGCGACAGGGGCCATGATCAACTGCGATAAGTCTGTGGGCTTGCGGTTTGGTGCGTGGAAGGGAGTTTCTCTTTCCGGACCTTTCCTCTGGACGGATGGGCCGATCAAGATATTCGGCGTCTGGTTCGGTCCTGATCTCCAGTTGGAAATGAATTGGTCGGAGGTACAAGGGAAGGCCGACATCGCGGTTAATCTGTGGTCTTGGGGGAGACTTTCCCTGAAGGGAAGGGCGGAAGTATGTGTTTCACACATATATCCGATTCTCCTGTACCGACTCTCTGTACTTCCACTCCCGTATGCCAGACTAATTTTATTAGTAAAAACCTTGTTCTCTTTCTTGTGGAGAGACAAGGCCCATATGGTATCTTTCGAGATCTGTTGCCTTCATCCCTCTGAGGGCGGTCTGGGTATGCCTAGCATTGAGATTCGTCAACATATCCTTCGCATTACCTTTCTAGACCGAATGTGTCGCGGTTTGGATGAGGTGGGAACCTTTTGGAAAGAAGACGTCGAAAAACATTTCCCATCCCTGAGAAGTGTGCACTCGTGCGAGGAGGAGGCCGACCGTACACCCCGAGCCGAGTGCTCCTTCTACCGCGAATGTCGTTATGCTTTGAAACTCCTCTTACGGCCGTCGGATGGCCTCTCCTACGCCCAGGCGTTGTCTCGCAAGGCATTGTATCAAGTGTTAGTTAGGGGGCCGTACAAGATGATCTAATTAGCGTGCCCGGTCTTACGAAGCAGTAGGCTCGCTCGATATGGCCTTGGGCGCCTGGGTTGAAATGTCTCAATAACGATGAGGCATCACTCACCTGGCTGGTGATCCATGAATCCCTCTGGGTCGGCAAGAGACTTTGTTTAGCAGTCTTGGAGAAATATCCAAACTGTCGTCGCTGTACGGGGGAAGTCGAGACCATTGGTCACGCCTTCTTTCAGTGCAAGGCGGTAGTGCCGTTGTGCAGGTATGTTGAAGGCCTCATGGTTCGCATGCTGCAGGGAAAGTTTTTTTTGTCTTTGAAGCCAGTTCTGTTTGTAGCAATGGGGTGCCGCAGATGACGAAGGCTGAACACTGTGTTCTGTTGCTTGCTAGGGGTTATGAGAGTCGTGATTTGGACGACGCGTCAGAAGGGATTCTTTGAGGGAGATAGGTCCACTTCTTCCCAACTGATCTTGTTCTTTAAGCATCAGCTTAAAGTCAAGATTAGAACGGAAAGGCGGCGGCTCACCTCATGAGAATTTGGTATAAGGTGGGTGAATCTTGCGCGTATGTACTGAGTAAAAGGGGCTGACCTTGAGTGGCATTTGGATGCCGGTTTTGCATTAGAATATTGTTTTCCTGGGTTCATCATAGGCAACCCATCACGAAATTAGGTTAGTGTAGGTCTTGGTTTTTGATTTTTAGTTTTTTCCTCTTTTCAGTAAACTTAGCTAGGGTGTGTTTGGTCATTGGTCCCTTTTATTTCTGTCCCCTTTTTTTCCTTTAGTTTAACTCCCCATCCTCTCCCTCGTTTAGGTGGTCAGTGATGTCAGTTCTCTGGTGGATGTAGGGCGCCTTTCGTTTTCGCGTGTGTATTTTTCGTATTTGTTGTTGTGTATGAATGAGTGTGTGCCTGTGTGAATTCTTGGGAGGAATGAATGGGTCCTTTATTTTCATAGTCTCGCATCGATTTTCGTCCGGTTAACTGATATTTCTGCTACATTTAAGGTTTGTTGGAGGTTTTAGTACTAACTCTGATTTTGTTTACTTTCTTCTAAATATATTTCTCATATTGTATATCTTCATTGGGGATCTTTTAAAAATTGTTGTTTTTTATGCCCCCCTACAGACAATATTTGTAAATAAGGGGAGTATTTAGGATTTTCATTGAGACAAAGAGGCATTTTGGTGAATGTAGTAAGATAGGTATGGATAAATGTGTTGTTTTGGTGAAAGGAATATTGTTCTGTATGATAGGGTCAGTGGTTGTGGCTAGCTAAGTTTTATACTAAGACAAGTGATGACCGTCCTCTACCCCAACCCCCTTTTTGGCCTTGACCCACATTTTATTGTATTACAATAATAAATATAGAGAGGCAGAGAGAGCCGCGTACGACTACCAGTATTGGACACTAATATATAGTAAGCTCCGCTTACACTATCTCTGTAACCTGTTGTTAATATATATTTCTTACATCTAATCCGTGTTCCGTGTTTTCCTTCTGTGGTCCCGACTTTGGCCTCACATCAGAATGTGAGTTGGAACACTGAATATCTGCAGGCGATCGTAAAACATGGAGAGATTGGAGTAATGGTGTGGGTCGCTGTCTGGTTTGGAAGGAAATCTGAGCTGATTCTTGTTGACAAGCGGTTGAATGGTCTAAAATAGTCAAATATTAATGAAAGGACTACTCCAACTAGTTGAAACCAATCAGATTGACCAGAATGTCTACATTTTTCAAGAAAATGGAGCGCCATGTCATACGGGCAAAGTAGCAAAGGCTTGGAAGAAATCGTAAGGAATCAAGTCACTGAAAAGTCCTGACATGAATCCAATAAATTATGTTTGTCAGCACCTTGATCAAAATCTTCGATAGCGTGCAATTATAATCACATCATTAAAGAAACGTTGCTAAAGGATTGTCAGATTGTAGATCAGACGATTGTTGATAACTTGATGGAACCATTGTCTATTAGGTTACGCATAAGAAATGTTAACATTCCCTATTTAAGAGTTAAGAAACCTCGAAATTAACTAAACATTGATGTGTTTCTTAAATAAGGTACATGTGATTTCTATCATTGTAATTGTGTGTGTGTTGTTCTAGCGCAATGTCACACGTCATTGTGACCGTAGGTCTGACAGTTCAAACTGTTCTTGTGATACATATATGCCTGACACATTCTCAAATTAAAAAGGGAATACATTTTGGGTTCTCGTGTACAAGACGATCACTATTATCTGATTTGGTCTCTGCTCAGAACTAAACTTATAAAGTAGATATCAATCGACATACTTCTCATGTACCGCGGCTTCAATAATGGCCCCGGACACATCCGGGCGAGCTTCGTTAACATAGATACAAACCATTTCAACTCAAATATATTTGTTTATCAAGAGAAGCGGATTTACAAACGTCCTTTAAGAAAAGACTTTTGATATATTATTTTCCTTTAAGCAACGGACTGTTACCGGACATGACTCATTCCCCCAATACTTCGAAATATTTCTAAGGGAAATAGACGACCTACTAGGAAATATACTTGGTGCACATAATCTTACTGTGATAATAAAAATGAGCACATCCCATCTCCACTCTTTTTTGTAAATAAACTTTAAAATAAATATAACGGTTTAAGCGCTAAAAAAATGAAGTAGTCTAATAAAGCTTCTATCCGCCATGTGAGTATCAGATTCTCCACGCTCTCCTTTCTTATTACGTGTCCCACAAATTTCAGCTTCCTTTTCGTGATGTAAATAATAACCTTCCTCCTTGTTTGCATTCTCTTCAAGGCCTCATCATTGCTCTCATATTTGGTGCATCACACTCTGTTACTGACAAATTCAAAGATTATTTCAAAGAATAATTCGGTAGCGGCGTAAATGTGTGGAATTTAAATAAAATGTCTGCCAGTTACATAACGCAGTCATCAAAAACAAGCAAATAACCAGCTTTAAAATAACAAATCAGCCTTAAAAAATTAAAAATAATAGCAAGATTTACCTGTCATAATTTTACACACCCCACCACACGAATATACGTACATGCGAGGAAATATTATTCAGCGAAAGAAAAGAAAAAATGCTCTGATTGCTGACATATTCGCTACACATCCCATCTTTGAATTTCAGCAAACAAATGCGTATGCATGAAGACAACAACACACATATACATATATATGCCAAGTTCCATACTGTCCACATATGTTTGTTTGTATGAGAACCGGCGGGCGAGCGAGTGTGTATGTGCGTACCTCAATAGGTGTACGGACATGCAGCTATATTTGTGTTAGCATGAGTGACATCACGACGACTATTTCCCCCCCCCACTTCTATAATAACACCAATACACGCAATCTACATAAATCCAAAATTTAAAAAAAAAAATTAATCAGTTTGTCTGACGATCGGAAAAACGTGAAATCCAGGCTCACAAACACACATCAATCCAACCAAATATATATATATATATATATATATATATCGCCAGTGTTTGGCGTGATCATTACAATCTGTAACATAATATATACTATTGTTATAACTTAGATGCTAAAATGATTTAAAAAATCTTACAAATTTAAATTTCCATTTCTCAAAAAATAAATTCATTTAAAAAAAAAAACTTATACTGTACTGATTAAATTATTTGAAATACATATTTCAAAACAATATGCTGAAATATGTGTTTTTTTTAAGAACAGTGCATAGAAATCATTAGAAATTTTTAAAAGATAATTTCTAAAATTAAAGCAAGAAATACATTGCCTATTACGTTTCTCTCCAGTTCTGAAAGGCCTGAGATCTACGCAGCCCAACTAGGTACGTTAATTTTTTTCCCTTTAAGAAAAAAGAGAGAAAGTAAGTAAAATTAGTTATTTCTTTTTTCTTTCATCTTTATTATGTTTAAGAAACAACAAAACAAGTGTTGCAGATATATCATATATTAAACAGTAAGTATAACAGAAGAGGATTACACAACTAGTGTGTGTGTGTGTGTCGGTTGAACCAGCATTCAATCTGTTCGACTGTTAATACTTAATATTGTATTAATGTGTTTTTAGCAGGAGTTGAAAAATCACGTCGATAAAGTCACCACTTATAGTGGACCGTGGCTGTAATGTTGTTGAGTTGCCGTAGAAGAAAGATGGTGTTCAGATTTTCCTGCTCGCCGGCCGAACTACACGAGAAAATTGAACTTTAATTAAGTCCAAAGAAGAAGGCAAAGAAAAACAAACACAAGACCGATAATACATGTATACAAATATATATATTAATAACACGTTACAATACATGGAAACAGTTACAACAGACAAAGTGTGTGTGTGTGAATATTCTGTAAGTGCGTGTGTGTGTGTATTGTGCTTAGCGTGTTCCCAGCAATTTGAGAAACGCTATCCCTTGTTAGCGCCTACATTTCGAGGTTGTAAGCTGAAAACCTGAGGAAAGAGAGATTTACCTCCAGGTGTCGATCCAAAAGTCTGAGGGGAAAAAAGAGAGAGAGGCGAAGGGTCAGCGAATATTTATAGCCGCGAAGAGCGACCCCTGGTGAAAGGGTTAAAGAAATAAAAGAGGAGTTAACTCCGACATATTTAACAGCACCCCTCAACGAGGGATGTATGTGGCACAAGGCCGAATTCACCGTGGGTTCTCCGAGCCTGTATTCTCGGTTAAAAAAGAATTGCTTTTATGCTAAATAATAAAAACAAAAGATTATAGAGCTGTGCCTTTTCTTTGCTTTTCTTCGTTTCTTCCTCTCTCTCTGTCTAAACACACACACACATATATAGATACTATATATATATAGATATATATTTAGACACCACCACCTTACCCTGACTTGACATCTATGAAAGTAATTCTATGTTGATACATATCATTAGCAGACAACACCCCTACCTATTTCAAATATCCACGATGGCTGTCACCATGGAAATTTTTAATTCTTATATAAAACACGTAAATTTCAGAAATAAGTTATTCCAAAAAAAAATTCGCTTGAAGATGAAACAGAGCTCACTTTAACTCAATTTAATTCTAATAATTATATTGAAGTTTTCGGCTCTTGTTTTTGAAACATGAGACTTCTTATGTAAGGTGTGGGAATCATATTTTTAAATATATAATTATATTTATGCTCTACTTTTGTATCGAGCACTATTTTTTTAAAATACACACACACACACACACACACACACACACACACACATATATATATTTATTTAAGAGAGAGATATGTCGTATAGTGGCCAATGGAATAGCGCACTGTAGTGAATCAAGTGCCTTTTTGATTTTGCTGGGATAATTTTATGTTTTATAAAATTAATTTTGTAGATATGATGACCAGTTTTTTTGCAATACAACATAAAATCTTGTTATCAAACTTCAAGTTGCGTTGTCAGAAAATCTTTTTGCTTCCCGTTTTGTAAAACCTCTTAATTTCCTTATCTCTTCTAATTCTAAACATCAATATCTATCATAAAAGTTTCCACCAATTAAATTACAGACAATTACACTCTCCTTACACATTGTATGTGAAATTTCAAGTTTGAAAAGGGACACATGAATTAAATGGCTCTGCGAAGCCACGGTGTCTATATTGCGCCATTTCCATTTTTATGACTTTCAATTCTGTTTTAATTTTTATAAATTTTCGATTAGCAGATTTTTATATTTTTGAAATTAACCGTTGCTGGTCTCTTGAGAATTTGACCTTGTTTTTACACATATGTATCTGGATTTATTTTAGAAAAATATCTTGCTTTGAATTAAGTTGGAGAATGATTTTGTTCTCTATTCGATGCTTGGTCGACAGATCTGTCTTCATTTATCTGTCCTTAACTTTATCAATTCATATAAGTGTTAAATCAATATATTTTGATTTTTCAATATATTAGCTGCCGGTGCCAAACACGCCGACTAATTTCTTTGAACGATAAACAAAGTTAGTTTTTCAAAAAACCTCGTCGATTTCATTTGTCCATTTCTACGAATTTCCTTTTCCAATGCTCGTTTTGTTTTTACTTGTCATCGCTTTCACTCTCTCTCTCTTTTGAACTTTTATCCCTCCTTCATTCTTTCTTTGTTTCTTACGTTCTTTCTTTTCCTGATGTCTTTCTTTTTCTTTCTTTCCTTTCCATTTTGGTCTTTCTTCTTTTCCTTTTGTCATTTTTTGTTCTTTCTAGCTTCCTTTCTTTTTCTTTCTTACTTTTTCTGTCTTCTTTTTCATTCTTTCTGTCTGTCTGTCTTTCTTTCTTTCTTTCTTTCTTTCTTTTTGTCTTTCTTTCTTTATTTCTTTCTTTCTATTTCATTATTCTTTCTTTCCTTTTCATTCTTCTTTCTTTCTTTTTCATTCTTTCTTTTTCATTCTTCTTTCTTTTTCATTCTTCTTTCTTTCTTTTTCATTCTTTCTGTTCATTCTTTTTTCTTGCAAACTTCCTGTGTCATGTGTCCTCAAGGACATTTATATATTTATCACAATGTTTCGGCTATTGTACGCTCCGACCTTCTTCAGGTGGTGCAATATCGAACATAACTCTTCATTTCTCAAGGACACATGGCACAGTGGATAAAGGTGTTAGGTAGATATAGAGACAGGACCCATAGTGTGTGAGTTCAATATCTGGTTAAGGCAATAAAGAACTTAGAGAGGAAAATTAACATGAGATAACTGACATCCATTAGACATGGCATGTGAAAACTCATCTCAGAAATATAGACAATTTTTTCTTTCTCTTCTTTTTTTCCCCCGTTTTCATTCTTTCTTTTTTCTTTGTCATTCTTTCCATTTCTTTCTTTTTTTCTCCTTTCTTTTTTCTTTCCATTTTCCTTTCTACTTTTTTCTTTCTTTATTTACATTTCTTTTTCTTTATTTCTTTCATTGTATTTCTTTTTTCTTTCTTTCTGCTTTCTTTATTTCTTCTTTCTTTCTTTCTTTTCCTTTCTTCCTTTATCCAATCTCCCTTTCTTTCTTTCTTTCTTTCTTTCTTCTTTTCTTTTTTCTTTCTTTCCATTCTTTCCTTCTTTTTACTTTTTCTTTGTCATTCTCTCTATTTCATTCTTTTCTCTTTCTTTCGTTGTCCTTTCGTTCTTTCTTCTCTCTATCTTCCTTTCTTTTTCTTTCTTTCTTTCTTCTTTTTTCATTCTTTCTTTCTTTCCAATTCATCATTTTCCTTTCCCCCTCCTTAGTTATTTCTATCCTCCATTTGTCTTGTTTACATTGTTTCTTTCTACCTCCCTTTCTTCTTTTTTTTATCATAATTATATCCCTCATTATTTCCGCCAAAGCTTTTCACTTATTTGTTTGTTTTTTTTTTTTTATACTAATTTCTCCAATTGATTTGATTTTTCTTCCTCCTTCTTTTTCATTTATTCAGTGGATTTACTTCAATCCCCTTTTCTCATTTGCTTTTTATTTTTATTTTTTTTTTAAGCATTGCGCCCCGAACAAGGCATGACGCCACTAGGATGCAGGGGGGTTGCAGAAGATTTGGAGCTAGAGCAGATAGGAGTGATAGAAGGATGAAGGGAAGGATAGTGTGTAGATCAAGGTAACTGGAGATGTCGATTGACATTACATTTGAATAGTCGGAGATCATAACTATCAGGGAATTAGTAATTGGGAAGGGTGTTCCACAGGCGAGAGGTGCGAGGTATGAAGCTATTGGAGTAGAAGAGACAGCTACATTTAAAAGGTTCTACAGTGTAAGGGTAAGAGCGGGTGCTTATCATATTTTCCCCGTTCATGGCCAATTTTCTTACTTATCCTATTACACCAATTCCCACTTCGTCCATCCCATTCGAAAATTAATCGAAATATTCATTAAGGATTTGTTTTTTGCTTATCAGCCAACCACTCACCCTTTATTTAAATTGTTTTCCTTTTTATTATTTCAACATCATTTCTATCTTCATTCTTTAATTCATTTTTTCTTTTTCATTATTCATTCATTTAATTATTAATTTTTCATGTCTCTTTTCAATACGTATTTATTTTCTCTCATTAACCTTTTCTTTCTTTACCGTTTATCAATTTTTGGCTTTTTTTAATTTTTAATTTTAATTTATTCTTTTAACTTTTTTCTTTTCTCTTCGTACATTTGATTATTTATTTCTTTCTCTTTAAACACATTCTTTCTTTCTTTTCCTTTCTTTTTTCTTTCTTTCTCTTTTTTCTTTCTACTTTATCTGTCTTCTTTTTCTTTCTTTCTATTATTTTTTTTTCTTTTTCTTTCTTTCTATTCCTTTCTAACATCTTTTCCTTTCTTTCTTCTTTAGGCTTTCTTCTTTTTTTCATTCTTTCTCTCTCTCTCTTACATTCTTCTTTGTTATATCACCTTTCCTCATTATTCCTTTTTCATTCAGATATATATTAAAGAATAAAGAAAGAAACAAAAATAGATTCCATGACTATAAATTATTTCCCCAGAAAATATATCTTTCCTCGTTCATCAGGTCACATCACTTACATTGGACTCTTTGGATCACATCAGACAGACTTATTATTATATCACACTTCTTCATTTATGTTCCGTATCTCTTCGGGACATAGGCGATCATAGCTCTCCACTTCTTCCCTATCCCTTGCTGCTCCTAATATTTTCTTTTGCTACGTCACCCAAACCCTCTTCCGTTATTGTTTTGGTAAACCTTACTACATTAGAATGAACTCTTCCTCTTCTCATAACTACTAACTGCGAAAGTCGTAGACTCACATATGCTGAACCATCCACACATTTTGAAGAGCCGAATACAGAGACCCTCCGCAAGATTTGAATTCAGAGTTTTCCTTCTCCTAGACCATTTGCCATCTACGTCTATAGAACCCATATTTATTCATAGCTGGGTGGAGAAGCATAGGATTCATTTTATTAGCATGTAAGTGTAATGCATTGGACTTGATTTTTAAGTCAGTTCCCGTTTTATACACACACTCGTATATATATATATATATATATATATATATATATATATCGGAATGTAGGATTTCAGTTTTCTGTGAATTCACGCTAATTGCTTAAGAACAGTGGCATTTTTATCGAAGAGAAATTGCGAAGCTTACCAGATTTCCATTAAGAAACAAACGATTCTCTCACGAATTCTGTAGATTTATTGCTAACTTCCGGTTTGCTTCGGAAAGCAACTATGTTAAGAATCTGAGCCGGAAATGTTGAAGACGAATGATTATATGCCATCAAATTAATTCACTATTCTTTCTGAAGTAACGAGCCAAGCTTACACATGAGATCTACAGAAATCCCAGTAATGTAGAAAGATATAGAGAGAGGCGGGTGAGAGAGAGAGAATAAGATGATCTGGAAAAGTACCTAATGTTTTACTTTTCTATATTTATTTCTAATATTTATAATCCATGTATTTTTACAGAGACTTATCAAATTAAAATTGTTTTATTTACATTAGGGTTTTCAGAAAAATTGTTGTACATTAATCAGTTTCACTTTTCCAAAAGTTTGTAAATGTTTATTGGTGCTAACTGATAAGGCTTAAACATTGAATAAAAGAAAAAAAATAAAACAATGGACGTAAATGGTTTTAAATATCACTTATGCTCAGAAATATATGATAGAATCTATTTTGCGCGACGTGCCACTGGTTTATGTAATGAATTACGTTTTGGCTTGAACTTACTGATTAAAATGTCGTTTTATTATCCTCTTATTCATACTTTAGACATTTCATGAGTTATCCCGGTTAGAACTTTTCATATCTTCCTTCTATAAATACGAAAGTATATATATATATATATATATATATATATATATATATATATATATATATATAAGGTTAGTGCAAAAATAATGACGTAATAATGTCCTTTTTTGACCGATTTTTTAACGTCAAAATACGACATTATTACGTCATTATTTTTGCACCGACCCTAATAGATATATATATATATATATATATATATATATATATATATATATAATTATTTATTAAAAAATTATAACATAAATATGTTATAAAATCACTAAAAAATAGCCATTTTGTTTCAACATTGCTGGTGTCTTATCAAGTGATGGTGTTGAATGTAGAATAATGGTTTTCTTCAACATTCAACACCATCACTTGATAAGACACTAGAAGTTTGAAAGAAAATGTCTAATTTTGTAGTGATTTCTAAAATATTTATGATATCATTTTCGAATAAATAATTATATATGCTCTACTCAGTATTGAGCACTCTTTTAAGAATAGTATTTGTTGATTACTGGAATTTATTCCGTATACACCAATCCTATACTTAGGTATACACACACACACACACACGCATATATATATATATATATATATATATATATATATATATATATATATGAAAGAAAATAGCTCATAATTTAGGGTGTTTCTAGAGTGAGCTCTGAACTTTTCAACATACACCTTTATATGTAATGTTAAAAAATAGAAAAAAAAAGCTGTTCTCCATTAACGTACATCCAAAATATTGTTAACTAGCCAATACAAAAGAATTCTCCTGGGTAGAACAATATACTGTATCCGCGTACTGGTTAAGACGATAAACTACATCCAACAGCAAGGCCTTTAAACAGAAGATTTTGAGAAGCATAGTACCATCTCTTTATTGCTGGTGTTCCCAGTTCCACTCGGACTCTGTTAAGATCCCAGTTTTGGACAAATAGTTAACCCATAAACTGGGGTGAAAACGTGTAATAATACGTTGTAATACCAACAATAACTTTTCGAAGGTAAATTTATTAGAAGCACTATTTTCTTACAAGCAATAATTTTTTTTTTGGATGGGGGGGAAGTATTACCAATCAAATACATTTTTGAAAAAAGTAATATTAACAAAAATACATTTTGGAGGGAAATATTACTTGTAATAGAAACCTTGTCGGCATTAAATATCCCGTTGAGGTTGGAATGTCGCGAAAACAAACCAATAAACACTCACATCATATATATATATATATATATATATATATATATATATATATATATATATATAAATAGAAATTATAAGGATGATTTAATAATTGTAATTCATAGTCTGAAAGAAACCTCAACAGAATGCAGAAAGCACTGGACGGCTGTTTCGTCCTATATTTGGTCCTCATCAGCAGTACGCTTCGATCACCGAGAATTGAAACCCGGACAGTTAGGTTATCAAGCTAACGTCACCGACCCGTTGGAACAGTTTGCTTGATAACCTAACTGTCCGGGTTTCAATTCTCGGTGATCGAAGCGTACTGCTGATGAGGCCCAAATATAGGACGAAACAGCCGTCCAGTGCTTTCTGCATTCTGTTGAGGTTTCTTTCAAAGTTGATGAATTACTTAATTATATATATATATATATATATATATATATATATATATATATATATGATGAATTATCCCATCAAGTTCGATGTATGAGTTTCCGCCGTGTATGAACTAATTATCTGCATGCCTATGGCGGGCATGAATTTTGAGCCCGGCTTGAGAATTGCACAAATGATCACAAACAGTACAGGAGAATTTATTGTATCCATATGCAGCAGGAACACGGTTAGATATCTTATTTTACTTTCTCGTTCCATGTAGTCGACTGATGCATACTTCTCAGTGCAACAATATCAATATTGTACTTCTTTAGCTCCAATGCGACCAGAGCTGTTTTTTTCTTTCGGGTGCTGAGTTGTTCTGGAGAGTTCGTACATTACAACTGACCAGATGAAGTTGATGTTGTTTCGAAGAGTTTTTCGCAGTAGCCGGATATCTGTTAGAAAACCAACACAATGATTTGTTTCAAGCGGTGAAGACTTATGTCGGACCATCCACACTTTTGGGATCTGTCGATAAAAAAAGTAACGGTTCAAAAGAATTGACACGTAAACTCCGAAAGAAATCCTCATGTGTTATTATCGCGGAGTTTAACCTCTCCGGATGACAGTCAATTTCACCCAGTTCATGCCTCTCGGCAGACACATGCAATATAATGACCGGGTTAAGCTCTCATGAATTTTCCTTCCCTTCTGAAGCCTTTTTATCGTGAAACTAACACTAAAAGGATTGCTAACCAAAGCTCAGAGAGACTCCTGTCACCCTCATCAAGGTCAGCTAGTCCGCGCCAATTCTCAAACTGGCACTTTCCGCTCGTGCGCGTGTGTGTGTGCCGGTGTAATAGGATTTTTATTATATATATATATATGTATGTATATATATATATTCTATAGAATTTTATATCATTTTCCATCGCAATCAAGGAAATAGAGCCAGTAAGACCCAAGTGCTTATTAAGGTTCGAATATATAAGAAAAATCGAAACTTTATTTAGGATCGATAACAACAAAATAAAAGGAATTAAGAAGACAACAACGTTAGAGTTTCACAAGATATATATGTGTGTGTGTTTAATCATCCCCCCACCAAAATGGCGTGAATGCCACTAGTACGCAGTTGGATAGAGGGAGTGAAGATGAGAGGAAAGACAGCGTACGTGGGAAACTGAGAAAAAGATAATAACTGAAAGGGATTCAAGAAGATAAATGATGGTGACTGATGTTTCATTAAAAGTTTTGAAGATTGTAGTTATCTGATAAGCAAGGAAACAGTGGGAATGGCAAGAAAAGAAACTGTTGGAGAAGTAGCAGTTGAATATAACAAATTCAAAAATGAAAGGGTGGGACCTAGATACCAATCTAGAGGGAAAACACGTTATGTCGGTGAGAAAGTGACTGAAGTCGAGATTCCAAGTCGATTACATTGCAGACCTGTCTTTTAACTTTGTCAAGAACATCAAGATGAGTAGCAAGAACACCAGACCAAACCTGGCAACAGTATTTAATCCATGGACCAACTGTAGATTTGTAAACGTGCAAGATGGACTCTGATTCGAAAAAAGAAAATTTCTGGCACAACACAGTCACACAAACGGCGTTGTAGTAGTTGCAGCTATTTTTTAAATGTAGTCGTTCTACTTCAAGTCCGTTGAAAACGTGCGACCTACGTTCGTGTGAATATATCTTGAAGCGAGCCCATTCAAAACGACCTTCATTTCACGATTTGATATGTATGATTGGATTAGATCAAATAATCATCCACTAATACATTAGCCCTGGAGCTTACGTAGAAGACGAGCGTGTTAAACGTTTTCAAACGCCTTTTAGATATCTAGAGCCACATCTCGAGCATTGACGTTATTATCAAGAGCGTGATATATATATTCAGTGAGGGCATTTAGCACATCAGCGGTAGGTCCTGCAAAACGGAAGCCATATTGTTTTTCAGTGAGTATGTCGTTTGAGGTAAGATGCTTAACCACTTCAATAAAAGAAAACAGTTAGCATAGAACGTACGGTTATATCTAGCCATTTCAAATGTGAAATGGTGTGATCTTGATGCAAATGAAGTACAACAAGGAAACTCTTAAAGTCTAGACATCAGAGCAAAAATGATACTTACTTAATACAAAAATATGAAAACTTAAATCAATATAACAATTTTATAACAATATGGTCTTTTTCGAGTGATTGGAACTTCGAACTGTACCCTTATTTCGTCCACTGGTTTAGATTGTTCTTGTTCCACGTTTCATGCCTCTTTCGGATGTCCCAATTATGCATGACACATGGAACTAGAAGAATTTACCATGGTGGACGGAATAAAGGGTTCAGTTCGAAATTCCAGTCACCTGACGAAGGCTGGAGCGTACAACGTCGTGAATGTAGCAATAAAGATGAGGGCAACAGTCCAAAGAATGTAAATAGTGTAAATAATTACAATACCTCATCAAGAAATATAGACAGATCCTGACGTAGGCTGGAGCGTTGAGCGGCCAAATAGTCACTGACGTGGCAATAAAGATGAGAGCAACACTACGAACAATGTAAATAGTATAAATAATCAAAATACCTCATCTCAGAAATAGACAGATATTGAAGAAGTGAATATGGCAATAAAGATGAGAACAACAGTCCGAACATTGTAAATAATGTAAATAGTTACAATACCTCATCTCGGAAATATAGACAGAAAATTACTTTTAATGGTTCTCATTTTTGGTTTAGCATCCCCAAAGAGCAATAACGGTACAGTGATTTATGGATAATCTGTTTAGGGCTTCCGATAATGACTGAATTAAATCCCTTGGGGAAAGCAACAGGAAAAAAGTATTATTCTGTCCATGGTAAAGACTAAGGAAATTAGCATCTGGTTTAAGTTTTCAAATGACAAACACTTAACTTAGCCTTGTGCTTGGGGCCTCTAGATTAAAAAAAATATTAAATATAAAAGTAATAGATAAATTATTCTGTTACCTTGTGGCACTCGTGGTTACCTTTCAGAGAGCATTAGTGCCCCTAGACCAACTGGTTGAGAAGCGCTGATTTAAAGCATACACCAGTTACAACTTAATACAAGTCTAAAATAGACAAATCTACTAAAATACTTAATACAATAATCCTCTGATAATTCATCCTGATAACGCCAGGTCATAAATCGTTGTTAAACCTCCTAATATTTCTACATTATTTATAAAATATATATCTATTCTTGTGGGTTTGCTTTCGCGTGTTCGTAGCCGATTACTCACGTTACTGCGCGTATTGTGTGTTTGCACGCATGCGCTGTGTCAGATTCCGGCTTCTATACTATCCATTAAGTTTGTGTCTGCTTGTAATAAATATCTTTTGATGGGAAGAAAAATAGCTTTTTCGACCGGATGTGACGGGTCCATCAACTGACCACTAACTTAACCTTCTCGCTCACTGATTAATATCTGTTGATATCGGATGTTTTGGCGAATTCAGAAAATGTTACTATATACCGCTTTCCTTCGCATTAGGCGTAACGAATGCATCTTCGACGTTTTGAGGAAATGTGTATGTTAGCTTCGACTCGGCTTAGTATAATGGCGAATTTTTTTTATTTCGCATGATGCAAAAAATTAAGCATCCATAATAAATCCGTAATAAATGATTTGTAAATAATCAATAATTGATTAAATTAGTGTATTTAAGTTAGTAGTTCAATGTCTCTTCATGCCGTTTTAAAATCATAAAATAAATGGATTTCATTTCGAAGACCACGCTTATCCTAATGAAGACAATAGGCTTGCATTGATTATTGAATTGTAATCAAATAGTGTCTACTTATAGATTCACTTCGAGCAAATATCCTTGAGAAACGTATGAATCCATCTCTTCCTCCCAAACTATGTGCTGAATAGCAGGAAAGACAGCGTCATGTGGCCTTGATTGGTAAATATTCTACCGTCTAAAGAAGAGGCAACATAATACAGGAAATATCGTATCTCCTAGTCGGTCATTTATCGAAAGAGACATGATTACCCAAGACGACTTACTAGCATTATATAATGACCAGCTACTCGCTTTCTGAGCTCACGGGTCACGTAGGGCGGCTAGCCAGTTCCTGTTGAAGACGCCTGCTTAGGTACATGTGTGTTTAATTAACACAAACAAAAACATCCTGTAAGCTGTAATTATGATACGGATGTCTTGAAAGCATGATCTGCTCAAGATATAACAGCATCCAGGAATGGGAGTGTGTGTTGTTCCCCACTTTCTACATAGTGAACTGTATTAAATAGTCTTATTAAGTTCACATGGTCCAGTAGAACCTGAACAGCTTCGCTCGTGAGGCCAGACTAGGAAGGTGTCATCTACGTACCTTAACCATAGAGTTGGCTTTACAGATATAGATTCTAATACCATTTCTTCAAAGTATTCTATGTATATATTTGCCATTGCTTTAAACGCTGTGATAAATATGACAAAAAGATGAGGATAATAGTCCGAATAATGTAAATAGTGTACATAATACCTCATCTCTGAAATATAGACAGATACTGAAAGGCCAAAACGTTGTAATAAATATGGCAACAAAGATGAGGACAATAGTCAGAAGAATGTAAATAGTGTACATAATACCTTATCTCTGAAATATAGACAGATACTGAAAGGCCAAAACGTTGTAATAAATATGGCCACAAAGATGAGGACAATAGTCCGAATAATGTAAATAGTGTACATCATCAGAACATCTCAGAAATATAGACATATATTTTTATTTTATTAAAATACTTTCGACTTTTGCAGTCAGTATATTACCTGTGTAGTAGTATAGATCCTTTTATCTTTTGGGGAGGTGAATGCTTGAAATGGTCTAGCGTGACATCCTGTCTAACGATTATTCGGAACAAGGTCACATAAAAAGAATGCGATTCTTTTTATTTTTGTCGTTCATGATGTGCTGATCGATGTTGGCACGGATTCCACAGACGAAAGACTAATCTACAAGAGAATGTTGTACATGAGTACCCAATATAAGTATTTGATATTGTTTTCTTTTCATTATTAGTGTTGGATATCCATTGTCCCAGGGGCATGAGAACTAAAAGACAATATCATTTTTACATAAGACGGATTTTTGGTCTACTGTTGTTAGTAATAGTTAATATATATATATATATATATATATATATATATATATATATATATATATATATATATATATATATAATGTAAATCAATTTAAACATGGGTAAAAAAAAACTTGGATAGCAGAATTTTCTAATAAATTGGCATCTGAGGGACTATTGGAAAAAAAAAGAAAGCACCAGAAACCTCCGAACAGAGCGAAAGAAATCGTCCATTACCTTAAATCTCTGGTATAAAAAAAAAACAAAAAAAAAACAGCGAACAATAAGTTCAAAGAAAGAGTGCTCAATGCGCTAAGGTGAACAAAAGTAAAAGAGGGTGAGGAGAAATTAGCAATAACTACTTTCAACAATGCGACAATTTTATTAAAACAGAGGGCCAGATATCCTTAATAGATACAAGCAAAAGAAACCATGGTTATTAGAATAAAGATTTGGGTTATATTTTTTTTTAGTCCCGGGTTTTATATCTTTATAGTCTTATACTAGTTTTAGTTTTTAGTCGTAATTTTATCAATAAATTTGTTCCATATAAATTTTCACTCGGCTTGATGATCCTATGTAAGGAAACCTAGGTAGGCAGTACTTGGCTCATTAAGAATTTATTATATAATATATATATATATATATATATATATATATATATATATATATATATATATAACTGTAAGCAAGGCAACATCTCCACTAATACGCAGGGTTGTCTCTGAGTTGGAAAGAATAAAAGAAAACCATGATTTAGAAACAGAAACACTAAAAGAACAGAAATTAAGAAGAGAGAAGATAACGATTGTCATTACATTTAAATTTTTGAAGATCAATCTCCAACGGAAACAAGAAGGCGCAAGAAAGTGCCACATGAGTGAATTCCGAGAAAAATGTGCGCATAGAACCTATTGTTAGATCAGTCAATTTCAACTGTATAATGATGAGATCTTGTCGCCAATCTAGTACTGCTCTTAGTATATATAGGAATGTTCATCAGAACAATTACCATGAACGTATTCATAGAAAAAGAATAGAGAAGCTACATTATTATGGCGGGAAAGTGAATGAAGTCGAGATGCCAGGACCAATGACATATTAGATTCTTCTTTGAAATTTATCAAGGATCTCTAGATATATAGCAGGAGCAGTAAACTATATGTTGCATCAATATTATACACATAGACGAATGGAAGTCTTGTAAATATATAAGCTACATTCGGGCGAGAAAAATTGCCTAGCACAGAAACAAATTATAAATATATAGAGAGAGCGACTGTCAGACAGACAGACAGACAGATCGAGTGACATAGATCGATAGAGAGAAAGAGAAAGAAAATCAAAATTATATTAAAAAAATCTTACCCGACCTATATCTGGAGTACTTGTAAAATCACGAAAATACAACATTAAATTAACACTAAAAGACATAATAAATATTAAGAACAAAATTACATAAAAATCGCAGGATAAGTCAAATATTATTCCACACTGGAATCAAGATTTCCAACATTGGAAAAATATATTTTAAAAATCCCAAGAAAACAAACAAAAAAAAAAATAACGTAGACGTCACAGACCTCTGAAATTTTCTAACAATCTAACGGGGAAGAAATTCAAACTCACACTACGTGAGGCGATAAAATATATACACACACACACACACACACATATATATATATATATATATATATATATATATATATATATATTTAATTTCCAATATAACGTTAAAACAGGGAAGTCGATTAAAAAACAGTTAAATCAAAACACTAGAGAATGGAAAGACATATACTGATTGTATATTACATTTCTCTATGAAGATGTCAATAATGGTTGAATGTACTAGGATAAACAATTTCGGAAAATATACCCATAATGTTGAAGCACCTATCAGAATGAATGTAAGAAAAAAAACGGGTAAAATTGATTTTGAAACACCTTACAGGAAATAACTCCTTTCTTTAATGAAAAAAAAAACTATATATATATATATATATATATATATATATATGTGTGTGTATATTTGGCAAATGTGTGTGTGTGTGTGAGGCGTTTCGGTCTTTAGAACTTCATCCGACGAAAATAATGTACATATGATGCAGGGATGTAAAGCAATTATTTCAATAAAAACATTTACTTTCGTCTGAAAAACTCCTAAAGGATGAAATACGTCACATCCAAAAGTGAAATATATTCTCTACTTTGTCAATAATTAGCCGAACATTTCTTTACTACAAAAAATATATATATATATATATATATATATATATATATATATATATATATATATATATATATATATATATATATAAGGTGTTTCATTAAGACGGATGAAAGCCAGCAGTAAATAAATCAGTGTTATTGGTGAATATTTATTTATTTCTCTATTGGAATATGTTATTTAAATCATGTCAATTTTGTTTTAAAAATAATATCGACCAATCTGAAAGAAAAAGTAAAAAATCATTATACGGTTAAACTTAATTCACTTTTAAAATCGATCCAAGTCAGTGGAACGCCCTGATATATATATATATATATATATATATATATATATATATATATATATATATATATATATATATATATGTGTGTGTGTGTGGGGGGGTGTATGCGCACGTGCGTGTGTGTTCAATTATCTTGATAAAACAGGTAAGAACGGTTAGATTGACGATCCGAAGTTCTTTAGTAGTTTTGTTTTTATTTTTTAAAAACTGTACTCGATACACAAAATTCCTGTATAGAGATGGTATCATCTTTTAATAATGATAATAATAATAATATATATGTATATATATATATATATATATATATATATATAGAGAGAGAGAGAGAGTCTGTGTCGATGTATATCATTTTCAAATAAGCCCAGTGGTTTACGTTGAATTATATTTTATCAAGATTTACAATTTAACGGTACCTAAAGTTTGAAATCTTCTATTTTATGATCGTGTATTGTATTGATTTTGCTGTTCTTCGGATCTTATAAAGTCAGCCACCTGCATAGCTTGTAGTCGTGATCTCCCTTTGAGATCACAGATGCCCTCTCGGAGTTTGATGGCTTGCTTGAATTTTTATCTCATTTCTTGTCCTCTTCGTCCCTAGAGAGAAAAGCTTGAATACCAGTAAATTTTCCAAAATTTGTCACAGCTTCAAATCAGTTTCTAAAGTTTCTAGCAACTTTATTCTTCAAATTACGGATTCTTAAAAATCAACCTTTGCCTGGATTGGAATTTGTCCGCTTCTTAACATAATTTATAGGGTTTCATTTCCTTTTCTTTTTTTTGGTTTCTTCCATGTTTTTATTGGTTAACAGACATAACCTAACTATGTCTGCTATCTGATGGACGTGTTTTCATTTGTTTTGTCATGTAATGGTTGGGAGGCGTTTCAAAGACCCTAAGTATATTTTCTAGAAGACAGTTTCTGGCTTGTTTTGTTACGATTTTTTTGCGTGGAAGAAAAATAATTTCCACAATTCATACACAGTTTACCTTTCCTTATTCTGACACGCATTTATGTGTTCAATTTTCGTCAGAGGCTGTATTCATTACTCGGTTGGTTTTTTGCATAGTCTTTTACTAATTAGGTACGTAGTGCTTGTTGATTTTCACTGAGGGCTAGAGAGAGAAGAAGAGAAACAAAAGCTTTCCGCCCGGGAAAAGCTTGCTCAACGGAAATAAAATAAAATAAAATAAAAACAAGGCAACATCGGAGGAGATCATCTTCACATGCCTTCGTTGAAACCGAGACTGTCATTCACGTGTGGACCTATACAGCCATGACAGTTGCTACACCTGCTTAAACAGCTGAGTCATGCCTGTTTCAGCGCAGATCCAATGTTTTCGGAGAGGAGGAATGTGAAGGGAAAAGGAAAGAAACGGAAAGAAGAAATGTCGGCGGAGGAAGCAAGAAACGTTTCTGATCATAATTCCTCTGACCAACGAAATTTTTTTTGAAGCATCTTTTAATAGGAAATAAAGTTTTTCTGGCCATTACTTACCTGTTATGTCAAACTGTTCGTTGAGAATGTCGGTCTTTCCGCGTGGCGGACCTAAGATGGAAAAAAAAGACGAGCATGCTGTCTATTCGCTTTTTTTATTGTCTTTACCGAGGAGGAAGTGACGTAGGTCGTTACTGATTAGTCGCTTGTGATTTCAAGATCAGCAGTGGCAGTTACTTAATGTGTCCATTTGTTGTGTGCTTGGCGGAAATTTTGCTTCAGTATCGCCTGTCGGAATAAGTACTGTTTCAGTAAGGTCGATTTGGTGATGTTGCAAGACCCAAAACGTGTCAGGACCCCAAATCATAAAATCACTGACGAGGCGATCCAGTGCACTCGTTGGCGTGTTTTCATAAGTAATTATAATTTTTTTATTTACTTTTTGATTTCTAAAGTAATAATAATTATGTGGTACATCAGAAGACGGTCTGTTTACTTCGACATCCAGTGTAAAATATGTATATGCATTTATGCGTGTCTCTGATAGTCGATCTTTGTCATTGTGGAGGGGTTTATGTGATCCAATTGTTCTGAGAGTGATGATGTTAGGAATTCTTCTACACTGATTTTTTTTTACTCTATGACCAATGACTACAAAGCTAAACGGTGAGTGGGTATGGATGACGGGTGTCGATTTTCGTTAAAATGGAAGCTTCTATTCCTGAATCTAGACGTTGTCGGCGGAATTAGTCATCAACACTATAACCATAATGAACGCGATCAGCAAAGAAATCAAATTCTTAAATGTGAGATAAAGTCAACGACGAATTATTGTTTTTTTTTTTTGTTTTTTTTTAATGACGTACGAGGTGCTGGATATTTTTAAGCGTTTCACTCCAAGCAAGGGGGAAAGCCACTAGCACACAAGGGGTTACAGAGAGTTGGAGCGAGAGCAAATAAGAGTAATAGAGGAAAGGATGAAGAGAAGGATATGGAATAGATCAAGGCGTCTGGAGACGTCGATTGACATTACATTTAAATAGTTGGAGATTATAGCTATCAGGGAAACAGGAAAAGGGGAGAAGTGAGAGACATGAAGCTATTTCAGTAGAAGAGACGGCTATATTTAACAGTTTCGACAGTGAATGGGTGAGATCGTGATGCCAGTCTAGTTGAGCGCTTAAATTCATGAAGTCTGGGAATCAGTGAAAGCAACTCGTCGGAACAGTTACCATGGAAATATTTGTAAAAACAGACAGAGAGAGTCGACGGCACGTCTGTGAGAAAGCGACTGTCGACAAGTTGCCAGATCAGGGCCAATCACATTGCATATCATATCCGTCTCTGGATTTTATCAAGAACCATGATACAACAGGGACTCCAGACCATATATGGCAGCAATATATATATATATATATATATATGTTCAAAATATATATTGAATTGTACGAACTTTCAGATTTAAGGGAACTATGTGTAATGACGAATTTCTCTTCCTAACTAATCCTTATTTACAAATGCCATAACAGGTGATGAAAAATGGATTAAATGCGACAAATTTCAACTTAAAAATGTGAAATAAGTACAAATCAGCAAAAATGATACAAAAACATGGCAGAAAATTAATATTATATGTGTGCCGGGATCGTCGTGGAATTATTTATTTAGATTTCAAAACAAAATGAAATACTAAATGCCCGTTTATGAGTCCAGCAACTGCAACATGTCCCCTGCTTGTGCGAAAGGCAACTTATCGTTGTCAGTAGGAAATTCAAGGCCCCATACAGCAAGTATAACGGGGGAAAATATGTTAGAACTCGACTGGTCTTTTCTACCTCACCCGCTATATTTACTTGACCTTGTAACAACCGATTATTTCGTTCTCTGATTAATGCAGAACGATTTTGATCGGTCAAACTTTATCTAAGGAAAACCCGACTTACAAGTTTGTCGAAACGTGTTTCACGTTAAATCCTCTAGAATTTTACTACAAATTTATTTTAGAGCTGCCTGATAAGCCGCAAAATGTCATTGCAATTATTGCTTAAAATATAATTAAATAAAATGTAATTGTGATTTATTTAATTTATTTAATCATTTAAGAATTAACTTGATAAACAAAAAATAAAATTAAGATCATTGATTCTTTTTAGGGCTCATTTTGCAGGTTATTTAAAGCCAAAAAATAGGATATAGATTTTTAGGAGATAAGGCAGGCTTGCGATGCGTGAATTGGCATCTAATTCACGTAAAAATGAAAATAACACTGAAATCTCATTTTAACAGATATATTTACCAAAATTACACAATATTTTCTTGAAATAGTAAAAAGTAAATGTATTCAATAAATCACCATTGACATAACCCACGGCCTCCGAAAGACTTCGGAATCTCCTGCACCTCTTCTGGACGGTTTCTCTGTTTAAGTTCGTCAATGGTGCCATAATCCTTGCCTCTCAGTTCACCTTTGTTTTTACAAGAGGTTTTGTTGGTCTCCCGTTCAACTGATATCCACACATCATTATCTGTGAGGTTGCAGTCACTGGTGATATGTGGCGGGATGTAAGGGATGATGTAGTCTAGAAATGTTCTGACAGACATGACTGGATTCTCCTGCTTGTGTGGCATTGTGCACAGTGCTATTGTCAGACAGAGTGTCTTCCAACAGCTAACCTCTTGGCCCCGGGGTAGTACAACCTCCTCAAGCCATTTGATGTAAGACTCTGTGTTGAGTCTGAGACCTTGTGGGAATTAGAATGGAGGCATAATGTTGTCATCACTAGTGATCACTCCAATTACCTTCGTAATAACCATTAGACTCATCGAAAGCTTTCGAAATCCTCTGCACTCTCATCAGATTCACATCTAAACACTCTGAAATGTTTGTATTGGAGCTATCGGTGTGAATGCCAAGCAGTTTAGCATTCCGTTTTCAAATTTCTGAAGACGTCAATTGCGTCATAGTGACCCTACTGAACTTTGTATTTGACAAAATCAAAAACAACGTGCATGTGCGAAAGTCAAAATATAAAATGACGACATTTTAGCCATCGCACCCTATACTGTTACTTCGTCATACTAATTAACCCATTCCTCGAGACAGGGAAAAGATATGGAATCATGCTTTACCTAAGGATATTTACGCATAAGTAAATCTAACAAACTCGACTGGAATTGAAACTCGGATCTCCGATTCACGTTAGCCTTTCCACTTACGCGCTTACGGTACCTGGTATTCCCAAGCGATCAACCATCCTGATAATGACCAGACACAACGTTGTTTAACGTTACTGGGCGATCGTTCAAAAACCAGTGTTTGAACCTGATACGGCCATAAGCACGAAAATATCGTAATAAATTTCCATATAATCAGTAAACATTTTACTAGTAAA
>OZ010591.1:15818963-15836463 GCA_963932145.1 Acanthosepion lycidas
ATATTAACATTTCCTCTGCGCTACTCAGAATTCTATTTGGGACAAAATCGGTGCAAGTACAGTGTAGTTTTTTGCTGGCCAAAATCAACATTTTTATGTGGGTAGAATAATTAGGTTGTTAGAAAAATGTAAATAGATTGGTCAATGAAAAGGAAATTATATTTCATGAGAAAAATTTAATGTCGCAGTATTTATTTAATTTTATTTAAGAAGGTAAACTATCAAGCCAGTAAAATAGTGTAGATTTATCACTGTCTGTCTTTCACTCAAATCCTCGCAAGACTATTTTATACTCACTATTGCAATGTGTGAAGTCGAAAATAATTTAAAGTGCGCATTCTCCCATGTTCTGTAATTTAGATGCAACAGCTATAATACATACATATATATATATATATATATATATATATATATATATATATATATATATATATATATATTGAACAATAAAAAAAATATAAAAAAATTAAAATCTTCAGACTCACTGCGTTGTAGTTTTTTTTATTATTATTTCATTTAGATTCCTAGACAAGTTTCGGCCACAATGGCCATCATCGGGAGAAGACATATTTCTGGTTGCTGGTAGCAGTAAACTACAAATATATATATATATATATATATATATATATATATTTTAAGAAGCGAGATTTACAAGCACCATTATCCATACTGTGTTTATATTTACAATACTACTTTGTGCATTTTATTTTACCAGAATAAATATATATATATATATATATATATATATATATATATATATATATATATATATATATATATATATATATAAAGAGTTAGGCTCCTGAAAAATTAATTTCGGTTGAGCTCTCTGGGGGAGGAAGTGTGGATTTGTAAATAGAGATTATTACGTCTAATATAGCAAGACTCTTCCGTCAAGCGAATCGGGTCACTGTGCTTATCTAAAAATAAATACGGTATAATTCACTCGCGTCTCTGCCGTGCCCCGTCGGCTTAGTGGTTGAATATTCTACTGACGCCAGTTCAGTCGGGTTTCGATCCTAGCTTAGAGGCAACCCGATGTCTAGTCACACTGAATAGATGCGATACAACCAATTAGGTTGGTGCAAAAATATCATCGGCTTTTGGCGTCAAAAACCTTATTTATTTATTTTTTATTTTTATATATATATATATATATATATATATATATATATATATATATATATATGTATATATATATATATATATATATATATGTATATATATATATATATATATATATATATATATATATATATATATATATATATATATATATATTCTACGTCACACCTAAGATATCCATACATTGAACACGAAAGAAAATTTTGGGGTACAAATTACTGTTGTTTTTACCTGCGTGCGTCCCTTTGCATAATACATCTTCATTTATTATTTTTTTAGCGGGTGGGTGCAAATTTTAGTTAACATACAAAATATTCTAACTCTTTTAAAACCAATTTAAGGTTTAGAATAACAAATAATTATTTAATAAAATATACAATATTTTTTTTTGCATATCTTTCCATTTGGTAAAATATAATGCACAATAGTACTATTGTAAATATAAACATAGTAAGGAGAATAGAACTTCTAAATCTCGCGTGTTGCAAAATAAATCTTCTAGTCATAGAAATTTAGTCAACACACCAGAAAAATATAACATAATAAATTATTTATTAACAAATTAAACTGTTTTTCTTGAAGATATATTAATATTTAATTAGTATAAATTTGATTATGACTATTCTTCGCCGCCGGCAACAATATTAACCTTGGTTCCATTCCAATTTGGGAGGATATTAAAATATAACTCTCTCGATTATTTTATGTTTTAGCAAAAGAATATAAAAATACATATTAAGAAAGCCGATGACCGAATCAATTCAAATAAAAATTCAAATTCATTTTCCCATAAAATTTAGTTTTCGATTTTACGAACTTTGAATCATATTTATTTTTTCTCTGAACGATGATTAATCTCTACATCAAGAAAATAAAGATCTTTAAATTGTGATGTTTACATTCATTGTTTCTCTGATAATTATGGCTATAATATCGGTATTTCAGATTTTACAGGCTCTTAAGGGAACCGAACGTGTTTAATTATTATGAAATTATTTTGTGTCAATGCTTAAAATATGGACCTATATTCTAACTTGAATATATGATGTAAAATCTTCGAAATAATTCTCGGGAGAGCAATATATAATTAAAGGCATATATTCTGGTAATTTGAAAGCGGAGAAAAGAAAAAGGGTTCAGATTAGGTTGACCAAAATCATAGGAAGCGGAAAGAAAAAAGCAAAACAAAATTTTATGACGCAACACCAACATCTATTCTTCAAAATAAAGTTTAACATTCTGGACGATCTTCTGCCAGGGATCAGGCAGCATCCGAATCTGTCCTAGATACCAGTCCATGGGCTTTGAATCAAAAAACTGTAAGCAAGCTTCCTTCACTTTATCAAAAGTTTTGAATTTGCTGTTCACGGTGGATGTCTGCTACTGAGTGGAATAGGTCATAGTCACCCGAAGAAGGATTGGGCCTGTACGGTGGATGTAGAAGAATCTCAACATCGTCCATCTATTTGAACCTCTCCTTAGTCAATCTGGCAGTGTGTGACCCCACATTGTCTTGCTGAAACAAAGGCCGACCTATAGAGCAAAGACGGATACGCCTTTAGTTTGTTGTAGCTGCTGGTATTACAGTTTAGGATTGAGTGCGGAACCGTTTAGAACAAGCTCGAAATGCAGTACTTGGAAATTCCAACAAACCGATTACAAGATTTGTTGCTTTCTTTCTGCTTCTATAATTTTGTACAGAATCCATGTTCAGTAATGCAAATCTCAGATGGCTAGAAATATATGTACACATATGTGTGAGAAAGCATTATTCCGTTAACAAAATAGTCGAACGATCTGCATGATTCGGCCTGCCCCTTGTTGAAGGAAATTCGCTGCGCAATTCTAACACTGAAAGCATCGGAAATTGAGTATGTATAAACACACCGACACATGGACACATGTCTGCGCCCATTCCCAAACTGTTCATATATGTATATATTTGCATGAACTACAATACGTGCACATGCATAGATTGATGTTTGCTCACGTATGAGTGACATTACTAAACGAACACAGACGAGAATTTTTACTCCCATTAACATCAAACACCACCATACATAACCATAAATAGATTAAAAATGTTATCTGCGAATCACAAGGGCGTGAAACCCAGCCTTGAAAACTGACATCAATCCAACTATATATATATATATATATATATATATATATATATATATATATATATATATATATATATATCAGTGTGTGTTTATCTAAAAGTATATACGCTTAAATTCACTTTAATGACAAATTTATTTCGGTTCAGATCCAGGGGAGGAATTGTGAGTTTGTATACAGTGACTATTACTGCTAATAATGCAAGACTCTTTGGTAGAGCGAATCAAGTTCTCTCAGTCAAAAATAAAATACGCTTCAATTCACATGCCGTGCGCCAAGGGCTTAGGGGTAGAATCTCCGACTGACGCTAATTCAGCCGCGTTTGGAACCTAGTTAGAGGCAACTGGACGTCTAGTCACACTGATGAGCTGTGATACAACGAAACAGTCTGTATGTTGATGACACACAAACACACATATCTATCTATCTATCTATCTATCTATATATATATATATATATATATATATATATATATATATATATGATCTTAAGATTTGAAAGTGATGTATATATATATATATATATATATATATATATATATATATATATATATATATATATATAGGGCTCACTATTATAAAAATAGACCATTATATATAATGAAAATTTTGATAGTGTGAAATTTTTGCAGCACTTTCAAGCTTTATCAAGCAACATACGCGTCTATTGCGCAAATATTGTAAATATTCTAAACGTATATTTTAAAAATATCTTTATATTATATATAAATAAAATAGATAAAAACCACAGAAACATCTTTTATGAATACAATATTCCATATACCTAAATAAAAAAAATTATTTATCAAATAATAACTTTGGGTTTAAGACATCGTATTATCCTCACCAATTTTCACCACTAATCTTATCAACTTTCATAATGTTTCGACTTTAACATTACCTAAAGAAATATTTTTGCCACATACATTTGCTTGAATTCGCATATAATATTTTTAATGATCTACTACAAGTAGTCTGATGGATTAATATCGGAAGAGCCCGAGGACATTTCACTAAATTGTTTACTTTCAATCATTTTTGGATGGTAAAAAAACAGTATTTCCCAATCTGATAGGACTCTCCTTACATTTATACACTATTTCACTCAAATAAGGCTCATTTTGAAATATACCACCCAATTAACATCTTGCCCATAACACCATCAACAATCTTGTATGGATCTACAATTTTACTGGTTACAATAATTGGCGAAATGTAATAATAACCATGCTCATTTTATCTTCCGAATCGTATCCTTGTCTATCTTCATGAATTATCCAACAGAAGATCACGTACCAGGACCAAACAATGTAGCTCTCTTTACATATATCTTAACAGATTACTGTTTATGTTCAGTTTTATTTTTTTTTAAATTTCAATCATATTTTTTCTTTTTGTGATTATTACTATGATATTCAACCATAAAGTTTCATAGATAATAATCAGAAACTCTTTTTTAACACTACAGTGAGACGATTCTGAGAGAATTAGAAATGTTACCAAAATTCATTATTATTAGGTTGGTGCAAAAATAATATCGTTTTTTGACTTTAAAAATACGTCAAAAAACGATATTATTTTTGCACCAACCTAATATCTTCCATAAAATTAACAAGATATCTTCTCTCATCTATCATCCAGGATATAACATCTCTCACATAATTGTCTGTTTTTACATTTATTAATAACATAAGATATGCAGAAGACAGAATGTTGATAGTAGAGACGGAAAGGAAATCGCAATAACTCCTACCCTAAATACTGAAGGAAAGCAAGAAGAAAGGACATCATTTGCAAGAAGAAAGGACATCATTTGCAAGAAGAAAGGGCATCATTTGCAAGAAGAAATTATGAATGGATGTTAGCAAAAGGAACAGTCGTATATCAATTCGTATATCTGAGGTTTTAACCTTGTCATCCACTCAGAAAATGAATTCATTGAATATAAAAAAAAAATAAAAGAGGTGTACGACAAGGATGTGTCTTCTCACCGGATTTATTCATTGAGGTGATTTCGAGACTATTCGATGACTAACCACGCTTCATTATTGGCGGCCAAAATATAAGGCATCTGTATTTGATAGAGGGCTGTTATCAGACACAAAAAAGAATCTACAGTAACTCGTACAGAATGTAACGAAGGAAAGCAAGAAGAAAGGACAAAGCATCTATTGCAAGAAGACAGAATGCATGGTTACTCGCAAAAGGTAAAAACACTCACTTGAAATTTATAAATTGAAGATAACAAAATAAAACAAATGGAACAATTTAAATATCTGGGAAGAGTTTTGACAGAGAACTGAAATTGGGTTATTGGGATAACTAAAGATGCTTTCCAAACACTAAGCAAATTATTAAGAAAAAGAAAAAATGTTTGAAACAAAGAAATACGTTCTGAACTGTTATGCTATATCCATCCTCCTATATGGCATTGAATGCTGGATATTGTCCTAATAGGAATGTGGTTCCAGAGGAGGATGCTGAGTATATCACGGATTAAATATATGAGCAACAACGAAAATGAAAAAAAATAAAGAGTGTTATATTTAAGATAAAGACGGGATAGTTGAAATTTCAGTGAACATAATGTGGAAAGAGGGATCGGAAAAATTAATACTCACAGGACAGTTTGAAGGCACGTAGTATAGTGTAAAACACCGCATAACCTAACTAACGAGCTTTAAGTAATGGATGGTCGAATAAGATTTAGAAGAGATAACAAAAAGACAAAATTTATAAAGAACTATAAACGATAGAAAATTGTGAAGAGCCATAATGGCCAACGTCCTGAATACACATGGTACAGAGTAAAAAAAGTGTATAATAGTTAATTTTCTTTCGTGTTATCTTTAAACAATTCTGGTCATTTTCTCTTTGTTTTCGTTCACAACTCATATTCCTATTTATTGCTTAACTTTTCTATTTTCTCCTTTCTGTGATATTATAAATTTTCTTATTCTTATTTTATCAATCTTTGCGCATTATCTTTTTTTTATTATTAACTTGTGATTTCCTATCATCAATAAGAGGTTAGTTCTTTTGTAGGAATCATATCAATAGTTCATCACCATTTCTTCATTTAGGGTACTTTGCACCACTGTAGACCACATCTCCCCCTCCCTCTTACAATTTTGGTTCATGTAGAAAATTCGAGAATAAGTATTGATATTGCATGTCGGTCCTTTTGGATGTTGATGCTACCACGTCCCTACTCTCAGTGGGTGAAGAGGCAGGACCTACGAGACAGAAGGTAGTTTGAATTCAAAGTTTTCCTTCTCCGAGACAGGTTAACAATTTGGTACATCGAACACATATCTGGGGGTGGATATATACCGTTCTGAACTATGGATAAGTAAATGCAATGAATTCTAGTGTTTGAACTCGGCTCGGCGATTCCTCAAACGGAGCCGGTATCCATTGACAATATCTGATATCTGAAATTAAGATCATATATCAAAAAGTTAAATAAAATATGAATCTTTCGATTGCATTAAAAATTCAGTTATTGTAATTTTTCTACTAAAAAATGCTACAATCTGAAATATACTTATTGTATTTACGATATAAATCTTAGTATCTCATAAATGTTTAATCTAGTTCCACTGGCTAATATAAATATCCTTCTTCAAACTTTCATTTGCATAATAAAATCTGATACATTCTACACATATGTATTTGTGTACGTGCGTATTGTACATACCCTTACGTGTTTTAAATATGTCTGATATATGGCGACAATAAATGTATGTATGTATAGCTGGCCACTTGTACTCGAAGATATCCGTCTACTAGGGCGGCCAGCCAATCCTTATTGCAGACGCTTACTCAGGCACATTTGTGTTTATTTAAAACCCGCAGATCTCAAACGTGGTTTATACTGCAACAATGCTGAGCAGACCTTAATTACAGTTACTGGGAAAGAGCGTGTTATCTAGCGTGATCAACAATTTGATCAAGGCCAGCACGTTTAAGCCCTCGTGTCTTGTGACTTTGTGGTAGCACAGGTGGGGGTTGCCCGCAAGGTTTCCCTCTACGCAATCTTAATCAAAAAGCTTGGGTCAATCTGTGGTATTGTTTTCAGGCACTTTCCAAAGGTGCCGCACGCTTAGATCGATCCTTCCACTCTGATAACATCTGGCAGTTTCCTTCATGATAAATCGAACATGATGATATTCGAACCCAAATCTTCTGGTCTGAATGAGAACGTTCTAACCACTCGGCCACGTGCCAAATAAACAACGACGTAAATAACGACAATAAATAACAACATTTAAATCTCGAAGCGAATTGCTTTGTGTTTTGAGAAATCTTTGGCATTTTCTTTACACCTGTTATATGACAAATCCGAGTTTAGTGTTTCAAAGTGCCACAAAAGCAAGTTCTCTTGAGATTAATGAATCTGATATCACTTATTCCACAGTCTAAACTTCGCTCTACACCAATCGCCCAGATGTTAACTAAATTTAAATTCGAATGGCGATTCTGATAGTTTTGCTTTGAAAACTATTTTGTGAACTATTTCACTCAGAGAGAAAATGCAAACATGTTTTAAACTAGACGCGTTTATAAGAAACGTTCTTCAAAATCAATTGAATCTTTAGAAACTCTCACTTTACAAAATGTGGATGTTCAACACCAACGTCAAGTCGGTCGTACTTTACGGCTCAGAAGCCTGGCGCGTAACCAAAAAAAGTTCAGACATTTAACAACCGATGTCTCAGGATCATCCTCAGTATCAGGTAGCCGGAAAATGTAATTAACGACCAACTGTGGGACAGGACCAGACAAGCCCCAATCGATATTGACATCAAGAAACGGAAATGGGGATGGATCGGCTACACACTCCGCAAACCTGCTTCTAGTGTCACCAGGCAGGCCCTTGACTGGAATCCACAAGGGAAGTCATCTCCAATGACCAACTGTAGGACAGTTGAACAAAACAGACTTGGCGCGGAAGTGTTGACGGAGAGGTGAAGGCAGCCGGCACGACATGGGCCGAGCTGAATAGGATCGCCCGCAACCGCGTCCGTTGGGGAGGTCTTGTTGCGGCCTTATGTTCCCCAAGGAATCCAGAGGCATAATGAATATGAACATTAAGTATCATGTTATAGAAAATGTTTCTAAATATAGAAATGTGCCTATTTTTTTTTTAAATTTAAAAAGAATATCTCCTCTTTGAATTGTCACGTATGAATGAATATTTAATCATGGGAACTTTAATTGTTAAGCTTATAGGGTAACTTCGAAGTTTACAAAATTATGAATTGTTAATTGTAGAAAAAATTGATAAGTTTAGAAAGCTGTGAACTGCGTCACAAAAAAATAGTTCTTCTTCTTAAAAAGCTTAAATAAAACATTTAATCTGAGAAAGATTTTAATGACAAGCATAATATTGATTCATACTCTTAGAAAGCGTCGAATTGAAAATCACAACGAACAGCTTAATTTAAATATCACTGAACATTGAAGCTTAGAAATAATTCCTAAGAATTATAAAACATTGAAAATGTGAAGCTTAGAAAGAATTTCTGAAGCTTACAATAATACCGTAAGCTAGAAAACATTTAACAGTCTAAACAGAGAAGAGTTATTAAAGGTAAAAAAAAGACTTCAGGAATTTCTTACATACAGAGGAATAGAAAGACATCATTAGCTTTTTTAAGCATTCCTAAAATGAAGAATATCTGTAATGAGAAGAGTAGGTAGAATTCCTCTTCTTAGATAGTTTTAAACTGTGACACTTAGAAAGAATTTATCTGCTGTGAAGCATTGTGAATTATAGCTAGAATTAATAAGCTAAGAAAGTTTTGAATTATTAAGCTTAAAAAATGTAATATTAGATCTATTTATATGGGGGCCTTTAGCAACCATTTCAAATTTACGAATTTCTGAAACCCTGATTAGATTAGAAAGATTTTAATTATCAAGCGTAAAACGTCTTTAGAAATTGGAAATCTTTATAGTATGATGCATTAATATAGTTCTTTATTCCAGTGATGCAAATAACGAAGCAGTCAGATGTTCCAATTCCTATAGGGCCGCGTAACTCCGGAAGCCTATTTTTAGTGTCAACAGACAGGTCCTTGACTGGAACCCACAAGAGAAAGGTAGGTCGACAATGACAGACTTGGCGTAGAAGTGTTGACGCAGAGGCGAATGCAGCCGGCATGACATGAGCCGAGCTGAAGAGGATCGCCAGGAACTGCGTCCGTTGAAGAGGTATTGTTGCGGCCCTATGTTCTCCAAGGAAACAAGATGCTTAAAAAGGAACTCCTATTGTGACACCAGTCTTCAGAATTCGAAGAAAAATTGATTGACTGATTTGATTTATGTAGGTTATTTAAAGGCGGAAAATATTTTCAGATTGTGAGAATTGATCGGGAGATAATCATCATATAAATTAACCAATAGCTTCCTTTCCGAAGGATATTTGCGCGTAAGTAAGTGTAACAAACCCGACTGGAAATTAGAACTGAGCGTACAGATTTCCAATTCTTAGGCGTTATATATGACATCAGCTGCATATTTAACTTTACAATACCTGGTATTACTAACAGGTGACGCATCTAGGGACTGACTAGCCTTGACTTTGCTTACTTCGGTAAACGTATAAGAACCGGTGATTCGAAGTGACACAGGCATAAGCCCCCGAAAATACATGCATACATACATATATAAATACCTCTGTCTCTGAATATATATATATATATATATATATATATATATATATATATATATTCGGAAATATATATATTGAAATTCTCGCACATTCAGGTCGGTAAATGTTGTTAACACTGTTTATTATGGACAGAGAATTTACTTATTTTAAATATTTATATCTATAAAAAAGAACGTATAAAAAAAAAAAATGTCTTAACATATATATATATATATAATCTTATCAATGTAAGCAGTTGTACTCGTCCGGAAAACCTTAAGTGTTTTAGCTTGTAAATGAACAAACCAATACCCAAGGGCAAAAAAAGGGTAAAAAAAAAGGAAGAACTAAGAACATGTACTTCCGGCGAAATAGTCGTCTAGAATCTAAGTTCAGTGTGCAAATAAAAAACCTCCGATACGAGTAAGGAAAATAACTAGACAAAGTGCTATATATAAAATTTTTCAATATATAATATGTCATAAAGAGGGAATTGTACAAAGAATTAATTAGAAATATTAATGTAATGAATGGCAAAATCTCAATAATAAAAATATCAATGAATAACATATTAAAGAAAAATCTTTCAGTTTACACAGTCTTTATTTTTTCTGGGAGTTTACCTGGAATGGGAAAATTAAGCCCTGAGGATGAAAATGTAAAATTTTCAAAAATATTCTGTCCAACAACATCAAATCTATCTGATAACAATTTAAGTATAAGAATCATTTTATTCAATGTATTGTAAATGAGTTAATGCCTTATTAAATCTCGTTAGTGAATAGATTTCTCCATTAATTATATTAACATTGCTAATTAATTCCTTGTACAATTACCTCTTTATGATATATATATATATGTATATATATATATATATATATATATATATATATATATATATATATATACGAAGAAATATAGCTTTAACGTATGCTATATTTATGGGATAATGTGCTCAATATCAAAGATAGAGCGTATGCAAATATTAACATAAAAATAATCATTGAAGTCAACACTCAAATGCGACAGCCTTTTCATGCTGGACGCAATCGTCAGGCCTGATCATTGCGTTCCAGCATGAAACAGTCTGTCGATTGCTTGAGTGTTGACATCAATGTTCACTTTATATATATATATATATATATATATATATATATATATATATATATATATATATATATATATGTGTGTGTGTGTGTGTGTGTGTGTGAGCGTGCGTGCGTGCGTGCGTGTATTGGGACAAATCAAAAAAGTACTTGAAAATATGTAAATAAAAAATAAACGATATATATAAATTTTAACTCGCCATTTTGTACATGTGAATTATGGCTTGTATTCTAAAAAATATCTCATATTTGTGGTTGCTATTGCCATATATTGTTAATGTTGTTAAGCTCAAATATTATGTGGACTTTTTAGGTATATATTATTGTCGTAGGACTCACCATGAACATTATTCAATGAAGATTTATCAGAATATTTCTATAGGAAAATTGTAAACTTTTTACCGGTTAAATCTAATGATAATAATTGTTAATGGGTGTCTGGTTTTTAATATTTTAATGTTTATATTTAGTCAAATAATATATGTCTCAAAATATAGTTCATTTACGTACATAATATTTGTGATATAAATTATTTTTATCCTGCTTATTATTTTATAGAATGTCAAAACAACTCAGTTGAGTTAACTGAGTTGTTTTGACAGTCTATAAAATTTAGTCGGCATTTAATGAATTTAATTTTTAAATATTTAACTATATAATCGAATATTACTGTTTAGAATACTATCACAAAATATTACTCCACCTCCCCATGTTTCTTTCTCAGATCCTTTTGTCGTATATATATATATGTGAAAAGTGTGTGTATATAAATATAAATATATATATATATATATATATATATATATATATATATATATATATATATATATATATATATATATATATATATGTATGTATAATTATTTATATCATATATGGGGTCACAAGCTCACATCTATTCAACCATATATATATATATATATATATATATATATATATATATATATATATATATATATATACACACAGAGGATGGGATAGGTAAATTGTCGCAAAAGTGAAAAAAACAGACATCTCATTTTAACAGACATATTTACCAAAATTGTACAAAAAAGTATCTTGAAATACTAAACAGTAAAATTTATTCAATAAAATCACCATTGGCTTCAACCATGGCCCAAGACGACTTTGGAATCTCCTGCAACTCTTCTAGACAGTCTCCTTGTTTAAGTTGGTGAATGCTGCCATAATCCTTCCATTCTGTTTATCGTTGGTTTTAAAAAGAGTTTTGTTAGTCTCTCACTCAACTGAGCTCCCCACATGATAATCAAGGTGGTTGCAATCTGGCAGTTAGATGGCCAGATATAAGGGGTGATGTCGTGGCAATAATTGACAGATGACTGTGTTCTCCTGCTTGTGTGGCATCGTTCAGAGTCTTGTTGCCGGTCATAGGAACTTCCAGCAGCCAACCTCTTAACCACGGGCAGCACTACCTCCTCATGGCACTTGATAAAGATCTCCGTTTTGCGTCTGAGGTCCTCACCAACAAATTCGAGAGTTATTTTATCATCAGAACGAACATAGTGTTTTCAAAGCTGCCGTACCTACGTAATCACCATTATACTCATCCAACACTTTCTGAATGCTCTGCACTTTTCTCAGATTGACCTGCGATCACTTTGAAATGTTCCTATTGGAGCTTCCGACGTTAATGGCAAGCAGTATAGCATTCTATTTCCGTAGTTCTGGCAGAGGGAATTGCGTCATGGTGAGCTTTTTGACACATACCTTGCCCAACTGAACCTACTATACTCTGCAGCCGACAAAATCAAAAACAAATAATTAAAAAAGTCCGTGAGTAAGTAATCCAAGTATATCTTATTAGTATAAAATATTAAAACTGATCCACAAAAGAGAGTTCAATATCTATTTTTATAGAGAATATAATTGAATTACAATTAATGAGATCCAAACAAATTACCTCATACAACTGATCATTTTGTCCATAGGAAAGTAGTTTTTCCTCGGACTTATCATTGCAAATATATTTAGCTTTATTTACCTTTCGATGCAAATACATTTACTAAAATTTTTATTCGTTTTAGTAAATGTATTTGCATTGATAGTTCCAGGAAAAAACTACATTCCCATGGAAGAAATGATCATCTGCATGAGGTAAATTGTTGGATCTCATTAATTGTAATTTACAACACACACACACACACACACATACATATATATATATATATATATATATATATATATATATATATATATATATATATTATGAGATGGATAAAGTGCGACAAATATTTTAAGACATTTTTAATGTTTATACGTTCTGTTTTTAGATACAAATATTTAAGTAAATGCTCTGTTTTTATAATAAACAGTATTAACGACATATACCGGCCTGAATGTCCAATAAACTTTCATAGAAAATACGCGTCCTGCGCCTGGAATCAAACCTGTATCCTAAGTAAAATCAACCTTGCTAACTGAAACGCTCCACTGTGGCTCAATCGGTAAAGCACGTCAGGCTCCTATGACGGTTCCGTATACGATACAGGTTCGATTGCTGTCGGAGGACGCATATTTTCTATGAAAATTTCTCGGACTTTCAGGCAGGTAAATGTCGTTAATACTGTTTATTATAAAAACAAAGCATTTACTCAAATATTTGTATTCATAAAAAGAACGTATAAACATAAAAAATGTCTTTATATATATATATATATATATATATATATATATATATATATATATATATATATAATTACTGTAAAGATGTATATCGAAATAAGTTTGAAACAAAATGAGCAGCCGCAGAATATATTAAAGTATATTATTTACATTGCCCAGACTATCATCCTCATCTGTGTTGCCATATTTATCACAACGTTTCGGCCGTTGTACGCTCCGTCCTTTTCCAGGTAGTTGGAATGTCGAATTGATCTCTTTATTTCGCTCGCTGGGGTAGACTGCTCTAGTTTCGCGTGCTATGAATAAGGCCGGAGCATACAACAGCCGAAACGTTGTGATAAGTATGGCAACAAAGATGAGGATGTTACTCCGAACAATGTAAATTGTGTACATAATGCCTCATCTCAGAAATATAGACAGATATACAAAGTTTGTTGATCAGTAGAGTATAAATCGTGACGTGAACACTTTCGTGCGCTAAAAATTGCTGTGTTCCCAATGCAGGGGTCTTTGCCGTTGGATTACGATTGGCGATGGTGAGAAAATCGCAAGCTTCAAGCCAGATGTTACATGAAACAGAGTTAAACTTCAGTGAACGAAAAATGAAAGCGACTAAAGACAAACGCCTTCCCTTGAAAATTTATGATGTTATTTAGTTTCTTTCAAACCCCGATTGTTTGTTTTATCAAACTCCCATAAGAATAGTGCAGTTATCTTGCTAAATAGTTGACTGCATTGTTACAGCTCCAAACTTGAAATATGTAAAGATAACTGTTTCGTTTACTTTAGCTAAAGTTATGAAGAATTGTCTCTTGGGTAGGAGATAATGTTTGTTTATATGCTTCTTTACATCAGGTTTTTGTTTACTTACGTTCACCTCTATGAATCTATTGACAGTTTGCTAATGCTACGTAACGAAGCAATTTTCTTTATTTATATTCCTTTGTCTTCATTAAATTCATGAAATTTTACACCAGGGCTATTGAATTCAATTTTGAAAAAAATGATGTATAGGAAAATAGATGGGATGTCACTAAGTATCGCTTTGGGCCCAGTGCTGTCTGATATTTTTGTTTAACTTTACGAGAAAGAGTTACTGGCGCGTATTAAATCACCTTACTGTTATCTTCGGTGTATCGATTCACAAATTGGATTCGATTTTTCTTACGTTAGCGTACCGTAAACCTACTTTCAATAGTTTATATATACTTAGGGACTTTTCTGCCTCGAGCAGTCAAGTTTCAACCTCGTTGAAAGATTGATCGATCGTACCCTATTAACATGTTCAAAGACTAAAATAATTTTACTAACTGAATTTATTATGTAAAATTTAAATGGCGATAGATATAAAGTTAATATTAATCAAAATACCATTCATTCTAAAATGTTACAAGTAGTGCAGTTTCTCGGTATATACTATCGAAAGCAGATTTTAGCAAGAGATATGGCAAGGAAATTTTTACCTTTTGTTAAAAGTTGTTTTTTTTCTTCTGCAAATCCGTTTTATCTTTACAACCCCACCAATGCTACGATAATTCAATTAGACTGCTTTACACAACAACGAGGTTAATGCAATAATATTTCGTTTTAAATGTCAGTTTGAGAAACATAATATAGGTAGAATGTGCATCAAAGGTTGGGAGAATTTATAAATCAATACAGCCAGTATTTTCATATGGCAATGTCATAAGTTGTATATCTGTATCAATACAACCGCTAAGCTTACGTTTATTTAATAATAATCATTGCATCATCTCCTACGATATGGGCATGTTGTCAGTTCTGAGTAAGGCGCAAACAGATTTTCACATAGAAATCTTACAGACGATATACATTAAGATACATCAACTCACCCAGTGTAAGTAGAATGGATGAATGTTGAATGTGAATATTGTTTGATTCCTATATAATTCTATATGGCTGAACGATATATAATTTTTTTATATATCAAGAACTATATATATATATATATATATATATATATATATATATATATATATATATATATTTAAATTTAAGATTTTCAACATCTTTCTATCGTTCGAGCGTATATGCACCAATTTAAACACTAAATGTTACACGAAACCTTTTTTTTTCCATTTTAATGTAATTCCTACTAAAGTAAATTTATATGTGTGTGCGTGTCTGCGTAAAAATCTTGATTTTTTTTAATCACATCACCGCAAGCAAGGCGGGAATGCCTCAAATTATCGCAATATATATATATATATATATATATATATATATATGTATGTTAACAATTATCGCAATCGAATTAAGTTGACTCCCCATGAATGATTATTACCTGTGAAAGAACATTTCCACCTACAAAAACACGATTTTAAAACCCGTGCCAACTTCACTACAGTTGAGAGAATAGAAAAGTTCAGAGCAGATAACATTAGAAAGATTTTAGTGTGCCATGAAAATAAGTGGATCCGACTTTTAAAAATACACTATCCAGACGGGGTTAATCACAAATTTACCAATATAGATAGTATTAATATGTAATCACACAACTCAGGACCCACCCATCTTTCTCACCCACACAATGCAGACAGGCTTGCGGAGGTGTTGAGGCATCATACTTATACACACACGCACACGAATATACACACTTACACACATCATTCTTAATCTCTAATGCGTCAAATGATAACACACACCAATAGTAATATGCCGATTTACACACATCATGGGAACTCACACCCTAAGAACCAAATAACACACACACTTACCAGGGACACAACCCCTTTTCAGGAACCAGTAAAACTGTCAAAATGACAAGAGAATTCAAAGCTGCATGAATCCATCCAGCTCTTATCTCAAATGACAACTTGAAAAATACTTTTTGATCAACACAAGGGCTAATCAAAATTTATGATTAAAAAATGAAAAAAAACAAAACAAAACAGATGAAAACTACAGGTCATTCTCTCCATCCAGACATTCGTTTCTGTAGTTCACTGCTACTAACAAGCAGGAATTTTTTTCCCTCCTGATGATGGCCATGTTGGCCGAAACTAGTTGAGGAATCTAACTGGAATAATAAAAACGAAAGAATATTAATATACAACCCAGAGTGTCTGAAGATTTTAATTTTTTAATATATTTTATTGTTTAAAACATATACATACACACACACGCACGCACACACACACACACATATATATATATATATATATATATATGTATTACTATTTCTTACCCTCCTGTTTATATATCCTTTTTTACTTCAATATATATATATATATATATATATATATATATATATATATATATATATATAGAAAGAAAGAACAGTAAGATATATAATCCGGTGTTCTTATAGATATTTTTATTTTTACAAAATAGTGCTCAATGTAAATTTACAGAGCATTAATATTATAAATTGATTCAATTAAAATATGTTTTTTTTCGCTACACAATTCTAACCATGTTTCAAAAATGGAAGGTAAAAGCTACGAATTTAATTTTGTAATTACATTAAAGACATCAGTTCCATTTCATCCTCATGCGAATTTTGGAGTAACTTTTAAAATTACTGGGTTTTAAAGACACAGCTAAAATCATAATTCACGTTTCCAAGGTTACAGATAAATCTATTTCAACTGGACAAGGGGTGTCTGGGTGTTCATTATGTCTGTATTATTGTATCCGTTATTAGTTACGTTTCGGTAAGGGGTAGGGACGTATTTTAACATCCGTTGAAGGCATGTTGTCTGGATTTTTTTAAAAATTTATTGTTAACGGAAAAAAAATTCTTACGGCATTTTTTTCTATTTGTAAATTTAAAGATTTTTGGGGGTGTTTAGCTGAGAATACGTTTTATTTAACTACGATTTGAA
>OZ010591.1:15838963-15943963 GCA_963932145.1 Acanthosepion lycidas
CATATGTATATATGTTATTCGGTGACGAATAAAATGTCTTTGACCGGAAAATAACAGAATTAGTAATCGCATGAAACATAATAAACCTACAAGCAAAAAAAAAAAAAAAAAGCCAGAATTATAAACAAGATGACACTGATACCAATATTTATTCAATAATACACATCTCTGGTTTTAAAGAGTTAATACATAAGATTAAAAATTTGTTTAAAAATCCTGATTATCCAGTTTTATCATTGCTGTTTATCCTGCTTGTCTTCAAAACCACTTGTCAGCCATATTAATGTCATTTAAGAATGTCTATATCATTTCGGGGAATTCGTAATTGGAGATCCACAAACATAAATATCGTATGTTGGTCATAAAACAATCAGGATATCTCCAGAATAAACTTGCCATGTGTCTGGTTAAATTTCCATTCGTAACTATAATTATAAACATTGATATTTCTATTAGTACGAAGTAACTAAATTTCTGATAATATTTTTTCTTCTAAAATATATTGCTATTAATATTTTTCTTAAATAATCCATGTCGTTTTTAATTCAATAGAACAAAAAAAAACCCTATGTAGATAATATGACATACAGTCAATCCTTAAAGTAAATCCTATTGCCTTCAGTAATCCTTTGCCAAAGTGCCTCCAGTTTCGCAATGCCAGGTTTTTGAGATGCAAAGATGTCTGTGAGTGCCTGTCGCAAGTCTGTCTCATTTGCAAATGATTTCCCACGAAAGTGGTTTTCCAGGGAATGGAAAACGTTGTAATCTAGTTTGTGCCAAGACCGGGGAGTAATATGATGGCACAATATCTTCCAGTCAAATTGTCATATGATATCCCTGGCTACCCGCGACACATGAGGCCGAACATTGTCATGGGGGGAAACAGTAGACGCTTGCAATTAACCAGTGCTAGCTCTCTCCGCTCCAGTGCCTGTTGCACACGTTCCAACTGTTGTGAGTAGAGACCTGCAGTTATAGTCTTGCCTATTTTTCGCAGATCATAGAGCACCACTAGTCAACTAGACTGCTAGATACCGAGCATGATGATGCGTATACAGTTAGTCTGGTAGTGTGAGACACAGTGACCCCTGGTAACAATCAATGCCTCTCACACTTGGGAGGATCAAACAGGACCCACTTTTCTTCATTGGTTAGCACTCAATCAAATATGGGCACGTCGCGTTCCCTAGAAATCAACGAGAAACAGGTTGTCATTTGTTGTTGATTGTTTGTATTCCGAATTTATGCATCCTGGGTATGACGAGAAACTTCATCCGCGCCCTGAGTATGACGAGTAACTTCATCCGCGTCCAGGGTATGACAAGAAACTTCTTCTGCGTCCAGGGTATGACGAGAAACTTCATCCGCGTCCTGGGTACGACGAGAAACTTCATTTGCGTCCTGGATATGACGAGACACTTCATCCGCGCCCATCGTATGACGAGAAACTTCATCCGCGTCCAGGATATGACGAGAAACTTCATCTGCGTTCTGGGTATGACGAGAAACTTCATCCGCGTCCAGGGTATGAAGAGAAAATTCATCCGCGTCCTGGGTATGACGAGAAACTTCATCCGCGTCCAGGGTATGACGAGAAACTTCATCCGCGTCCAGGGTATGACGAGAAACTTCATCCGCGCCCTGCATATGACGAGTAACTTCATCCGCGTCCAGGGTATGACGAGAAACTTCCTCCGCGTCCAGGGTATGACGAGAAATTTCATCCGCGTCCTGGGTACGACGAGAAACTTCATTTGCGTCCTGGATATGACGAGACACTTCATCCGCGCCCAGGGTATGAGGAGAAACTTCATCCGCGTCCTGGGTATGACGAGAAACTATATCAGCGTTCTGAGTAAGACGGTAAAATACATCCGAGAGCAAGTCTTGTGATCAGGATGTTTTGAGGAGCGTAGAACCCACCTCTTAATTGCTGGTTTTCCCAAGTCCAACCTGACCCGGGGTGGTTGCACCTGTTAGAGTCGCAGCTATGGGCAAATAGTTAACTTCTTCCTGGTGTCAAAAACTATGAAAGTGTAATAAATAGGTTGTAATACCAGCAATGTAAAAAAAAAAATTATTAATAACAATGAATTTTTGAAGGAAAAAATTATCAGCAATACATTTTTGAGGAAAATATATTACCAGCAATAAAATAACCCAGTGAGGTTGATATGCCGTAAAACAAAATAAAACCAAACCAAACCGAAATTATGTGTAGTACAGACTTGCTCAATTTGTATACCTTCCTTATGCGATGTTGGTGAATATGACTCATCAGAAACCTGTAAGCGTGCGTGAGTTTCACTATAGACGTGTAATTTTTACGAAGCTAAATGCAATACGGTAATGAGTTTTGAATAAAGTTAAGAGTTGATAGAATTGCGAATTTCCAAGGCTAGCTTAGGTGTGGCATAAGGCCGGAAAAAGAGGGTACCCAGTGAGGATCGAACTCAGTAGTAATAGTTCGTGCGAGACAAGCTTGCTAGCCAGTACACCTCCTCCGGGTGCAACTAGTGATTTTCCAGGTGTACCTTAGATGTGGCACAAGGCCGAAAGTAGGGGGCGCCCAGTGAGTATCGAACTCACTACTCAGGCGGAATAGTTCGTGCGAGACAAGCTTGCTAACCATTAAACCGCTTTGAGGTCCCGAATTCAAATAGAATATTACCTCGTGAGTTAAATCATTGTAACAATCAAATGATATAAGCCGAATCATACAATATAATGGCAAAAACAACAATCAATCATGTCAATGTCTTTTATCCAGATGATGCGCAGGCATATAACTAAAAGCTTGTTATCAAAAACAAGTCGATAACAGCGCATTCTTATACACAAAGAAGAAAATGTGATTAGGAAATTTTCAAATATATATATATATATATATATATATATATATATAAATATAGTCTTAAGCTGTTCTATATTTATGGAATTAAGTGTTCAATATCAGAGTTAGAGCATGTGTAAATATAAAAGTGAACATAGAAGTCAACACTTTGAGGCGTCAGTCTGTTTCATGCTATATGCAATCGTCAGGCCATAGCAATCGTCAGGCCATATATATATATATATATATACATATATATATATATATATATATATATATATATATATATATATATATATATATATATATATATATGGATACACCTAGTGAGCCAGACAAACCTACCTAGGTTTCACCTAAACGGATCGTCAGGGAAAGTATGGCTACTATATATATATATATATTGTTGGATTGATATGAGTTTGCCTCCCTGGTTTTCACGCTTTTGCGATCGTCAGAAAAACTGATTGATTTTTTTAAAATTTTGGATTCATGTAGATTGCGTATATTGGTGTTATTATTAAAGTGGTGAGGGGGGGAATCGTCGACGTGATGTCACTCATGGTAACACAAACATAGATGCATGTCCGTACACCTATTGAGGTACGCAAACACACATTCACACTCGCTCGCCCGAAGGGTCTCATACAAACATAAACATATGTGGACAGTATGGGACTTGACATATGTATGCATATATGTGCTGTTGTCTACATACATATATATATATATCTATCATATCTACCTCAAGGGATGCGTATTCAGTAAATTCATATATATATTTTATATTGCTAACGTAATAAAAAGTGATGACATTTTTTACATTGATATTTCATTAACTTCTTAAAATTATTTTGCTTCAAATACTATATTTGAACTATAATTCTTGTGAATTTGCAAATCAGAAAAATCCAAATGAAAGTCGCCGTAATTGTATTAAACCACCATTGAAATTAAGTCAGTTTCTTCTGTCCATAAAGTGTGCAATTAAAATATTGGACAGAAACAACCAAAGAGTCTGCTGCAAGATTCTAAAGACAGGCCTCTACAACATATGACCTCCAGTCCCCCTTTATATCCTAGAAATCAGTTAAACATCGCAATGTCAAAAAGATCTGTAGGCTTCAGATCGACTCTCCAAGTAAGTTATCTGAATGTAGATTCTGAATGTAGGAGCAGATCGGATTTTTCTTGAACAGGAGTATAGGCTCATCTCTCATGGTACTGTCATAAATTTCTTGTGATATGTATACATGGTGGAAACGTGTCTTCGTACTGAAAATACCTGGTTAACAGTTTTCTAGTAGCTCTCCCCGACTGGTAGGTACGAGCCCGAACTGTTGCGTAGCGTCTTGAAAGGATGCTCTGATCATCAGTCGCATGATATCGGGGTTCTTGCAGTGCTAGGACGCGCATAGTATGGTGTGTTTGCAAAAACTTCCGGTTGGCAACTCTATCTTGCAGTCTGCGCCAGTTCCCTTCCAGCACATGTTACATTAGCTTCCGTTACTAGGTTTCTCCTTACCAAAATAAAACAACAACAAAAAAACAAAAAAAAAAACAAACAAAAAAAAACACCTAAAACCTCAACCTTTCTTTCATTCGTCTTATTCATACCAACTTCTGCAGTATGAATCGTTCCTCTTCGAAAAATCTCCGGATATCTTATATCACTGCGAAACTAATCTTAATTCTTCAATCCCGTTCTCTGATTTATTGATACCTCGCTAGGTTTCTCGCCTTAGGAAGGACACTAATGCCCACATGCACCGTTTACGAGTTTCTGTCTGCGAACATCTCCAGCTAACTAGCGATCTCTCTCTTGAATCTCCAGATTATTCTCCCGTGTGGCTCCGTCTCTCGCTGCTAAACTCAGTCAGCTATCATTTCTTTCTATACCGTTCCCTTTCACCTCATGCCTGTTGCATGCTAGAGATTATTTCTGATAATATGGACAAGACCATCTTCCTACAGCCGTTTGCAAATAGATTTGTGTTCGATAAGTTTAATTCCCACAATGCCCGATGGCTTAAACCTTCCGTCGCTGACCTCACTGCCATCCAAACACTGGTCATTTCAATTTCTCAATCACTCGTCCAATAGTGAACTTCGACACTAGTTTCCCCAGTAACCCTAATGAACGATTCACTTCTAGATTGCTTTTTACATCTATTCCCTGACTCATAGCTCTTCCCGTTTGGCAACTCCGATCATGCGGTAGTGTCTGTAAACATTATTTTCCACTCCCCCACCAGCCAAGGACCTCCTATCAAAAGAATATATTTCTGTTATCAAAGAGCGGATTGAAACCCATTCCGTGATTTCATTCGTGACGTTACTTGGAATTAATCTTTAATCATCCTGTTCAAAAATATGTTTGAAAACCGGCATCGATGCTTTCATTCCAGCAAAGAAACACCAAGTTAAATCGCCTTCATCTCCTTGCTACTAACCCGTATTCCTGGAACTACTAACCTGCATTACAAGTTTGTATTATTACGTTAATACATTATTTTCCTATATTCGTTCCTGGCGTTTATTATTTATTGGGACGGGATTTCATGCCGGAATCCACAACAATAACAAAAGAAATGTAATTCACAAATAACCCCCCATCTGAATGAAAAATCCTCTCTGCTTGAGCAAAACTAAAAAATTACATAAAATAAAATATGAAGCCTAACTTTTTTTTTTAAATTCTAACCGGAAAGAAAAAAAAAGAGAGAAAAAGACAACAAATATTTTTTTTGTTTTTCCTTCCGGTCTTTTCTTTTGTTCTTTACTCTCTTTCTTTTTTTTTAAATTAGACATCATATTTAATTTTATTTTATTTAACCTTTTACCTTTTAAAAGTTCAAGCGGGGCTCAATGCTCATTCACAAGGGGCATATATGAATTCTATTTATTTGTAATATATTTGTATATGCTCTGTAATAAATACATCGAGCTTTATTTGTGGATCAGTTTTTATATTATTGGGATTCATTTTGATTTCTTACCCACGGATTTTATATATATATATATATATATATATATATATATATTACAAATAAATAAAATTCAAAAATCCCACATCTCAATGGCCATTTCGTTCTGAAAAAACTTGCCAACATTCAGCAAAAACAGTAAAGGGTTAATCTAAGGTTTGTTTCCTGTATTGTCGGATATTTATTTCCAGATCTGACTGACGAGTAATTCTAATTTGACCAAAACTTGGCCCCTTTGGAATTACTGGAAGTATCCGACGAAGGATTATTGATAGAATTACGGTGACACTGCTGTAAGGAGAATCTTTAAATCTGGAATCAGTAAATGACGAATCCAGGTCCTCAAAAGTATCTGTATTCCTGTTTATCTTACAAAGTTCTTTAAGTACACCCGTTGAGCTATTTTCGTTTAAAATCTAAATGCTTTTGAAAATAAAATATAAATATTTTATTTTATTTTTGGAACTATTTACGGAAGAAACTTCATTTTAACTTTCAATAAAAAATTAAAAAATATATTTAGAAGACAAATTTTAAGTATATATATTCATTCGAAGAAATTTAAGAAAATGAATAATCGTAAGATTATTTCTGTAAAACTGGGTATTATTTTTTTTTTTTTGATAGTCACTTAGAAGAAATTTATTTAAAGTATTATTCTAAAACTAAAAATATATTAGAGATTAAGTTTTAAATTACTTAAATGTTCAGAACATAACAATCAAAACATAAAATATAAATAGTACGCAATTGCTGATAAAAACATCACACAATTCTATCCTCTAGTTTATATAAATCCACGCTCTTATAATGGAATAAATCATTAAGTTTCATGAGAGAAAATGGGTTTATTTGAAAACCAAATAAATTTAATTAGAAGCAAAAAAATTATTGATAAACAGTTGCAAATTTCCAGTCAAATTTCAGGCTTAATGCCTGTTTTTAAAAGAATAACAAACCACTTTCATTTTGAGAATTTCATTTTAAAAGTTGACTACGCAAATTTCTTATCCCTATTAAATAAGAAGCTTTAAGTAATTCTAAGTATAATAATGTCAGCTAGGAATGGGATCAATGTTTACTTCATTATACACGCTTCTGGACTTAAGACGAAACTAAGCTACACATAATAATAACAAAAGTGCATAATGAAAAATATGTTGCGTCAAAACAGGAACAGGCAGATGTCATAATTACGTAATATGCATCTTCGCGTGCAGACGCAAGCGCATACAGACATCACGACAGCTTTTGAAGGTTGTCCTGATATTATATGGGCCGCAGATCTTTTCTGTTTTCTGTGAAGGGGGTTATCGGAGAAAATACAAATGATCTGCGGTTCATATAAAATCAGGACAATCTTCAAAATTGGACGACACTACGCAGATACCTCTCATGAGAAAAAAGAGCCTTCATAGAGGAGAATATGTCTAAAGACTGTGTGTACGCTATTCAGTGCAGCTGTGGAAAGAAATATAATGGTGAGACAGGCCGCCTCTTAAGGTAAGGCTTCAAGAAAACCAAAAAAGCTGTGACACGAGGGGAAGTGGAAAAATCAGGCTAGACTGACCACATATGTAGACAAGAGGGAAATCACTGCCCTCTGTGGGATCAGGTTGAAATAATAGACAAAAAATATCATTGGAAAATTCGTAAACTTAAGGAATCAGCATATATGTTAGGCCACAAAAAACTCCTGACCCGATCAAGCATAGAAATGAATATAATATGAAAACCAGTAACAAAGAGTGCCAGAGAGAAAAAATAATAACAACGAAAAATTGCAATATGAGCTCTGGTAAAAACATAAAATAATAACAAACAAAATTGCAATATGAGCACTGATACAAAAACAATAGCTGAAGACATTAGCTTTATAATACCCACAAATTCACACACACACACACACACACACACACACACACATATATATATATATATATATATATATATATATATATATATTGTTTGGCCTTGAAAAATATTGTGTCACCTGTGATTTCCATCACATTTTTATCACGCCCAGACACTATTGTCTCGACAGTCGATTAGTTGTCCTACGGCTATTGTTTGAGATGGAATTTACTCCAAGGAAGCATGCGAAAATTGTAACGCTGCACCAACATACTGGCAAATTTTATCAATGAACAAACCAAAGTACTATAGACTGGCCCGAAAATCTCCTGATTAAATCCAATCGAGAATTCTCAATGAGCGACTTCGTAGAAAGGACATATGAAGTATTATCATGTTTACTGGATCATGCTTCACTGGAAAAATACAAAAACAAGAAAATAATAACCGAATTATACGTTTTGTTTCAATTAATTTGCACAAGTGTATATATATATATATATATATATATATATATATATATATATATATATATATATATATATATATATATATAAGGGGTGAGTTAAACATGTAGTAAAAATTAAATTAAAACTCCCATCAACCACTATTCCAAATGATGTGAAATTAGATGTAATAGAAAAATATGCTGATTACTATTATCTCTGTATTAATGTACGCTGTTACCTATTAATATGTACACACACACACGCATGCACGAGCGCGCGGGCGCGCACACACACACACAGACATCATCCTAAATACAGCCTGAATTATTTTTTGTCATACTGCACATATTCTGCAATGTTGAGTAGTTCAAAGAAATTGTAAAAGAGGGAGTTAGGAAAAGTCGTAGTCTACAATAACACGGAGTCTGATTTTCTCTAATATCCTCAAGACCATTATTTTAATGTAAACAAGCATAAGATAATCGATGAATTAATGTTTGATCCCGGGACCGATAGAATCGCTGGATATGTGTAGATGGGCACTTAATTATGCACCAGATCTCAAGCTATTAGGTTGGTGCAAAAATAATGACGGTTTTTGATGTACATTTTTTTTAACGTCAAAAAAGTCATTAGTTTTGCACCGACCTAATATTTCGCCAAAAAATCTAAGAAATCCAAAAGGTTTAAATTCTACAAATACCGCTCGGATAACTCAATAATCATGGACCTGATTTTAAATTAAATGCTGTTCTGAACAACTCAAGCAACAGCCACTTCGCCAAGTCAATAGTTAATTTCATATGTAGCTTACAAATCAAACATCCGGGTTCGGTCACGGTCTTGGTGTCGGGAGGAAAATGTACTTTTGTTCAAATAAGAGGATGACATTTATATGTGGAGTCAGAATGCGACTTCAAACCAACATGATGTTTGGTTAGTGAACGTTTACCATGCATCCATTTCAGATCGGAAGCCGATAGATAGATAGAGCCACACAGAATCGTTAATCGATCAGTTAAGACACGTCAAGCTAAATGACGGTTCCGTATAGGGTACAGGTTCGATTCCTCTCGGAGAACGAATATTTTCTATGAAAATTTCTCGGATATTCAGGTCGGTAAATGTTATTAATACTGTTTATTATAAAACAGAGCATTTACTTAAATATTTGTATCTATGAAAAGAATGTATAAACATAAAAAATATCTTAAAATAATATATATATATATAGATAGATAGATAGATAGATAGATATAAGATTATCTTTATATATAAAACAGAAGATTATTGTGTGTCTGTTTGTATATGTTCGTTATACATTTGTATATTTTTCAACCGCATCTCGTTCAAACTTGACACAGTGATAAATTATGCTCCAAGAGTGCTCAACACACATTTTATTTTTTCCGAACCCCCGGAAACGAAATACCACGAAAAAACTTTTTCCGAAAACCAGTTTGTTGCCCAATAACTTCCTGACTTTTCAAGCGATTTTTTCCAAATTTGACATGATCATTACTTCTGGCACAAAAATTGTTTTCATTAATTTCTTTTAAGATCATTCGCGTTAATCGCGAAAATTCGTCGAATAACTGCGTACAATTCGTATTTTTGCCATTGACATACGCAATTTTCAATAAAATTTTGCATGACTATTACGTACGCTCCGATTTATAATTTGCTTTAAATTTGTGATTAATTTGATTAAACTGATTAAACTTTACTTCGCTCCAGATTAGGTAAGATTTCAGTGTAAACTACTGCTTTAACGACATCCTTTGTGCTTACTCATTTCCAACAGTAATTTTATTTTAATTATTAATCCGACATATTTTATCACATTAAACTTTATTTTACTGGATATCTATATTTGATTAGATGTTCTTTTTTTCTCTTTAAACAGTGCATTTATTTTTGTCTACCGGCTTGAATATTCGAGAAATTTTCTTAAAAAAAAATAAGCGCTCTCCAGCGGCATTCGAGCCTGTAGACTCCATTCGTAGGATAAATCATCCTTAGAAAGTTTTCAGCCATGCTTAATGGATGTCGCACTTCGTGGTCGTGTTGGTTAAAAGCGCATCGGTTCTGTCGGCGGTTTAAAGGGACTGCAGCCTCAAATCCTGCCACAGAGTGTATTTTTCTTTCATAAATATTTCTCGAGTATTCAGGCCCAAGAGTTTATAAATCTATAGGACAAAATCATAAGTCACTGTCAAAAATCCCTCGTCTTCCATAAAAAGAAGATATGGACACGAACGTATAAGGCTTTTGACTTTGGTAGCTATGACGGTACTGAGGTGTCTGGAATTGTAGGGTTTGTTTATATTGTGAAAACTATCTTATAACTACAATTAAGAACACTTATGCTTCTATAGGGATGGCGCACCGTAAATATGTAGAAATATTTTTAATACAATACGGGCTCAGAATAGAGGTGGAATTTAATCTCATAGAAGTGAACTACCTGGATGTGAGTTTAAATCTAACCACAAGAGAATATAAACCATAGAGAAAACCTGAAAATATGCCTGTAAACATAAGCATTGCGTCCAATCATTTTCTATCGTCATTAAACACTTATATAAATCAATAGCCTGGAAATTATATACTAACACGTAAAATGAGGAAAACAAAGATGCCCTAAAAAGAAATGCTCAAAAAGGAACTAAAATTTAGTAAAAAAAAGAAAAGAAAAACAAGACAAGAATATATAGAATAGGAGTAAAAAAAAAATATGGTTTAACTCACCATATAGTAAATCGGTATATATATATATATATATATATATATATATATATATATATATATATATATATATATATATATATATATATACACATATATCGCCACTACAATCAAATCTCATGTGCTGTTGTCGGGCTGTCGGTTTCCCGCAAGTTGATCTGCTTGACCCTCATTCGTCTAATTCGACAGGACAGTCGACCACGATATATATATATATATATATATATATATATATATAGGCTCTACTTTTGTATAGCTCATTGTTTTTAAAAAATAATAACAAAAATATTGGATTATTTACCTAACGAGTTTTTTCCTATTTTCTATATATTTTACACACACACACACACACACACACACACACACACATATATATATATATATATATATATATATATATATATATATATATATATATATATATATATATATATATATCCCACACCGACAGTACGACTAGCAGTTTTATATGAAACTCAGAGTCGTACTGTCGGTGTAGGGCATTATGAATATTTATTATTAAATAATTAGGAGATCTCTGATTTTGCATTGTTTTATTTACATCAAGCATACAAATATATATATATATATATATATATTTGTATGCACTTAAACGTACATTTATTTACATTTGTTTATTTGCATATATATATATATATATATATATATATATATATATATATGAGATAAAAATATATTGGGCCCAGTAAATGACATTATGTAATAACATTAGTGTTGTGTAGTCGTTTCTATATCCTTTCTTGACAAATAAGTATTTAATAGACAGAATCAATTTAATATATACAAAACGGATAAAATAGAGGCGAGTGACAAAATAAGTACCGATTACACATTACCTTGAATGTAGTGATTTTCCAAGGTTAGATTAGATGCGGCACTAGGTCAAAAGTAAGGGGTACCGAGTGAGTATTGAACCCACTACTCGGTCGCAATATTTCTAGCGAGACAAGATTGCTAACCATTACACCACCTCGATGTGCCAGCATTACTTTGCATGTATAAAGGCTCTAATTCTGTTAACTAAAACTTTGATTTCCATGCATACAAATTCCAGATGTTTAGAATAAATTAATCTGTCTTTGCCTTTATAACTCTTATGCCCCAAAACGTATTCCGAAGTTTTGGATTCTTCTGCAAACCAAACCTATGTACATACACCGTTCTTTTTTACTTTTATGGAAACAAAACATATGTGTACTCTTTTTGACTCTCGTTCAAACCAAACTTCGGTCTACCTTTCCATCCTTTAGGAAAATGACAGAATTACCCATTGCATAAAGTGATAAATATTAATGTTCCGTAATTTAAACAAAAAGCACATCTAACCAAATAAACTTAATCTATTTATACTGTTTACATTGTTCGAACTATTAGGTTGGTGCAAAACTAATGACGTACTAATGTCGTTTTTGACCTTCAAAATACGTCAAAAAACGACATTATTACGTCATTATTTTTGCACCAACCTAATAATATCTATATTCACGGCGTTTGCTTAAGTGGATAAAAGCATTGATCGAAGCAATCCAATGACTTGAACTAGAAAGTAGGGAGTTCAATACATGGCCACAGCAGAGTTACACAAAAATCTTGGAGAGTTAAGTTACTAAGGGAAATAACTTAAACTGAGACATAACGGAAGAGTCATAACGCGGGAAACTAGAACAATCTACTCCAGTGGACGAAATAAATGTCTCAGTTCGAAAATCCTATCAATTGAAGAAGGCCAGAGCGTACAAGGGCCGAAACATCGTGATAATTACAACAAAGATGAAGGCAATTGTCTGAACCATGTAATCAGTGTAAATAGTTAAATGCTTCCTTTTAGAAATACCTACAAATCCTGAAGTAGGCAGGAGCGTACAAGAGCCAAAACATCGTGATTATTACAACAAAGATGAAGGCAACAGTCCGAACAACGTAAATAGTGTAAATAGTTAAATACTTCATCTTAGAAATATAGAAGTATCCTGAAGAAGGACGGAGTCCACAGCGTCTGAAACATCGTGAATATGAAAACAAAGATGTGAACAACAGTTCGAATAATGTAAATAGTGTAATTAATTAAAATATCTCGTCTTAGAAATATAGACAGATCCTGAAGAAACCCGGAGCGTACAACGGCAGAAACATCTTGAATGTGAAAACAAAGATGAGAACAACAGTTCGAACAATGTAAATAGTGTAAATAGTTAAAATACCTCATCTTAGAAATATAGACAGATCCTGAAGAAAGCCGGAATGTACAACGGCCGAAACATCGTGAATATGGCAATAAAGATGAGTACAACAGTCCGAACAATGTAAGTAGTGTAAGTAGTAATAATACCTCATCTCAAAAATATAGACATATGCTTATCTATATTTGAATATATAATCGAAACTATATTTAGTAATCTACTTTAAATTAAAATGAGAACGTATTACATAAATTTCATTTATCACTCGCTATACTTTTAGGAATTACTTTTATTCTGCCTCTCTGCATTATAATGAATCTATCTCGGCAACTAGATGTGTAGACATAGATACGTGCGCATGATTTGAAATAGTAAGTATGTAAAATTTTTCTAAAATAATTACTAATATAAATTACATTCTTTTACGGCGTGTCTTACATGAAATCCATTTCCGTCACGAATTCTTCCCCAGACATTTTTTTAGAATTGAGATTTGAGACAAAGGTGATAGTTAAGTAATAATTATTTATCAGTAAAAAATCTGTTGCCAGGACAAAATAAATAGATCTTTGTCATTTACATAAATAATTACATCTGTTGGTTTGCAACACAAGAACAGATTCTAATTATGCAGAGAATAATAGTCAGAAGGATAGTAGTATTGAGGACATTTATGGATCAAGGACCATATAATTTCAAAGACGTTTTTTTTTTTATTGTATAGTTAAGCAGATCTGGATGCTGCACAATTATATCATTTTATGATAACATAGCCGTTGACGATTATTTAGCATATGACAAGAAATAAACAAACAAAGGATACACAATTCGTCTTAATCCAGAGGATCATCAATTAGCAGGGTAACAATACATGATTCAACGACTAGTATTTGCAGATACATATTACATATATATATATATCTTACATTGAAAAGCAGGTTATATAACCTTTCCTAGTTGGGAGTATATTCTCACTTAGTCCTTACTTTTATGGCATCCGTCAAGAAGGGCCTTCTCACGAAAATTGACTTTCTCAGATAACTCGGGACTCAGGGTTGATCTGTGAATGGCAATACATGACCGAATAGGGTGGAAAGAGATTGTCAATGGAATTCCGACCAACCATAGAGGGATCGAAGGTTGATGATGGTGATGGTGATGATGAAGATGATGATGATGGTGATATAGCTCTTTTATATCCTGTATATAAACTGCAGTAACCTAAATTATACACCGCATGTAAAAGTCTCAACACGAATAACACTGTCTACAAACTTGGTTAGGTGTCGATGCTCGGCCCTTAAATCATTAGCCATAAGTTTGTATTTTTTCTACTATATGACCCAGATATAAAAAGAATAAGAATAGCGGTAAAAAGAATCGACATGTTTAATTCAAATTCTTACTGATTTGATTTCACACTTATTTTCTTGTAGAAAAAGACATTAATCCATATTTCTCTCCTCGGATTCTGGTAACACAGCCAGTCTGAATTCAAACTCTACATTCAAAAAATCGTATTGAAAGGGGTCGGTTTCATCACGTTATCTTGCTCTACCTGTACCCATCTATGTCTCTGCATTAAATGCGATGCCCTTACGACATTGAAATAAGTAATGTGATTAAACAAATAGTTATTTTGCGATATATTACCTGTACAATAGATAACGTTTATAAGTTATATTCAACATACCCTCGGAAAATGTTTAAATTTACTTTCTTTAGAGTTACAGAAAAAATAACCCATACGTTTTATAAGCGTGGTAAAGGTCAAGAACACCAGAAATCTATAACAGGAGAAGGAGTGGAAAAATCAGGCGTGGCTGACCACGTATAGAGAGAAAAGGAAGATCACCGCCCTCTGTGGGATCAGATTGAGATCATAGACAAAGAACACCATTGGAAAATTCGTAAATTTAAGGAATCATATACTCGGCCACAAAAATCTCCTGAGCCGACCAAGCATAGAAATGAATACAATATGGGAACCAGTAATAAGGAGTGCCAGTGAAAAGCAATAATAACATCAAAAAATTGCAATATGAGCGCTGGTAAAAAATGGTTGATGAAGACATTAGGTTTATAATACCGAAAAATTCACACACAGACGTACTTAGGAACACATGGCACAGTGGATTAGTTAGATCCGTTAGTTAGATCCAGTGACAGGACCCAAAGTGTATGAATTGGCAGTGGAGAACTTTCAGAGGGAAACTAACAGGAGAAAACTGATAACTGACTTCCATTAAACATGGCACGTGGCAGTAGAACAGTCTACCCCAGTGAGCTAAAAAAAAGGTTCGGGTCGATATTCCAACCACTTGAAGAAGGCCAGAGCGTTGTGATAAATATGGCAATAAAGATGAGGACAAATAGTCCGAATAATATAAATAATGTACATAATTCATCATCTCTTAATTATAGACAGGTACCTAGAAAAATGTTTAAATTTATTTTCCTTACAGTTACAGAAGAAATAACCCTCAAGTTTTATAGCGTTTTAGAAAGCGTTTATAGGCGATTATAAAACATTTTTCCATGTAGAATCTATTCATCGAAATCAGATGTTCAAAAACTGTGCCAATAATATTTGTTACAGCAGATGACAGTTTTTTTTTAAATCTTTTCTCCGCAATTAAATTTGCACAGCATTTTCACTGCTAAATATGACTGTTTTCTGACTTGATTTTTGGGATGAGGCGTCATCATTATGTATATTATTTACGGTCAGACTAATATCTTTATATTTGTTGCTATCATCACAACATATCTGACGTTGTGCCTTTTATCATTCCAGATATCTGTCCATCAGGATAAAAGTTCAGTTCCAAATTCCTTGAAGGTTTCCCGGATCAAGAGTTACCTGAAAATGCCAGCGGGCAAAACGTTGATTGTCTAGCTGAATACTACTATCACGACTGACTCTGTTTAGTTAAGTGCCGTGTCTTTCCAGGCCCCACATCACAAGAATATTTTAGACTTAAGTGATTTTAAATAATAAATCGTAAAATGACAGTCAGATGATATTGCGATTACTTTCGCTAAAATGCCCCTGGGAAAAGCACGAATCCGTCTCTTCTTCACACCAGTTATAGGTTAAACACCAAGTTAGACTGGCCTCTCTTTGCCTTGAGGTATCATCCAGGTTAAAAGGAAAACTAAATTTGAAACATGAGAATTCAACAACGAAACCACTCAACTATCTTTCGCAAGAACTTATAGCAATTCACAGGTAATAAGGAAAAATGGTCTCTGGAGAGCCAAGATCGATGACACCCGGAAGGAATATGGCATTTAAAAGTAAATCGGTGCTAAAGCTGTAAACGTTGATTCGTGTTCAATTTCTGGTGTAGTCTAACGTGTTCTCTGTCGCAAATATTCCTTAGAAAAACATATGAACCCGTCCTTTCTCTTCGCCATCTTTGCGTTAAATTGGTAATTGCTCCGATGAGCTGCATTCGCTGGTTCCCAGACTTCAGGAATTCAAGCACCCTACGAGGCTGGCATCCCGCTCTCAACCTTTCACTATCGAAACTATTAAATGTAGCCGTCTTTTCTACTCCAATAGCTTCATGCCTCGCACCTCTCGCCTGTGGAACTACCTCCCCTATTCCAGTTTCCCTGAGAGCTTTTAGGTTGGTGCAAAAATAATGTCGGTTTTTGACGTAATTTTTGACGTCAGAAAACGACATCATTTTTGCACCAACCTAATATAATCTCCAACTATTCAAATGTAATGTTAATCGACATCTCCAGATGCCTTGATCTATCCACTATCCTTCTCATCTTTTCCTCTATCACTCCTATCTGATCTTGCTCCAAATCTTCTGTTACTCCTTGCGTCCTAGTGGCTTTTCGCCTTGCTTGGGGTTAAATGCTTAAAAAAAATGTCATGGTATACTGCCATATAAGTATGAAAATTTGTGAATTCCAAGCCATAGACAAGGCTATGAGAAAGTATTAAACTCTTTTTGTAATAATGTTTGGTAATTCATAGATAAGAGTAAAGATTCTGCTGATCGCTTCAGTTCTAAAAGTGTGTGGTTTATACTTCACACTTCAAAACGCTCAGTGCTTTTTAATAACATGAATACTTTAGCTGGGAATTGAGTTTTAATAAAATCTGACTTACCCCGATAAACAAGCAGAATGAGAATAATTTAAACGCGTGAACTGAATAAATTGTTTGAAATTCTCAAAATGTTACCAATGAAAAAAAGAAAAAAAGAAAAAAATGGTAGGCATAAACGAAAAGTCGTGACAAAAACATATAAATTGTAGACCGTATGTTTTAGTATACCTACGGAGGAAAATGTCCATGTCCCTATTCACATGAATACAGTAGTAAATACTCTTTGTTGGTTTTCAGTCGAAGATTCGTCTCTAGCTGTGCTAGTCAAACTCTCTAGCTCCAGGCAGAGAGGACACCCAGACAAGGCTATGTCGAAAGGAAGAGTCTCTTCTAGGCAAACGGCTAACCGAACGCGTTTATACGGGGTCTACGGTGAATTTTGGGCGGAGATTACGGATTCGGATACCCCACATTAAAGTGGGCCTTGTGCCACATCTGACCGCGTGGGGCGGTTGGTAGATATCCTGCAGTTGGAGATTTGTCTCCAGCTTGCTGGTCAACCCCTTTGTCTCTGACCAGAGAGGATCCCTAGTCGAGGCTATGTCGAAGAGCAGAGTCTTGTATAGGGAACAGCTACCCGACTCGTTTTATACGCGGTCTACAGGGAATATTTTGCCGAGTCTATGGGTTCAGAAACCCCACATTAAACTCGGCCTTGTGCGACATCTAACTGCATGGGGCCATTTGTAAATATCCTGCAATTGGAGATTTATTGTCGAATTCACTTGAATGATTTCTAGCAATTGAATACTTCTACGTGCCTCTGTCGAATCTTATATGTTATTTTCTTGTCCTAAGTATTATCGTTCATTACAAACCTTCGTGTTTATTATACTATTTAGTAACCTACCTCGGTTACTACTCACTAGTTCCCGGAAGTCATTTCTCAACAGTAAATAATATATAGTATTTATCCCGAAATGTAAACAAAATTTTGCAACTCTTAAAGATTTTATTTGTCGTGATAATGAATTTTTTTTTGTATAGGAGTAAAGTGTCGCTACCAATACTGTAATTTGAACATAGATCGACAGTGTGAAAACTCGGGTGATTCCATTATTTAATTAAGTAGATCACGTGATCATAAAGAAAACGAATATATAGGAATTGGTGTGACGACCAAGCGATCATTATTTCTACATTATCCTCTATTACTATACGCATCGCTATTCACTAGACTATCCACTACACTATTTCCGTATAGAGAACTTTATAATATTCGGCGATACTATTTGAACTAGTATTATTAGTACGAGTATTATTTGAAGGTGTTATTACTACCAGTACCCGAGTTAAAAGTCTCAAGAAAAATGAGCATTCAGGAAGTGATAACGAGCATTCGTTGACCTAACGGAAGTTACAACAAGTGTGCGTTCTAACATCACAAAACAGTTTTTAATAATTTGTCTACTCCCGTCGGAGAGTAATCCAAACTGCATTGAAAACAGATGCAAAAATCTTATAAAGAAAGAATTGTGATTATTATTCGATGCATGGAGATACTACATTTTTATTCACAGCAGAAAATTGACTTGGTCAGATAAATGTTTCAACCTGATTCAGCATCCTATACTAATCCTATCCAAATATATACTGGATATAATTTAGCATAGTCCAGAATAACCCCCGATTGCTGCTAAGCTGCTAAGCTGCTAAGCTGCTTTGTATACTTGAAGCGCGCTATAACTATGTCAGTTTATATCCCAGATTTTTCTATTCGTATAAACAACTTTCGTAACTAGAATATTGTATGATGACTCTCATGTAAAGATTGGAAAGATTGACTGATTTTATCTCATTCGACCAAATGAGGCATCCATATTTCGAAAAAAAATGTCAAGATCACTAGATACCCACAATTTAGGCCCTGTAATGTACAAACAAGGAACCAGAAAAATTGAGGTCTTCAGAATGAATTCACCTCTAATGGATAAGTCCATTCATAAATGCAAGGAGGGTAAATGGCTCTTAAAATATAACCTAGACGAAACCATTTAGAGTGATTACTAAGTGATTATTGAGTGGAATTATCCAGTCGAATTAGTGTGAATTATTTTGCGTCGATAATTTTGATTTTGGTTTAGGATTTACCGGACGTTAAGCCGAGCCGCGCTACTAACAAGGTATTCACTGAAATGGTTAATTATCTTTGGTTGCCTTTTACTTACTTGTTCTCGTTAAGTATTTATTTGCGGTTGTAATTAAATACTGTTTTATTTTAATATTGAAGTCTTTAGTTATACTAAATCATTGAATGACCACCGTGCATCACAAAAATATTTTTTTTTATTTTTATCGGAATCGACTAAATTACTATATCGGGGGTATAGTAATAATTATATTGCAATGGTTAGGTAGAATTTATTATCTAAAAAGACATTCCATTACTGTAATAAAAAAGAGGAAGAAGAAAAATGCTTTCAAGGTTTTATTCAGGTTAACACATTAACTGTCAAATATTTAAATGCGCATTTTTGGCACAGAAAGGTGTCTTAAGAGTTTATTTATTCCTTATGTTTAATCTCAGTAGCTATTGTTTTCATTTTTAAAGAAACTAGAACATTAAACATATGTGTGTATAAAAAATCACAAAATAATATTGATTAGAAATAATAAAAAAATTATTTTCAATATAGTCATTAATTTTGTTACTCGTGAAATGTAAAATTACGACAAAAATGTCTTCTTACGGCTAATAATAATAATAAAAAAAAAATAAAGGCTAAGTGTTGTAAAATATACCTCTGCAAATGCAATGTACGTAAGCAATTCAATGTGAATAAAGGATTAAGATGTAGTGATTTCATTTTAACAGATCTCCAAATGGGGCTCATCATGGCCGGCAATGGTTTAATACAAAATTTGTTATCCATGATCGTGTGATCGGATTATCAAACATTAATTATTACGAGGTCTTAGGTACTCAGATTAGAGTACTCAGATTGATTCCACAGAGTTGAATTTCAAGAAATATGGGTTGACAGAAATAAAATTTATATTATAATGTGCCTTCAGGACGAAGGCGATCAAACCACTTCACAAATTGCGCTCTTTTATTCCTAAGGAATATTTGCACTCTTGCTATCCAATTCTAGACACTGCCGTGTCATCCTTTGACACATGATTCTTAACTAGATTACTTGCCGTGTCCTACTTCCCATTTCTCTATATCCTGTGAATTTCAAATTCTCTGTGAGCTTTCCTCATTATATGTATCTGAGATTTCAAATGCCTCTTCATATTTTCTGAGTAAATGTTTACGCTTCCGTTTTCCTTAAAACGTTTTCCTTGTTCACATGTCCTTCTACCATATTGTCAGCATAATTCTGTTAAAACTCATATATGTTAATTAAATTTTCTTCATCTGTTAAGAAATTCTACTCCATTCACCGACATATAGTTAAATTGATACAATATAGCCGTCTAGCGCCGCTTTCTTTATCTCTAACTTAATATTTTGTTTACCTTTTAAAATTATAAACAGGAATTAAACATTTTAATAAAATTTTGTCCTTAATTTTTCTCGAACTACAAGAAATACTACGCAAGAAACGTCCAATAGCAACACAAACGGAATAAACTGATCTGGCATCTAGTCTGCAGTCGCCCCCTCACAGACGTACCGTCGCCTCCCTCTGTCTTTTTTTCCAAATACTTTCACGGTAACTGCTCCGATGAGCTGCTTTCGCTGGTTCCCAGACTTCATGAATTTAAGCGTTCAACTAGGTTGGCATCTCGCTCTCACCCTTTTACTGTCGAAACTGTTCTCTTCTACTCCAATAGCTTCATGTCTCGCACTTCTCGTCTGTGGAACTTCCATCCCTTTTCTTGTTTCCCTAATAGCTATAATTTCCAACTATTCAAATGTAATGTCAATCGACATCACCAGATGGCTTGATCTATCCCCTATCCTTCTCCTCACCCTTTCCTCTATCATTCCTCTTTACTCTCGCTCAAACTGTGACCCCTTGCGTGCTGTTTCTTCTGCCTTGCTTGGGTGAAACGCTTAAAAAAATGAATGAAATGTTTTTATGAAATGTTCAGATTTTTTTTTAAAGTGGCATAACAAAGAACCCTTTACAGATTAGCTAAACTAGAAAATAGTAAATGGAAAGAAATCGTTTTCATCAAATCTTGTTGGATTAAAAATAACATGGATTATAGATCTTATGCCGATAATACATAGCATTTACTTCACTGGTATTATATCTATATGTGTCACTCTAAATGATATAATGATGTTTCATCAAGTCCCCTTTCCTCATCATGTAACCTACAATTTCAGTTGTCTCTTTCTGGTTCTTAGCATATTCATTTTATTTATATTTTTCTAAAACTTCCTAACTGCTCACATGTTCAGTGCATGGTATTCTCAGCATTCTTTTGTAGAATCACATTTTAGTTGCTCCAAGTCTATTCTTCTTTTGCGAAGGTAATCTACAGAAGTTACTGCCATATAGAAAGAATTATATTACATAAGAATGCAGAAGTCATTTTTTGTAAAATATTTTTCTTGTTTCTTAAGGTTGTAATCAAGGAAAGGTTACTGAATATAATAATCAAACGAAAGTTGCTAATGAACGGTAATACTTATGACACTAACAACACATATTAGTTTCGCCAGCGGCACGTACAAGAAGTAGTCAACTGCTAGAAGTGAGCCAATGATTCTCCAACAACAGGAGATCTACCAACCGCACCACGCGGTCAGATATGGCACAAGGCCGAATTTAATATGGGGTATCCGTGCCCGTAGACTCGACCAAAAATTCGCCGTAGATCCCGTATAAAAGGGGGTAAGGTAGCTTTTTCCCCGAGACGTGATTCTGCCCTTTGACATAGCATTGTCTGGGGATTATCTCTGTCCGGAGCCAGAGAGTTTGAACAGCATAACTGGAGACGTATCTTCAACTGCAGGCCAACATACAGTATTTATTACTATATTTATGTGAATGGAGACATACCATTTATAGTTCATAGTTATGCTACAAAATTTAATCCTTTGCTTAGCATTTGAAAGATATATTTCGTTATTCCCAAATACATAAGTATTTCATTGTCGTACTTTCAGTCCGCTTCGTTAGCATTTTTGTACCTGCTTGGTTTTGGGGTTTCCAATTCGTTGTTGGCATCTTAGGTTGTTGCTTTTCATAACAATCATTTTTACAATTTATAATTAGTCTTTTCTTATCGCATTACTTCCCTTATTTTTTGGAAGACCTTTATGAGCAGGCTATTATCTGCCTATTTTTAGATTGTTTAATATTGGCAATAATGAATTCTGGTAGGACTTATAATTCTCTTAGAATCGCCTTGCTATGGCCTAACCATGTTAGATTTACGGTTCACAATTGAAATACAAGAACCTGAAGTGCGAACTGCTTTCTACGCTTATTTTTCCAAACATTATGCGCAGCTGTTGTAAATAAAAGAAGAGATTTAACCTAAGTGTAGATGAATAAATTGCAGGTTCTTGGGTGGAGTGATCATAGTGTGTGACGTGTACATTGAAACCAGATGTTTTCTAATGCATGCGCTATTCGAGATTACATATTTGCTGAGTATAGGATTATGTCTTTGGCAAAATAGGTCGATAACTCTTGCTACATAAATAAATTAATGTAATTTAGTACGTCACAAGACCCATCTGTTGAAAGTCGGGTGGCTTTTTTTTGCATCCTCATCAAAATCCATTGTGTGTATTTTCATTTTTGTTTTAAAGTGATGCGCATTTCAAGAAATAATACATCATGGATTCCACGGCAACGTCTTTTTCATAATATGTCAATTTGCTTGGGATATTTAGGAAGAAAATGGACAAAAAATTCATTGTAAGGATACAGAAGGCGCCATTTGATGGAGATTAATTTCGTAGGCTACATGACATCTGCTTAGGGATATCACTCAGTAGAGTGACGAAAGTGGCATCCAAATTCATTTGGTCTTACAGCAGCAAATCGAAAGGTTACTTTCTTTAGCCTTGTCTAAAGAGCACAAGATGGGGCTAAATCTGACTCCACCAGCAATCAACAAATCCATGGTGCCGTTTCCCTTAGGAAATGTATATTTCCCATTCATAGAATGAAACTTCAGCTCGCAGTCCTCAATTCGGAAAAACCAAAGACCTGCTGTTTCACGTTCATGGAATATGTCCTCGCCTGGGACATGCATGAATCCGGCCTGTTTGAATCTGCAGTCCTATACATGGCTTCTCAAGACAGGTGTATCTTCCTATTATATGTAAGACCCTTCCTTTTTATTTCTCTTTAAACTATGCTTTATTGTGTAGATATATTCCATACCGAAAATGAATTATGGTGCTATTATAACACGGGTACAATAATATCCACAACGGGGCAAATAGAAATGGGAGAATAAATCATTCTACCATGGCTCTTCCTCGTTACACCGTTAGCTACTGCAGTGTTTTCAGTTAAGATTTGTTATATAGACAAGGTCTGATTTACTGTTTTCCTGAGAGCGTGAAAGAGGAGAGATGTATTTATGTCATTACATTACATTGATGGGAAAGTAAATGCAAGATTCTAAAACTAATCATGAACGCGATTTTACATTCTCACCGACAATCGTTACGCTATACGCTTTATATTACGGAAGCCTTAAAATCTAAAATTAGTTAACAATGACTGTATTTCTGAGAGGAGTTATTGTCATTATTTCCCTTATCTATTATCATATTCACAACCTTTCGGTATTTCTACGTTCGTACCTTCTTCAGGTGATATTTGTGGAATATCGAACCGAATTGTTCTAAATTTTCATGGAATTCTTTTGTATATCACTTTTTTCAGTTAATTTGCCAGCATAACTGTTCAAGTTTTTTTGTTCTCTCCACTGAGGCCAGGATTGATTGGGTCAAGATACGTTTTAGATCAATCAACAACATTTTTATACACTGGGCTATGTGTCCTCTGGGATATTAATGAATGAATGTATAGCACGTAAAATTAATATGACAGTCAACTGTTTTTACCTTAGCTCATATTAGAATTTTTGTATAATTATTCATAATTTTCTTAATTTTCCATAAGATTCATAATTTTTCACATGATTTGTTATTGCTGTTTTTCGCTCTCTGTATCTGGTGAAAGATAGGAGAAATAGAAAAAAATCAAATATACCTGATCACTTATGGGAAAAAAAAAAGATCATCACTGGGAGATATGAAACCTTAAGTAATCAGTGTATATGCTAGACTACAAACATCTTCTAAATAGGGCAAATACAGAAATGAATACAATAAAGGAACTAGTAATACAGAGAGCTAAACAAATACAACAATATTAAATGAAATGAAAAATTATTTTAGAAAATTGTATCAGGTTGGTGCAAAAATAATGTTGTTTTCTCACATAGTAAAATATGTGAGAAAACGACATTATTTTTGCACCAACCTAATAATATGAGTTCGGGTAAAAAAGGTTGCTGAAACATTAGGTTTATAATTCCCTAGAAACACTCACTGGTGTCGCCAAGGACATAAATATTGAGAAAAATAGTAATCTAATATTTTAGGTACTTTGTCTTTAAATTTACTATAGTTACTGCGCTTATTTTTTGATGATGTCCTGCATAGACGTCCATATTGAAAATATTCAGCACGTTTATAGACAACCACAAGCATTCAGAATTCTTTTTAAAATAGTTGCGGTAGGCTTTACTTTAGAAGCTTTTCCAGTTATGTTTAGTAAATATAGATTTACTTAATATCACATAACGGGTACAAAGTAATACATAATTTTAAAAGATTTAAATTTTTATAAATTATTTCAATTAATTTAAAAAAAAAATTAAAGCGATTCGAAAAGGAAAAAATAACTAGTGAACAAAAGACAAATGGACCAAAATGCAACTGAAAGAACCCGAGCAGAAACAATCACAGTGGTCAAAAAGTCAGTGGACAAAAACGCAGTGGACAAGTTCCCATCGGCCAAAAAAAAAAAAAAAACATTGGACAAAAACCCAGTGGCCAAATTCTCAGCATTCACAAACCCAGCAGACAAAAAAAACACAAAAAAACAGCGAAGAATAACCTGGAGAACAAAATCCCAGCAGACAAAATATCAGATGACAAAAAGCCAACTGAAAAAAACGCCAGTGGGCGTAAACGCAGTGGACAAAAACCAAACAGACAAAATCCCAGCGGATAAAAACCAAGTGAACAAAATCCCAACAGACAAAATTCCAGTGGATAAAAACGAAGCGCACAAAAACCCAGTAGATAAAACCCAGCAGACAATAGGCCTGCAGAAAAAAAAAAAGAAAAAAAAAAAAACTTCTAACAAAATAGCAACGGACAAAGACCCAACATACAAAATCCTAGCGGGTAAAACCTTGTGGCAAAAATCCAAGCGGACAAAAAGCCAGCGGACGAAAGCCCCATCGGACAAAATACCAGCAGAGAGAAACTCAGTGGACAAAAGCTGGCGAACAAAAAAACGTAGAGGGAATAATCCCATCGGGTAAAATCCAAGCCTGTTATCCCAAGTCTCATAAATAAATTGAAAATTCAAGTTATTTTAATACAAAATTTATTGGCAAATGGAGACTTTTTTCCAAATAAAACCTGGTCTTATGTGATACTAGAATTTTCTAATTATGAAATATTTTGAATATGTGACCGAAGCATTTTTGAAAACGATTTTACGAATTAACCCATCTTCTTATAAGAAATCCGTGGTTTCTTAACATATTAGCGCAAACTTTAAAAGAACACACTTCTTAATACTTTATTCGCATACAATCGAGTTTTATGGAATACTAGACGTAATAAGTATGAAATATATCGAATATGACCGTAGCATTGTCAAAAAACTTTGGATCGATTTACTTACTTTTTCAAAAAAAAACGAACCTATAAAATCGTGAAGTACCCGACAAAAATAGATGGATATTAGCGGCCAAATAAATTGTGACTTTTTCCCAGCAAAAATGGTTGTTTTTTTTTTTATGATATTTCCTGTGACTTTATCACCGCCTACGAAAAAAAATGTAATTTTAAAAATGTCGATTATTTTTATCTTCTTGCGATACCAGAGAAGAATTTTAAGAATTGAAAAATCGAAAAGATGTTCGATGCTGAGTGCTGTAAGGAAATGTATTTGAGTGGATTCATTTCAGCTAAGTAAGGGAAGATATTACTACCTCTTCTCTCAAGAAACCGCCAATGATACTCGCTTACATGGCTTCTGTTATAATACATTCAGTTATAAAATATGGCTTCGCTGATAGTCGTATATAACTTGTGTAACCTCAGGCGTCCATTGGGGATAAAATATTGTGTCTTTGTAGAATTGCATCATATCGTAGTAGAATTGCGTAAAATAGTCTGCATTTTCTCTTTTAGAAATTCATTGAAACATAATAATGTAGACAGATGATGATATGGAAAAGCAAAATTGGTCATATAAATTTGGTCTCATCATCAATAATATTAGATATCAGTGAACATACAACACGCTTGTATTACCCTACGAAATTCACATTTTAAGTATCACGCTACGGTAGGCGCCCAACAAGCAGATGCCGATCAGAGATGAAATTGGATTTAACTTGTATTGTTTAACGGAACATCAAAACTTTATGGGTCATTTAATGCAGAAATTGAATTTCCTTGAGAGCTTTGAAGTAATATATATTAGGTTGGTGCAAAAATAATGTCGTTTTCTCACATAGAACATATGTGAGAAAACGATATTATTTTTGCACCCACCTAATCTATGATATATATTATTCTGGTTTCATAATTGAATACATGGCAGATGATACTCAAGTATTTTATATATATTAGGTTGGTGCAAAAATGATGACGTAATAATGTCGTTTTTTGACGTTAAAAAATCAGTCAAAAAACGACATTATTACGTCATTATTTTTGCACCAACCTAATAACTGTCTGTGTGAACATGATTACTAGAGGCGGTGATAGGTGCGTTTTATGTTGTGATTTTGTTGAAGTTATATTTTGGAATACAGCTACATTCCATTAAGAAATTATAGGATATGATATGTCCCGGAAAGTGATATATTTGTTCGAAGTAGCCAAGTGGTTGTTGACTATAACCCAGTAGGACAATCAAGCAGTTAACCGTAATTTACTGCTCCTCGTCGTAGTGGTAGACAGTAGGCGTCGCCAATAGGTGTCCCCTTGTCCCTCCACATCAGTCTGTATTTATGGCTGACACCAGACAATCATATTACTGTGAAGGGGAAAAAGGAGTATGCATATTCATTACATCGGGATATTATATAGATTAATGTCATGAGAAAGTTCTTTCATGTTGGTTGTTAGTTTGATTTTGTTTAGCGGCATATCAAAACCTCTATGGGTTATTTAATACAGAAATATAAATATTCTGAATACAATTTTATGGCTTCAACTACAGGTGAAATATATTGTTGGATAATTTGCTTTGAAAGTGTAGGTTTGGTAATTGTGCTATAAATATGTATTGCTGGTTGGTAGATTTTTAGCGGCATATCAACACATCTATGGGTTATTTAATGCCGAAATCTAAATATTCTGAATACAATTTTATCGCTTCAAGTACATATGAAATATATGGTTGGTCATTTTGTTTGAATATGTATTGTTGGTAATTTTACTCTAGATATGTATTGATGATTGGTTGATTTTGTATAGAGGCATACCAATATCTCTAAGGGGTATTTAATACTGAAATCTAAATATTTTGAACAAACATTTATGACTTCATCTACAAATAAACTGTATTGTTTGGTCATTTTGATTTGAATATGTATTGTTGGTAATTTTACTATAAATATGTATTGTTGGTTGGTTGATGATGTTTAGCGGTATATAAAAACATCTATGGGTTAATTATGCCGAAATCTAAATGTTTTGAACACAATTTTATAGCTTTTATGACTGTCATATCTTTGATAATTTTACTATAAACAAGTATTATTGGTATGTTTTATAAAAAAGTCTATTTTTATATACTCATTGTGTTTCGTGTTTGCATTAGGGTTCAGTATTTGCCTATATTTGGACCTAGAAACGACAGCAATTAAATAATAGTTTTATGCCGATGAAAAAATTAAATCTTCCCATCAGAGCACTTGCTGTTGGATATAGTTTATTCTCATACCCAGGAATAGAGATGAAACATTAAACTTATTGTGAAATAACAATAGCGGCGAATATCATGTAAGTATCTTTTTCTTTTTTTTTTTAAGTTTTAATCATTTCACTCCAAACAAAGCGACGAAACCACTAAGATCGAAGGGGTTACTGAGAGCGAAATATTCTCACTAGAATAAACATTAATAGGGAGGCAGGAAAAGTAAAAGAACAGGATTCAGGATAACAGAATATAAAGCTTGAGACTGCTTTTAAATCTTTGAAGATAATATTTGAGCGGAAAGCTAGTAATCGGAAGAGAGTTCCGCTATGAGGAACTCCGAAAGATGAATCTATTAGCATATAACTTCCGGTTTTAGCCATAACATGATGTGACCTACCTGCTAATCTAGAACTGTACTTAAATTCGTAAAGTCGACTTATCCAAGAGGAATGTGTATCAAAACAATTAACATAGAAATATTTCTAGGAAAGGCACAAAGAAGCTAGGTTGCGGTGGTAGGAAAGTGACTCAAATTATATTTTGGATTTTGTCAGGAAAGACTAGATACATAACTGAAGGACCAGACCAGATATGACAGCAATATACAATGCATGGATGAATGGTAGAATTATAAAAGAAAACTGTCTAGATGGACTGAGTGAACAAAACTTCCTAGCAGTAGACCCAGCAATTGATTCAATATAATTAAGGCAAACGTTAAGTTGAGAAGTCGCAATGAATCGTCCTTCTGGAGGTCACCATAAGCCGTTCTGTTGGAAAGTAGAAAAGGTTTTTTTTAAATCAATTAAAGCAGAACAGTTGCGTATTGAAGGCATTAAAATTAACAAGCAATGTCTTGCCCCAGTTATTGAAAATAATTTTTGAGATAAGATACAAAATTGACCGTATTGAAATTATTTGACTGAGCATTAAGGCAAGAATAAATAGTTGTATCATCAGCATAGATAACACGTCGATAAGTTATGTCATTGTGAATTTTAAAATTTGAAGCAAAATGGTTAAAAAAAGTAGCGCGTTGGAGAGGGGAGAACTTTAATGTAAAGAAAATCTAGAATGATGACCATTCAAGGCATTACTTTGCGACTTGATCAGAAAAGTGAATCAGAAAATTCCACAAGAAATAGCAGATCGTGAAGAAGACCAGCATGTGAAACCCTCTCAAACGCCATCGAGATTCAAAACCTGGAAACGGGAATCTGAATGTCTACTAATAGCAGCCCATGACCAAGTCCTGAATACTAATTTTATCTGTTAGAGAATCTATCAAAAATTGAATTTGGACATGTTTAGACTGTGTGGACTGAAAATGGAGATTACCACCGATTAGTTACATTAGTGCATTTTGTGCAATGCTTGCGTATAAAGAATAAAAGTGCCGTCATGACAAAGTTGCCTCCTATCATTGGTAAGTATATATCGGTGGGTATATGTCGGAAAGATATTGTACCACCACAAACTAGAGAAAGTGATTAAAAGTGAACAAGTTATCCTTGGGGCCATAAAACCAGAGATGGTTGTCGCTGAAAAATGAGAAGATGCTTCATCTCTGGGAATAGAGGTAAACTATATTGGCAAACTTGAATAGTACAATGTTATCCAGATTGAGAGAAACATAATTCTACTAATTTCTACTTTCCAACAGGATGCCCTATGGTGACCTCCAGAAGGACGATTTATTGCCACTTCTTAACTTAACGATTACCTTGACATTACGTGGAACTATTATATTGATTCAATTGCTGGGTCTACTACATTCAGGCTAAAAATGTCGGTTGGGACGCGACATCTTTATTTCTATACGAAATAGTAAAAGTCATGTGTAAAACTGGCGGATATTCTTACTTTTATAAAAACAATAAAAAAGAAAAGTATTAAATTTTACAATTTATATTCTTCTTTCTTTTTTTATGCGCCTTGTCCCTTCAGGACGTAGGCAATCATGGCTCTCCACTTCCTCCTATCCCTTGTAGCTATCAATGTTTCGTCCCTCTGCCACCTCCCCCAAACCGCGTTCTGTTATCCACTTTCTAGTTATAACATGTATTGCTTTCCCTTGTCTCCCTTTTCCTCTATTCGACTTGCGAGTATCAGATTCTCTAGGCCATGCTTTCTCATTACATATCCCAGAAACTTCAGCTGCCTCTTCCTGGTGTTAAGTATAAGCCACCTCCTTATTTTCATCATCTCTAAGACCTCATCGTTGCTTAAACGCCACTCAACAATGATATTCTCAGCAGCCTTCTGTAGAACGACATTCCTGTTGCCTCAAGTCTGTTCTTCATCTTTGAGGAGACCGTCCAACATTCGCTGCTGTAAAGAAGGACAGACATCTCATAGCAGCTTAGTAACCTTATACAAAATAGTAAAATAAACTTGTGTAAAATTAGTTGATTTACTATTGTCATACAAAACATTAAAAATAGTGAGTAAAAGTAGCTAATTATACAAGTATGCATAAAAATAAAAAGTATAATATAACATTGTTAGATTTAACTATTTTTATGCAAAAAAGTAAAAATCTTGTGTAAAAGTAACTGATTTTCTTATTTTTAACTAAAGTTAAAATATAGTGTAAAGTTGAAGGTAAACTTGACTTAATACAAAAGAGTAAAAATTATGTACAAAAGATGATTTTTCTATCTTTATATAAAAAGTTAAAATGTAGAGGACAGTAGTAGTTTTACCTATTTTTATATATAAAAAACGTACATTTATGTGAAAGAAGATTATTTTTTCTTTTTATATAAATATATAATGGAAAATCATAAGTTTTACTATTTATATTCAAAAAGTAAAGACTTCTATAAAATCGTATGAATATAGTAAAACCTTACTAGATTTTACTATTTTATACAAAACATTATAAATCTTGTTTAAAAGTAACTGATTTTTTCTTATTTTTACAAAAATTATATAAAATATAATGAAAAGTAGTTTTTATCTATATGCAAAAATGTATAAAACGTGTTTAAAAGTTGCTGGTTTTCTTTATTTTACATTGAAATATAAAGATATAATATAAATTTTATAAACTTTACTATATATGAAATAGTAAAAATCTTTCAAACGTAACAGATTTTCCTATTTTGACATAAAAATGTAAAATTATAATTCAAAATTATTAGATTAAACTATTTCCATGCAATAAGTATAAATCTTGTTTAAATGTTTCTGATATCTTTATTTCATATACAGATATGAAAATAAAACGTAAAATTATAGATTATTTTTACTTTTACAGAGAAACAAAACTGTCATCTAAACTTAGTAGGTTTTACTATTTTTAAGAATAAATATAATTTTTTTTTCAAAATAGATTAATGTTCTATCGCTAATAAAATTATAAAAATATAATGTAAATATGGTAAATTTTACTATTTTTATGCAAACGTTATAAACCTTGTTAAAATGTCGCTGATTTTTCTATTTTACGTATAAAGTGAAAGTATTAGACTTTACTATTTTATGCAAAATTGTTGATAAAATTTAGAGGATTTTACTATTTTCATGTAGAAATATGAAAATATAATGTAACATTTGTAGATTATAAAACATATAAATTTGTGTTCAGAATTAGCTGTTTTTTTATTTTAAAATATGAATAGAAAAATATAATGTAAAAGTAGATGATGCTGCTATTTACATGTATAAATCATACATAAAAATCGGCTATTTTCCTATTTTTATATAAAAATCTAAGACAATTATTTGTATGAGAAAATATAAAGAAATTATGTAAGAATAGCTGATTTTCCTATTTTTCATAATGCAAACATATTTCACTTTACTATTTTTATGCAAATGTATAAATCTTCTTTGAAATGTAACTGATTCACCGAATTTTATATAGAAATATGGAAATATAATGTAAAAGTAGTAGATTTTATTATTTTTTTATGAAAAAAAGTACAAATCTAGACTAAAATGCATAATAATATAAAAACTTAATGTAAATTAATAAAACTTAATGTAAATAAAGTTCTAGTACTCTATTTATTCAAATATCTTTTTTATACTAAAAAATAAAAAAAATCATTTAAAAAAGCAGCTGAATTACTTATTTGTATATAAAAAATTAAATTATACTATAAAAGTATTAGTTTTACCTATTTTTCCACAATTCAATCTCTTATTTGCCATATGCGATATACACGCTTGTGCGATTATGACACTTTCGATTCATGGCTGACGAAATTGCCCGCCGTATGTTTCCTATTCTTTCTGAAGTAGACTGATTATATGACCCAGAACGTCCTGCTTTTTAACACATAGGTGACAGGTTAAGAGGGATCCATACTTGGCGTAAGTGAATGAAACTCCTAGACTGGAATTGGAATTCGGCTCCCTCTCTACATCACTCATACATAAATTTATTTGTAGAAAATTGGAATAACGGTGAGTATTCAAACGCTTCTGAAGTCTGCGTTGCTTGGTACTGCAAATATTCTTCAAAAGATGCTATCAGTTTGAGGACGTACGATTTCAAGTACACGCACAATGCAAATTTACGGTTAAAAAAATTCCTGTAGAAGAATAAAAGATTCTTCTTCTTCTTCTTCTTCTTCTTCTTCTTCTTCTTCTTCTTCTTCTTCTTCTTCTCATTATTATTATTATTATTATTATTATTATTATTATTATTATTATTATTATTATTATTCCTTTAATTTCTGGTGTGTACTCATTTCTTTCCGGGTCCCGTCCAGAGATCTATGTTCAGAAGTGGCATCATATTTTGCACTGAGCAATTTAAAGAAAACAAACACAAAACAAAACAAAAAAAAAAACAACTCACATACTTTACATAGATAACATCCTTCATAAGGTGTGGCCTGTACTAGTGAGAAGAATTTTTCGTGTTTCTTTAAGACATAGGCTACCAGAAATCCCTTCGATGTGTCTACTGGAATCTTTTCCAATCAAGCCGAGTGCTCAAATTACAACAAGGATTGTTGATGTTATCATGGGCCATATTTTTGGGATTTCGATTTCAGGGTTGTTGCATTTTGATAGCATTTTTAAGATCTTTAAAGATACATTACAGTCTCTAATAATGATGTCAGGAAGACTAGCTTTGATTGTTCTGTCTGTGTGCATTTTGTAGTTCTATAAAATTGTATCTATTATTATTATTATTATTATTTCCTTTGATTTCTGGCGTTTACACATTTCTTTCCGGGTCCCGCCCAGTGACCTAAAATTAGAAATGGCATTATGACACTTTCCACTGACAAAAAAAGAAATTTTATAGATAAAGCCCTCCATAAAGTGTGGGCTGTACTTGTCAGAACAATTGTTTGTATCTCTTTGAGGCATGGGCTTCTAGGAATCCCTTCAATCAGTCTACTGCAATCTTTTCCAACCAATCCTTGGGATCTAACTACAACAGGGATTGTTGATGTTCCCATGTGCCACATTTTTGAGATTTCTATTTCAAGGTCATTGTATTTTGATAGCTTTTTGAAGATCTTCAAAGATATATTGCAGTCTACAGGGACTGCCATATCAATAATGAGGTACTTTTTTGTGGTCTTTGATAACAATATCTGGGCAGCTGGCTTTGATTGTTCTGTCAGTGTGTATTGTGTAGTTCTATAGAATTGTAACAGGTTCTATCTCCGTAAGCGGGTCTATTATTATTATTATTATTATTATTATTATTATTATTATTATTATTATTATTATTATTATTATTATCACACAACAAGAACCACGTTATGTATTGCCAAATTTTGATATTTTCCATATGGTAGAGAAATATAATAAATGACATGGGCAATGATTACCTGTTTGAAAATCGTTCATAATGATGATGTTATAAAATCAGGAATTCACATTCCAAGGTAGGTAGGTAGCTATCATTTGCCTACTTAAGGTATATCTTTGTCTGAATCATTAATAAAATATATATTAGACTACTGAAACTCTGTCATTAAATTCGCCTAATAAATTGCTTTCACTTGAAGCAAACTTGAATTACTAGTCCCTACATTTAGTAAACTAATAGGACACGCATTTAAGCATTTTCTGGTGTGCTTATTCTTTACGTTCGTTTGAAGAGATAATCTAAGAAGACAGATCTGTCAAAGACTCGGGTCAAAGAAAGATATTCAAAGTTTTCATCAAGTTTAATATGAGTAGATGTTCTTTTGAACAGAAATGGAGGTGTATACCTTATTTCCTATTTAGGATTGGATTTCAGAATCCTTATACACTCTACTTCAACTCTATAATTCTAACATCTCTGAAATTTTATTTATTATCTATTTATTTTTATGGGAGTAGATATGTTTGTCTATCGTCTATTTTACATTCCACCCTTGTCTTTGAATATGCGCTGAGGTTTATCCTTTGTTTCTTGTTTAGGATTGAGTTTTCTGGTCCATTCTAAAATCTACTTCAACTATTATATTCAATTATATCGCCTCTGCCTAAACTGTGAAATTTTACTTAATATTTATTTCTACCTCATTGGTAGATATGTTTACTTACCATCTGGTTCTTCATCATATTTTAAAACATGAGTAGAGGTTAGTCCTTTGTCGCCATATTTATTACGTTTCGGCCTTTCAGTATCTGTCTATATTTATGAGATTTACATTATTCGGACTATTTTCCTCTTCTTTGATACTATATTTATTACAACGTTTCGGCCATTATTGACACATGGCACAATGAATGAATGTGTTGGTTAGATCCAGTGAGAGGGCCCAAAGATTTATGAGTTCAATACCTGGTTAAGGCAGTGGAGAATTTGGAGAAGTAAATTAACAGGAGATAACTGATAACTGATAAATTTAGACATGGCACGTGGAACTAGAACAGTCTACCCCATCGAGCAAAATAAAGGGTTCAGTTCGACATTCCAACCACCTGAAGAAGGTCGGAGTGTACAACGGATGAAACTTTAACATAAATATAGCAACAAAGATGAGGACAATAGTCCGAATAATGTAAATTGCGTTAATAAATTCTATATGTTTAGATCTTTCTGAAACTTTGATCCGTCATCCATTTACTAAAGCTCGCTTCTTTTCCTCATGTTTCCATCTATCTCACTTTCATTCAATCATTCCTGTGTGTATCAATTTTTCCACACCTTCTTTCCTCATTATGTGGACGTTTCAACTATCTCTTCATGGTGATATGTATAAGCGTCCTTTTTGCTTCCATTTTCTCTAAAACCTCATCGTTGCTCACATGTTCTGTTCGTGGTAGTCTCAATAAATCTTCTCTAGTACCGCCTTTCTTGTTTCTTGTAGTCTCTTCTTCATCTGTGAGGAGATTATCCAGCATCCACTACCATATAGAACGACCGATATTATGTAACTGTTCAGTACACTTTTATTTATAAACAGCCATCTCTTAAACATTTTCCGTCATCCATTAACCCTTGCTCATTAGAGAGGTTATGCATTGTATTGCCCTGTCTCTCTTGCCTTCAATCTGTCCTGTGAGTATTAAATTTTCCAAACAGTATTTCCTCATTGTGTGCCCTAGATATTTTAACTTTCTCTTTCTGGTATCCAATTCTTTTTCCATTTTCTCTAAAACGTCCTCTTTGCTCAAATGTTCGGTTCGTGGTTTACTCCATATCTTTCTTTCGTACGACCTTTCTGTTGCAACAAGTCCATTCTTCATTTGTGAGGATATTGTTCAGGAGGACGGCCATTACTTAACATTTCAGTGCTCTTTTCTTTAGAAACAGACATTATTTAGATGTCAGCTATAAAGCTGCATTCACGTAGGGATACACGAACGAAAGAACGAATAGTTTTCACCATTGCTTGCAACTTTGGAACAATTCCGTAGAGACAGGTAGGACGGAATGCACAACGAAATATCGAAAATATTCAGATATCAACATTCTATAAAACAGAATACTGTGTAATTGGAGTATTGAAAAGTGCAGTCAACTGATGTTCACTTAATGACATTCGTTTTCAAAATAATAACAGCTACATTATTAACTGAGATACATTTCCAACGACAGAAAATGTTCCTGATATAAGCTACCCTCGTAGAATGAATGACATAAAACATTACCCTAATAGAAGAGAGATTCAACAAGGCTCTAGTAAACCTAAGTAGTCGATAACATATTTCCTCTATATAAGATAATAGCAGAAATCTATCATCCAGATTAGATACAAGAAATCTTGCCACTGGAATGAAAAAAGATGCAATATAAAGAACATATGATGTTTTCATAAATTAAATATCAGTGAGCAAAGCAAAAGGCTTTTATTTGTTTTTTATGTTTTATCAACCCTTTATGGGCCATTTAATGCCGGAATATATTTGAGTTTAAAAAAGGTTCTTACATTACCGGGTGTTCAAAAGCGACGCTCCATCTAACTACTGTGGGCTCTGTCGGCTGAGGCTTCAGAATACGCCGACTGCACCTCTGTAGAGGGGTAAGACCACCCCCAATGAGACGTCCTGGGTATGACGTTAAATTGCATCCAACAGCAAGGCCTCTGATCTGGAGGTTTTGAGGAGCGTGGAACTACCTCTTAATTGCTGGTGGTTTCAGGTCCACCTTGACCCGGGGTGGTAGCACCTGTTAGGGTCCCAGCTATGGGCAAATAGTGAACTCCTAGTTTTCCAAGTTTTACTCGCGTCCTGGGTATGACGGTAAACTACATCAGCGTCCTGGGTACGGCGATAAACTGCATCCAACAGCAAGGCCTCAGATAATGTTTTCAGAAAAATGATGTTGCCATACCCAACATGTAAAAAAGTAATGTTGCCAGCTATACGTTTTTTGTGAAAAAGTAGTGTTGCCAGCTATACGTTTTTTTTTTGTAAAAAACTAATGTTGCCAGCTATACGCTTTTTTGTAAAGGAATAATGTTGCCAGCTATACGTTTTTTTTGTAAAGGAATAATGTTGCCAGCTATACGTCTTTTTTGAAACAATAATGTTGCCAGCTATACACTTTTTATTTCATATAAAATAGGCATTTAAAATTCATATAAACTGGATTTGGCATTAAATAACCCACAGTGGTTGATATGCCATAAAACCCAAACAAACAAACAAACAATCTAACTACTGTCCAGACTCTGTTTAACACTGGAATCGGAATACTGAGTTTTCTTTCTTTTAAACGGGCTGCCTACAAGGTTAATTATAGCAGTCTATCATGTTATTTAACCCATAGATGTGACAAAAAGCTTGACATTTTTGATCTTTCTTTTGTGCAAAGTGAAGGCGACAGCCTAGGCCAGAATTTGAACTCGGTACGACTATTCCACTCCTCTTGCTTACTATTACATTACTTGCTAAATTGGATTAATATTGGAATGTACATATCTGATGCACTGTCGAATCTGTTGCAATAATCATTTTTCCTTTAATGTATTTAGAAAGTTTTAATTCATACTTCATGCTACCTAACGTAGAAATGTTGTCTTCAGTTTGATTTCACCGTAGGCGTATAGAAGATAAATATTATCAAAATATGGTTTACAAGATGAAAACTACATGAATCCATGAGTCTTGATTCAGGAATATATAAGCATGTACCGAAGTAAATAAAATATGCAAATAAATCTGATATTCAACGCGGGGATTGGAATTTCGAATACATTTACTGTCTTTCTTTTCCCAGATCGGTTTGATGTGAAGATGCCAGAACGATAGTAATAACAGTAAATTTTATATGTTTTGATAAAATATCACGAGAACTTCTCGAATTAGATTGCCTCTCAACTCTCGTGCCGTGTTTTAAGCGTAAATGAGTTTAAAACGAATAATTTTCGAATGATTCAAACTTTCCGATGACTTTTGATAATATATCTTTCTGTTTTGGAGTAAACGACGGAAACAATTGGTTGATATACTTCGATAAATATCCTGTAAGATTATTATTATTATTATTATTATTAAAAAAAGGGTCTTTATCCATTACCAACATGAAAAAACATCTTTGATATGTAATATTGAAGCAAGTTGAATAAGAGGGTTCTTATTTATTTCTTGTCCTCTAGAAAAAATAAGCACGGGCCGAAGTGTTGCTTTTATATCCTGAATATCAGCAGCAGCGAAGAACAACTTTGTTTGTATTATTTAGTAAAAGGACTAGTCGCTGGAATAATAGAACAGAAAAAAAGATAAATAAATATAAGGAAAAAGAAGAGAGAAAAATAAGAGACATATGAAAAAGAAAGACAAGGAAAGAGTAATATTTAAAATAGAAGAAATAAAGAAATAAAGAAGTGATTGAAGAGAAAAGAAAGAAAGTGCGAATATGTTGAATGTAAAGTAATAAAAAAAGAAAAGATGATGTTATAGATAAAATAGTGTATAAAAGGAAGAATGTTATAAAAATGAATAGGAAAAAATGAACAGGAATATTACCAAAATAAGAAAAACAAAAGTAAAAGACGGGGAAAAAGAAATAAAGGTTATGCCAATACAATGAAAGAAAAAAAACTCAATGAAAATAAAGGACACAAAATTTAGAGAAATAAAGAAACAAACAAAGAAAAAAGAGAAAGAAAAAGACAAAAAAAAACAGACAAGAAAAAAAAAACAGAAAGAAAAAAGTGAATGGAAAGATAGAGGGAGAAAAGAATGAAAGGAGAAGAAAAAGAAAAAAACAGACATGAAAGAAAAAGAAAAATAGACAAGTAAAAAGAGAAAGAAAAACAGACAAGAAAAAGAAAAACAGGAAGAAATACAGAAAAGAAAAAAGAGAAAGAAAGTAGAAAGAACAACAGACAAGATAAAGAAAAACAGAAAGAAAAACAAAAAGAAAAAGAGAAAGAAAGAAAAAAGGGAAGAAAAACAGACAAGAAAAAAGATAAAAAAAAACAGATAAGAAAAACAAACAGAAAAAGAGAAAGTAAAAAAGAAAAAGAAAAACAGACAAAAAAGAGGAAGAAAGAAGAAAGGAAAACAGACAAGAAAAAAGAAAAAGAAACTGAGAAAGAAAAAGGAAAAGTGAAAGAAATAAGATAAGAAAAACAGACAAGAAAAAACAGAAAGAAAAAAATAAAAGTAAATCCGAAGCAAATTATTACGAAAAAATAAAGCCTCGCCGAGGGGAGAAATATAAAAAAGAGAACTAAAAAAAATATCACGGAAACAAAAATGAAAAAGTAAAATGTGAGAAGAAAAAAATCTCAGAAAACAACAGGAAAAGAGAAAGCAGAATTTTTGAAAACAGGAAAGGAAAGATAAAATCAATTATTAAATTGTAAGATAAAATAGAGAGAAAGCAAGAATGGTAAAAGGACGAAAAAAAGTAAAAAGAAAAACGCTTGCAGAAGACGAACAAAAAAGGAAAGAGGGAAAAAAAAGAAAAGAACAGAGGAAAGAAAGAAAGCAAGACAGAAATCTGCCGGCAAGTGGAAACCGTAGAATACCTGAAAGTATATTCATTGAACACCATCTATGAAATAAAAACAGCAAATAACAAATAAGTAAAAAATATCAGTAAAAGAAATTGAATTTCTCAAATGACAGAGCTATGTAAAAGAAGTACCTCTACATTCATTAAAAAACTGGAAAGAACATGAAGTTCTTTAAAAAAAAAACAAAGCAAAGAAAAAAAAATAAAATAAAATAGAAACACGTCGAAGAGAAATGTATAGCAAAAAGCAACGCTTCAAGCCATAAATAAGGAAGCTTGAAAAGAAGAAAAAGAAGAAAACAAACTGAGGTTAGTGTAAAAAAGCAACTAAATTGAAGAAAATATAACCAAAAAATAAAAAAAAATGAAACAAACATCTATCACTGTCTGTAGGTGCGCCTGAAGATAAATCTCAGACCTTGTCTGCCCGAACCAAATTCCTGTAGACATACATATGGAACATTTTGAACGTTCGTAAAACAACATCAATTACAAAAAGTAGAAAACCCTACGCGAAAAGAGAAAAAGAACAAACAAACAGCTTTCTTTCTTGCTGAATGAGAAAAGAATTGTTTGGTACAAGTTCGCTAAAGAAAACCGACATGTTTTTTTGGCAAACATTGAGACGTACAGTGATCTACATTCACACGATAACGTAACGCCAGAATCACATTCCCAATGCATCGGGAAAAGGACTTGCTGACTAGCTATCGACAGTCAAGACATTAAAATTCTTACATCTATACATTGATGTATGTTTAGTTTTAACTGAATTTGGCGGCTGATCAAAAAAAAGATAATGTTCTATTTAGCAGGCAGATAGAACAGAATATACGGAGCGTGTATGAAAGGCATTTTGTCTACAAATGTTTATTGCAATGCACCATAAGACCTGGTTATTCCGAATACATACTTTGCACGACCATCAGTCCTAAATATCATCACACTAGATAGTCAAACATTTGGATGCTTTTCTTTGAAATGTAAACTGTTTTTGTTGGATGAGCAGTAACACTTGTATATACCATGTAGTTACTTCAGATTTTAACCTAAATAAATAATATACTTGATGGTGTTTTGGAAATAGACCAGCTGTTTATAACAAAACGTTACTCATTACTTTTCATCACAATTCTAGACCCGATGACAAATACGGTAACTGATCCGATTTTAGCCCCAAAAGCACCATATGTGGATAAACAACACAAATAATGCAGCTTGTAAAGTTGATAAAGGAATGATTGCACCGATGATAGACGATAGACACCTCTGAATAATTGTACTGAAAATCAGATTCCACAGAAATTAAAAAAGGGTATATATAAACATGAAATGACACCTTCGCTACAGATTGCCAACGGGTTGGTAATTAAAAATTAGCGTGCGTATTTGCATTCTACGCTCTTCTTACTGACCCCAAACCTGTACTATTAGCAATCCTACTATTGGTAGATCGAAGACAAGGATAAGAAAAATCGATAGAAAAAGACAGGTATGTAGGAACAGGATATCGATAATTTGAAAGGAGATCTATCTATCTATCTATCTATCTATCTATCTATCTATCTATCTATCAGGAAGCGTGAACATTGTAAGACGGATATAGGTATTTATTTCTTGAGAGTAGAACTATCACAGAGTACAGAAAATACAAAATCATCAAGTGAATTTGGAAAGCAGTTGTTCAGTTATACATAAAGTTATACTAAAGAGCTAAAGATTTTTTTTTATTGAGACTTTTTAAATTATTATTTTCTATAGGTTCGGACCATTTACTAGGTTTTCGGTACACATGTAAATATAATTTGTCCAGTTTCTGATTTTTTTTTCGTAATTTACCGTTAAAGAGATTTTCTTTTTCATCATTTTCAGATGTCGTATATTGAGTCCTCTCGCGAGAATTAAAGTTATATTTTTCTTTTATTATTAGGATGTATTAAATAAGTTCAGTCTTAAATTTGATAACATTTTGTTGATGCTGATAGTGTTTATGATAATGTAGCATTTATTTAAAGTTCATGAAATAAAGTATTTTTGTGTTATAGCTAATGATTGGTCAGATATCTTTTTTAATGTTATGTAGTTAGTGACATGCAAGGGAAATTGTTCTCTTATCCAATAAACAACATGTTAAACGGCAGGGTTAATCTAGTGATAGGAAACTAGTGTATATGTTTTATAAATAGTTATTATCTGAGAAGAATTCTTCAAGTGAACAAGCGATATCTATATACATATTTATGTGTATTCGTTTTTACATCTTCAAGAAGAATTTTGCATTCCAAAATTCGCTTGAAGACGAATATATATATATATATATATATATATATATATATATATATATATATATATATATATACCGGACACTATTCGTAACATGATTGTTGACAACACAAATATAATAATATCATCTACATGCAAAAAAAGGCTAAAAATAATGGAAGCCTTATTAATAAAAGCATATCTAAACAACACTTAGTAATATCATCTATGAACATGGACACAATATCTTGACCGTGTTTTGAAAATATGAAAACATTATAAAAATACATACATGCAACAAACTATTCCTTATTTACAGTTAACATAGTTCATCATTTAAAATGGCTAAATGTATTGCCGAAAGCGCTCGGAATAATAATAATAATAATAATAATAATAATAATAATAATAATAATAATAATAATAATAATAAAAACATTCGTAGAGTTTTTATATAATTTATCATCAGAAAAGATAAAAAAAATATTAGATCGCATGAGAAATTAAATAAAGAAAACTAAATCAAAGCACCTTGTCTGCTGTATTCTATGAAATGTGCATGAAAGAAAGAATTGCTGCCTAAATAAAGACACACACAGACACACAGACACACACAGACACACACACACACACACACACACACACACACACATATATATATATATATATATATATATATATATATATATATATATATCACATGTAAATAAAATCATGTAGTTCATATACGCTCTGTAAAAAATACATCTTCTATTTTCTATATATATATTTACTATAAATATAAAAGTGAAGATTGTAGTCAACACTCAGATACGATAGGCTGTTTCATGATAGACGCAATCGTCAGGGCGCCCTTTCTTTATATATATATATATATATATATATATATATATATATATATATATATATATATAGACAGAGATATAGACAGATTAGAAAAAGAGAGAAAGAGAGAGAGATAAAGATAGAAAGATTAGATATTTTATTAGTTATATTACTTCAAATAGCGCATTAGATTGGCTTTTGCCGCCATATTTCGTCTTTGCATGAATTGAACGATATTCTGGAAACAGGCTTTTTAAAATCTCCGTTCATTCTCTTATTACGAAGTCTAGAATGCCTGCCTGCAGATCAAGTTTTTGAATCTCTCTTTTCGCCACATTGAAATGCCCTGACTGTGGAAACTTTAATACCGAAAACTCGTTTCTCTATCCCATGATTTGACCTGCCATTGTTTTTGATTTGTGGCACGGTAGGTTTTTTCGGCTAAACTTGATCACAAGAGGATAGGGGCAGGGTTAAAGTAGGAGACATGTCCAGACACAATACCTAGGTCGACTTCTGAATTTTAATGGCCTGATATCCGAAGCAAGGGTCTCAATGTATACCAAGAATATATTCAAATTCCTATACACTGAATCGATCATAAAAATTCAAGATATGAAATTAACTTCAAATACTCAGCCTATGGATCAGTCATAACACATTTAGTATAGTAGAAAATGAAACTGAATATAGAATAATATACGCAAGAGGTAGAATTGCCCAACATTGTAAATTGTGATAAAATTTGCATCAACCTGAAAATTCGAGTCATTCCTCATCAGGTCAAGACTTTCCTTTGGACCTCCTGCAAAAGACGTCCAGAAATATCGAACCTGTCAGCTGTATGCAAACGCTTTATAAGGTTAATGCTTAAACCGTCTTTGAGCGAGTGGAGTTTGAGTTTTGTGAACTGACGCTATAGATTTACAAAGAACTGTACCAAATAACAGAAACCACATCACTTGATTACGACCAACAGTGGGAACAATTAAAATAAATAGTACATATAACTCGAAAAGAAAATAATTACATAATCCCGATATTTACATTCAGTACTACCTCAAATAAATGGCTAGGACGGAAACTGCCATCAATAATGGAAATAGCGGTAACAACTACGGGATTTGAGGAACATTGTTTCCTGATTTGAGAAACATTATTTTCCTGAGAAAGATTTTATAAACTTCAACCGAAAAGGTTACTGTTTGCTCGTTGAATTAATGCCAATATTAACATTATCATTAGCAAACCTTTCCTTATAATGGAACGGATAATATTATCTTTACCATTAAGGTTACACTGCCACAGCACAAACCAGAAGCATTCATACCAGACAGGATAAAACCTTATTTTAGCAGACTATTATTTTAGTCGGGGGATCGTATCTCTGCCCGAGCTTCCTGTGGGTGAACTTCGAGGTCAGATGGAAGACAAATAAGGAGGTCGGTTATGATTGACTGTGCCAGCGTGAGAACGATAGACAGAGAAACAGTTTTCAGTGAGTCGAAATTTAACAGTCAAAAAATGCAGACGTATTTTCCTTCATGTCTGATAGAACTTGTCGACATGAACGGTGATAAAATAGTTAAGTTTACAATTCCCTGTGTAGAAGCTCTTTTATCTCTGGTCTCAAAACAACTCGCGATTACCGATAGCGAGAAAAGAATGCAACTCCGTCGACCAAAACTGCCCCCACTTAGAGGGTATGCAATATTGGCTCAATTTACCGCCGATGACCAAGAGCTCCTTAGTGTCCGGATACTATACAACTCTTTCTTCGGGTGTAGGGTTAACCGTTATCTTTCTTGCATGACCTCATGAACTGAACTTTTGTCCCTTTTCTTTCGTTCAAACAATAGCAAATAGTAAGCCTATACCCTCTTTTATGTGCCGTCTCTCTACACGACGTAGGCGAACATGACTCTCCACTTCCCGCTATCCCTTGTAGCTGTCCCCCAAGCCATCTTCTGTCATACACCCGCTCAAGCCCGCTCGGTATAACGTTGCTTTCCCTTGTCTCTCTTTCCCTCTAATCGACCTGTGAGTATCAGGTTCTCCAAGCCCTCCTTTCTCATTATGTGTCCAAGACATTTCAGCTGCCTCTCCCTGATGTTAAGCATAAGCTTCCTCTTTGTTTGCATCCTCTCTAAAACCTCATCCTTGCTTGATTCATAATATCCGTAGCATCCTTCTGTAGAACCATACCTCCGTTGCCTCGAGTCTAGCAGTTCAGTTCTCTTTTCTTTGTTACCAAAGAATTCCCGCTGCCTCTTAATACTCTGCTTAGCTTCTGGAATGCATCTTTACCCACCCCAATACGTCTTCGGTTCTCAGCGTTGCACTTTCTTCTGTCAAAATACTTCCTAGATTTTTAAATTTCCGCACCGTTACATGTAAATCCCATTTCGGGCTCATTCTTTTACTAATGACCATGCATTCTGTCTTCTTGTAGTTTATGCTTAGTCCCTTCTTCTCGCTCTCCTTTGCTACCTTTGGTAAAATGTTTTGTAATTTCTTTTCAGTGTCTGCTATCAGTAACGTGCCATCTGCATATACTCTTGTTCCTTGTATTGGGGGAACAGATAAAGAGAAAAAAATATCTGGATCTATCAATAAATTTCATAACACAAATCAAGATTCATTAACACAGGAAACGTTTTTTCTAATATATTATTTTTTTAACTTTAAACAATTGTATTTCTTGTTCTTATCACACAAAGGCGGTTTGGTTTTCTGCCGTTGTAGACCAGATGATTCATTCAAAGAGGAACTTTTATCGACTTCCGTTGTAAACTGGGCTATCTGAGCTACTGTTATATTTCGACCAGCTTCTAACAATATGACCTTTCTTCTGTTGAATTCTTTCATCAGCAACAGGTTCCCACCCAGAAGATTGCAGCAGACTGGAGTCTTTTTTTTATTTTTCGGAAAATTTACTATAGACACTTTAAATGTTTGTATTAGGTTGGTGCAAAAATAATGACGTAATAATGTCATTTTTTGACGTATTTTTGCACCAACCTAATACTAGAAAACCGTATTTGAATCGCATTTTTAAAATGATCATATCCACACGTCTGGAATCCATAAACACACCACAATTAAAATCTCTCAATTCACGTTTCTTTCACATACAAATACACGAAATGAAATCCAGCTGGTCGACGCGAAGATGTTTAAAGGCATAAATTCATTAAATTGCTGCCACGTTATTGACTCTTTATAAATATCACAAAAGACTATTTATTCATGTATACTTAATTAGGTTCACCATTGAGAATAATATAAAATATTAGAACTGAACCCTAAAAAGAATTATTTATATTTATTATTACAGATTAATAGTCAATAAAATCCCAAATCACCTCGTATGGAGAATAGCCTACTTCGGCAGACGGGGATATCTGTAGTATGTCTTATCAAACCCGGTGTGGACTGAGTTCGTATCAGAAATAGAAATTTATCTGTTAAAGCTAAAAAAAAAAAGACAAAAAGAAAAGAAAACTTCGAAAACTAATACAGGATTTATCCGGAAGTTTTCTCCGGATGAACGGTCACAGCACGTTAGCCTTAATGACAGTTCCGCATGGTGTACAGGTTCGATTTATGTAAGAGGACGAAATTTCTCGGACATTCAGGGCGGTAAATGTAATTAAAACTGTTTAATTAAAAAACAGAGCACTTACTCAAATAAGTGTATCCATAGAAAACGTATAAGCAGAATATATATATATATATTTATATATATATATATATATATATATATATATATATATATATATATATATATATATGTATTCTGCTTATATATATATATATATATATATATATATATACAAACATGGTGTATCAAAAATACATTTTACAAACATTTGGAACGGATTTTTCTCAGTTAAGCAAGGACAAAATACCACATAAACATACGTCCATAATTCCTTCGTTTTTGATTTATTAAGTTTCAAGTTTACGTTAGACGCAATTAAAAGTACAATACAAGATACAATCCAAATATACTTTTACAGAGTTTTGGGCGGGTTCCTGACACCAAAACAAGGTTAAATGTCTATATAAATATATGTACAGAAAGCCATCGTTGTCCCTCAATGGAGTAGCTCATAATGTTCAAATTGTCTTCCGCTTGCTTCTACACACGCATGCATCCGTCGGATCAGTGACTGGCGGACCCTTTCATGTACTCCTAAATGTTGTCAAACAGTTTCGCAGGCCTCAAGGCAAGTTGATGAAGCTTCTAAGTATAATTAATATTTACTGCATAAATCAATTTTAGCTGGCCATACAGATACAAATCCAAAGCATTGAGATCGGAGGAACATGCGGGCTATGGATCCAGTCCTCCCTTAACTATCGATATTTAATTGTAGATGTCAGCCTATGCATCGCGAATAATGTGAATAAAATATGCTGGAGCTCCATCATGCACGAGCCACATGTGTCTTTGTATTAGCAGAGGTACATCCTCTAGCATGTATGGAAGTCTGTTAGAAATAAAGTCCCTGTAGACAGATCCTATGTCATACTGAGAGAACATATGGACCTTCCAGACAGTCACCTACAATTCCAGCATCCACATTAATCGTAGATTGATGCTGGTGTCTTGGCTGTATTGTACGATGGAGATTCCGATCTCCCCACAAATGTTGGTTGTGTAAATTTGTTATTCCATCTCTTACAAATGTTGCCTCATCAGAAAACAAAACTAAAAAGACAAAGAACGGATCAGTAGTTTTGTGCAATAAACTATCGGCAAAAGTTATCCCGTGTTGAGTAATCAAAGGCCAAAATACTCGGCAGAATTTGCAAAGAACGCAAAGAAGAGTTACACTTGAAGTATCCTCCAGGCGATACTTTGTTAAATGCGATATGCTAGGGACACATGACGTGTTCTGATACCTTGATCGTCGTCCAACAAATTGCACAATGTAATCTTCGTGCTCAGATATACGAACAAATCTCGGCCTTCCGCAATTCGTGGTTTGTGGTGTCACGGATCTTGTCTTAGCAACGTGACGATAAACAGCCGCAAAGGTTCGATGACTCAGCTGCCTTCGGACTGGAAACAGAATCTCATGCAGTTGTTCAGTTTCGCGTCCATTACCATTCGCCCGGCCGTATGTAAAAATCATATATGCCTGCTCACGATATGAATATCCTGCTATTGTAAAACGGAACACTTCACTGTTAATTCACTATTACACACGTAAAAGATTGAAGACAGACTAGTGAAAATATACACGAATAACAAACGTAACTCAGTCTGCATAGAAACTGTTTTTTGATACTCACTATATATATATATATATATATATATATATATATATATATATATATATATATATATATATATATAATTACAGTAAAAGAGAGAAGAGTTAGAGAAATAAAGCTGTCTCTATTTCTCTAACACTTTCTCTCTCTGATCGAGAGACAGAGAAAGAGAGAGAATAGTCGTACGATAAAGTAAAGAAGAATTACTTAATTCTTTTTATTCATTTTCAATATAATCATCTCTCTGAACTTAAATCATCCCAACTTATTAATCACATACATTAAACATTATTCAGATAAAATCTAAGATCAAAATTAAGCCGTATTAAAAGAAACAATATATATATATGTGTGCGTCTGTGTGTGTATGTGTGTGTGCGTGCGCACGCGCGTGTGGATGTTTGTTTATGTATATAAGAATTAGTGCATTTATTATGTGAATATATATGTGTATACTCCTATCCTATCTCCTTTAATCTCTTAAAATTTATCGGATTAGCTAACCCGTGACATGTTTGCAGACAGCGCTTAAACATCGATCGTTTAATATGATCCATGATCTAAAAGGATTTTTTAAAAAATATTTTGAACATTCGAAAATGAAAGACTGATTTTTATAACCTTGTTTATTAAGCAAACTAAACACCGTGCGAGCTAAACTTTCCGACACCTCTAACTTCGTCTAAAACGTTTCGAAACAAGGCATTCGACTATTCTATTCTTTTTTTCTATCGTAGGAAAAATAAAGTTTTCATGAAGTTATAAGCGAGTGCAGACCACTTCATCCGTGAAAACATCTTCCAGCTTTCAATTCTCTTTTACCCCAGCAAACCAAAGTCACTCAGGCAAAAAGAATTACTGAGTGTGTGATAATATGAGAAAAAAATACGATAAAGGAGAGAGAGAGAGAACAATAAAATGGCTCAAACAAAGAAGAACTTAGATGAAGATTGACAGTGCATTTTTATTTTTGATAATCAAAGTTAACTAAAAAGCAAGAAGCCGAAAAAAATTTCCACGAACGGAAAGTACGGGAGAAGAAACTGTTAGCATAGAACTTACGGTTACATGGAGCCATTTCAACTGTAAAATACTGAGACATTTATTTTAATCTAATACTGCGCTTAAATTCTCGCTACCAAAGAAGCAAGTTCATCAAAACAATTATTTTGAAAATATGTACAGAAAATTGAAAGGAAAGCACCTTTATGGCGGTGAGGAAGTGTCTGAAGCCGAGATGCCATGTCAGGATCAATAACATAACATATTATTTTCACATCTCTATTTCTGCCCATTGTGCATAGCAATTAATCGACAGTCGAGACAATAGCGTATGGGTCTGATAAAAATCTCATGTTATCACGGATGACGCCATATATTTTGAAACCAAACAAATTTCATCATACACCTCGAAAATAGATTCATATTACTACACACCACAGTAAATGACCTAATTGGAGGCAGAAATATAAACCAATTACGACCTGTCAGTCCAGTGGGTCTAAAACTGACCGTATGCTGAAAGAAATGATACAAACATGGTGTTTTCAATTAAAATCCACAAGGGTGTATATGTTCTTTCCAATTCAAGCCATTTTATAAAATATTAATGATCTATATAGTAAACTTTCTCTACATGTAAGATTCAAATAGCTTTTCAAATCTGATCTGTATCCAATAATAGATGAACTTTATCCGCGTTCTGGGTAAGACGATAAAATACATCCAACAGCAATGCCTTTGATCAGAAGGTTTTGAGGAGCGTTGAACCACCTCATAATTCCTGGTTTTCCCAGGTTCACCTTAAACCAGAGTGATAGCCTCTGGGTAAATAGTTAACCCTTCATAAAAAATAGGTTTTGATAGCAGCACTGCTTTTATGGAAAACTTTTTACCAGCAAAACATTTTTGAAAAAAATAATACCTGCAATACATTTTTTAAAGTATTACGAGCAATACATTCATTTTAAAAATATTATTACCAGCAATACATTTTCGAAAAAAAAAATATTGCCAGTAATAACTTATTGAAAGATATAACATTTCCAGCAAAACAAGAAAAAAAAAAGAAAAATCTTGTTTGCGTTAAATAACATATTGATAATGATATGCCGCAAACCAAATGAAACCAAATAATGGAAAAATTGATCTTATTGCTAAATATTCCAACCGATTGAAAGAAGAGACAATCTTCAACGTTAGATTTGTAGGCAAGTGTAAATTACAGTTATTTCATACTTAAAACATGATAACATATACGAATAAAGAAATGAAAGAGATTGGCCTATTGAATGGTAACATTAGAGAATAATTTCTTTCTACAGGAATTTAAATAATGTATTTTAGAATAAATCAAGTAATCCATTGACGAATTTCTATTGAGGATATTTCGGGAACATCAGGATGTTTTTTATCATACGCCTCCACAGATTAATTATGAGAAATATAAATTCTTTATTAATTATTGGATTTTATTTAAAACTAGACATTAATTACAAATTTCTAAAATATCGGGGTATTAATTATTCTTCTATTGTTTTGTCTCTTTATGATGTAGGCGGTAAAGAATTGCTGTGAATTATTAGGAAAGTCAGTGGGGTTCTTGAACGAGGCCTTTTGAACGATTTGGGATTCAGAATTAGATTTGGATGTCAAAGTTAGACAGTACAGTCTATTCTGTTATTTAACCAACAGCTGGGAGATAACAGTAGATGTGTATCTCTATCTATAAAAAGCAGGATGTGCGTGTGTGTTGTGTGTGTGTGTGTGTGTGTGTGTGTGTAACGAATGCACAGCCGCAATTTTCGACGGATTTGCATCAAAATTTATATGTACATGCTTCAAGTTAGCGGTAAGGCCAAGGAAGACTTTGCATTTCCCAACTCCCATCGATAGTGGAAATAATCGATTTTTCATGCTTCTACGGCAGTTTTCATGTAGTTTGCGGCCATTTTGTACTAGCCAGAGTGAAATCCTATAGCTGGCTGCCACGAATAGGCAGGACGATTCTACTGGCCAGCGTGAGAGCCAACAGCTAACTGATACGAATGTTAACTAGCATGCTAGCATGCAAAAAAATTTCGATAGCTGCATTCGTCACAAGTGGGAAAAATTTAAATCTGCATGACACTTTAGTCCAATTGGCTCATTCGCTTGCTTAAACTCAGCGTTGATTCTGATTCCGCAGAACTGGGTTTGGTGTGAAAAAGTATTTGTTGTTAACATTCTTTTTTTATTCGCTTTTTCCAGTTACGAGTCCTTTTTTAAAGCTGATCGTTTTGTGTTCATTTTGTTTAGTTCTTTTTTCGTTACAGATTTAATGTTTAGTATAGAGCTTAGAAAAAATTCGGAGTGTGAGATAGGCAAGAAGTAAGGCATGTAGCAACATAAGCAAGGCAAAGAGCACTCCTTTAAAGGCAAGGAAGAGCAAAAAAACTTTAAGTCAAGTGATAGCGATTGCTGTATGAGTCGTACGATTTTCGAATCAAGCACGGGCAACGCCGGGCCATATTGCTAGTTTATACTACATTGCACGCAAAAGTCTAACTCGGAATTTGATTTCGGCTTGACGATTCCCCTTATCGACTGATATCTGTAACACTACGCACACAAAACTTCAAGTATTAATTGAAGTATTAATGTAATTAACACCTGTCTATATCTCTGAGGAGTGGTATTATGATTATTTACGTTATTTACATTATTCGGACTGTTATCCTCATCTTCATTGCCATATTCACAACGTTTCTGCCGTTGCTTCCTGCACCCTTCTTCAGGTGATTGGAATTTCGAAAAAAAAACTTTATTTCGTCCACCGGGGTAGAATGTTCTAGTTCCACGTTTCATGCCACTTCCGGGTGTCTCAGTTATTTCTCTTTAACTCAAATCTACGAGTTTTTTGGTTCACCGCTACTGTACCCTGGCATTGGACCTGCAACTAATATGTATATATATATATATATACTTAATGTGTATGCATAGTATATATATATATATATATATATATATATTAATACGTAATGGGTATATATATTAATACTTAATATATATATATATATATATATATTAATAAGTAATGTGTGTATATATATATATATATATATATATATATATATACCTTAATACGTAATATATATATATATATATATATATATATATATATATATATATACGTAATGTGTATAGATACTATATATATATATATATTAATACGTAATGTGTATATATATTAATAATTAACACACACACACATATATATATAAGGTTGGTGCAAAAATAATGACGTAATAATGTCGTTTTTGACGTATGTTTAACGTCAAAAAACGACATTATTACGTCATTATTTTTGCACCAACCTAATATAAATAAGTAATGTATATATATATATATATATATATATATATATATATTAATACGTGACTTTTAAAAGGTTGATAAGCATTAAAAAAATCAGCCATAAGCTAGTTCAAGACACACAAGCATCATTCAGACAGATTCACCCCCCATACACCCAAAACACATTGAGACTTAGAAAGCGTCTTCAGGAGGGATTGGCTAACAGCCTGGCATACTTGGATACAATCGGCCAGCCTTTGCATACATTAATTTACTATTAGTAAGGAGGCAAGGATAGCGAGTCGGAAAGAAGAATTGGAGATCCGAGTTGGAATTCCAGTCAAATCCATTACATTCACTTACGTACTATTATACTTGGTGAATATCTGAATCCTCTTCTTCTTCCCTATGGGTAAATAGTATAGCAGACCGGATGGCAACTGGCCTACCGCAGAAAGAAATGCCTGGAAAAAATCTGCCTCGCCGGCCATGTTTCAAAAGATACATGATCGCCTAAGCCACGTGTATCACGTATGACACATAACTGAACAGAATATATAGGATCAGTACAATAGTAATAGCAACTATGTAGATGAATATAAAACGTGTGTAAGGAAAAAAAAAACAATTTCTTCTCGTATATCATCATATCTTTGGATTGATTAAAAAAGTTTTTGTTTTTGTTTTTTGTTCCCAAGTGTAATAAATTTAATATCGCGATTTAATAAAGCATTATTGATTTTCAGCAAGGAAATAAATATTTACAGCTTATCGATTCAAGATAAAAGTGAATTGCATCTCTTAATTAATTGATGCGAATTAATTAGTTAAAAAAATAATCGAAGTAAATTAATATTTGTACACTAGCAAAGTTCCTGCCGAACAAAGATAGATGATACTTTTAGGTGGAACAATACGTGAAACAAGGTTCGCTTTCCGTTTCTTCTACGCAGCGTTTGTCTTTCACTTCGTGATCATGCAGCAACCCTTGTCCAAGATCTCTTTGAACATCAACGAGATCTATGATCCAAATACAACGTGGGGCGTTTGTCTTTCACTTCGTGATCATGCAGCAACCCTTGTCCAAGATCTCTTTGAACATCAACGAGATCTATGATCCAAATACAACGTGGGGTAATCAATAATCAGATATTTTTAATTTTTTTGAATAATTCCAACTGTTGGAAAGTGAACTCAAATATATATATATATATATATATATATATATATATATATATATATATTTATATATGTATATATATATATATATATATATATATATATATATATATATATATGTGTGAAAAGTGTGTGTATATAAATATATATATATATATATATATATATATATATATATATATATATATATGTATATATAAATATATATATATATATATATATATATATATATAATTATTTATATATTATCTGCCCGGTACTTATTAGAAAGCGCTCAATATCAGTATATATATATATATATATATATATATATATATATATATATATATATATATATATATATATATATATATATATATAAAACTAGTGAGCCAGACAAACCTACCCAGGTTTCAACTAAGCGGATCGTCGTGGAATTAAACCTACAAAGTGCCAGTCTCTCCCCATACATGAAACCCGACACAAAATGAAAATACGTGAATGCTGCATCCAACCACCTTGCGAGTATAATAAAGCAAATCCCTAAAGGCATACAGTCCAGATCATGTTGAAATTTCACTAGGAAAATAATTTTCGAATATAAAGAAAAACGTATGAAAAGACTTTAAAACTGAACTGGAATTTAAATCTCAAATAATAGACAAATGAAAAACAATTCGAGGAAAAAACTTATTTGGTTTAAGACTGACTTTTAATTTAGAGGCCAAATGCAAAATAGGGTAAGTATTTTTCAAAATGCTTAATAAACACTTCTCCCAAAATTCCGAATTACACATGATCTTTAATAAAACACAGTTAAATTAAGCTGTACTAGTAACATAGAAACCAAAATAAAAAGTAAAAAAAGAAACTGGAATTTTAGAACTAACGTGCAGCATGATATCATTAACAGTGAATCATGTAACTGTAGAAATAAAAGTAAATATCCAGGAGATGTAGATTGAAAAACAGATGGAGTAATTTTAAGTGCAGAAGTAAATGATATAAATGGCTAGACCAAAATATACGGTGGATGTACTGAAGGCAGCTTCAAGAAGAGAGGTTATAATCACAAGTCATCATTCAAACGAAGAAAGATTTAAGAAAAAATAACAAAGACCTGATTGCAAACTGAAATATTAAAAAATAGGAAAACCTTACAGCAACAATAGTGATATCTACAATCATTGCCAGGAAAAAACGTTAACAAAAATAATATTTCCCGACCAGTAAAAAAAAACAGTTTGAATGAGAGATCAGAAATAATGGCACGATTTCTGCGCACTAAGATGAAAGTATTTCATACAACCTCGTTGGATTAATTTCAATTACCTTTTCTTTTTACCTTCACTTCTATTACTCGTTACGTTGTGCATTTATCTCTTTTTAAACAATAAAGCGTTAGGAAATTATCTAACCTGATCGCCTGAACTTACCGAAAGGTTGAACCCAAGCTACCGTGATAAACTGAACTCCTAATATATATATATATATATATATATATATATATATATATATATATTTTCATTAAATACGACTGACATGAAACGACATTCCTTGTTGGTTGCCGGATCATGTAATTTAATAATTGTGTATATGCGCAGCAATCCCTCTTTTATACAAGTTTCGTTGTAAATGATTGGAAGGTACTACTTGCATTGTTGACTATCAAAAAATCACAATTATCAAATTACAAGACTCGGCAGCCAGCAACGAAATAGAAACATGTCAATCGTTTTTTTTTTATGAAACCTGTATAAAAGAGCGATTTTTTACTCAAACACACACACACACACACACACACACACACACATATATATATATATATATATATATATATATATATATATATATGCTTTGAAGTAAATAAAACAGTGCTCAATGCAAAATGAGAGATCTCTTAATTATTTATTAATAAATATGCATAATAATGTGGGTTACTGAATGATGTTATATTCAGCATCCAGAGTTTCCTGGGCGGAACATTTGATGGGTTAACAGCAATTTATTTTAATATATATATATATATATATATATATATATATATATATATATATATATATATATATAGTTAAGTTACGAAGAACTTGGTAATCCGTATGGGTAGTCCCAAGGAGGATGAAATACTGAGAGCTCAATGTAAAACTAGAGCTAATATTTTAAAGAAAAACAGACCACTTTAAGGTACAATTATAATAATTTATTTCACCAGAGCCCTTTTAAAGGAAGCCGGATCATCAGATAGCATTTCCAAAACTGAAATGAAACGAAAAATGAAATTAAAATTGATGAGTAGTGTACGTTTTTGTAATTTAACAGAGAGTGTAAAAGAAGTAGTTAAAGAGACAAGGTAGAGTTTAGGGAGGGATTAATTTCATATCTCTATCAGTCATACTTAGTATTGGTGGAGGAGGAGTGACCAGACCTTGACCTATTTCGGCGGTTAATTTAACAGAAGTGATATATTGAAATGGGAGGGGAGAAGGGAGAAAGAAAAGAAAAAGGAAAAAGAAAGAAGAAGGAGGGGGAAGTAAAGAGAAAGAGGCTGTAAATGTGTTTTAGCAATTTATGTAAAGAATAGATTTTAATGCTTGATAGTAATTTAGATGTCTAAAAAAACCCGAAGAAATTAATATGATGCTAGCTATCAATTTAAATATTTAATTTTTTTACAAATAGTTTAGGGATTTAATGTAAGTTAAATACTATATTTATTAACACATTTATAGAGAACATATTAAAAAAAAAATAAATGATAACAGTTTGTTTACCCAAACAATCGTACTTTTTAAATATTGTAAAAATATTGTAAAAAAGAAAAAGATGTTACCGTAACAATTTTTTTAACAATATTTAAATATATATATATATATATATATATATATATATACATACACATATATATATATATACAAGTATAAACTTGGAGTAGACGGAGTAACATTCCAATAACCAAAGACACTATTCTTAAAAGAGTGCTCAATAAACAACAGAGTAAATATTACTTATTAAAAAATTATAACATAATATATATATATATATATATATATATATATATATATATATATATATATATATATATATATATGGCTATTTCTTATTGCTTAGATACGTGTCAAGTAGTAGATAATATTTAAATATTTGTGGCAAAAATTATCGATGCTAAAGTGAGTAAAAATTAGTATGATGCAATAAATTATTCTGGTTGGATACATGTCACGTTTAAGGAATTAAAAGATAAGTGTAAAAATTATTCTGGATATTAAAGTATGTAATTGCTAGTGAGACGCTGCGGGATATTTTGAAAAATTATTAAAATATATGTCGTTTGTATTTTGTATATATATTGATTTCTATGCATTCAGAAGTGATAAGTTAGATTCATGAATAATGGATCTGTAGAAAAATGGCGATGTAATGTAGTTTTTTTAAACGTGTGTTAATAGTTGGTAATGTTACTATAAAAGCATTTTCATAATATTTTATCTTTAAAGTGCTGTTTTCTTTTGAATCACGTGATCTAAAAACCGACTCTAAAGACCGGCATCCAAGAACAAATATGAGATTTGCGTTTATATAAACATTCAATTTTTTCTGTTACACCGCAACAGCGTAGGACATTACTTTCAACACATCCTGCTTTATCAAAAAAGAACAAAACTCTTTACAGAGAAAATATTATGAAAACATATTTATAGCAACATTACCAACTATAAGCACGCGTTAAAAAAATACATTATATCACCATTTTTCTACAGACTCATTATTCACGAATCTAACTTATCTCTACTGAATGCATAAAAATCAATATATAAAAATAAGCACGGGATATACTTTAATGTTCAAAATATATTGTAGCATCTCACTAACCATTACATACATAAAGATTTTTGGGGTGTGTGTGTTGACTTCAATATTCACTTTTATATTTATATTTACATACGATCTATCTCTATTGAGCCCATTATCCCATAATTATAGCACATCTTAAAACTATATATATAAATTTCGCTTGAAGATGTAACAGAGCTTACTTTAATTCAAATAATTATACTGAAGTTTTCGTCTCTTATGTAGCTTGTTGGAATCATATTTTTAAAATAATTATTTTATTTTTAAACAAAATATTATATATATATATATATATATATATATATATATATATATATATAGAGAGAGAGAGAGAGAGAGAGAGAGAGAGAGAGGTAATATAATCATTGTGTCGAGTTAAATTTCTTAACAATTCTACTTGTTTTCATCATCCTGTATTTATGACCAGGGAAAAATATAAATATGTTTAACCCCCAAATATGCGTTAAATAGTTGAGTAGACTATTTACTGAGCCACTAATCGCCTGAAGTTAGCTAAACGTTGAAACGAAGCTTGCGGAATCGGCTGATCGACAATTTTTTTAATATATATATATATATATATATATATTCTATTTTTGATGTAAATATTTAAGCAAATGCTTTGTTTATAATAAACAGTATTAACAACATTTACTGGCCTGAATTTCAGGGAAATTTTCATAGAAAACATGCGTCCTCGGACAGGAATCGAAACTGCATCCTATATGGAACCGATTCCTGTCGGAGGACGCATAATTTCTATGAATATTATAAACAGAGAATTTGCTTAAATATTTGCATCTAAAAAGAATGTATTAGGTTGGTGCAAAAATAATGACGTAATAATGTCGTTATTTGACGTTAAAAATACGTCATAAAACGACATTATTACGTCACTATAATTGCACCAACCTGATATAAACATATACACACACACACACACACACACACACACACATATATATATATATATATATATATATATATATATATATATATATATATATATATATATATATTTATATATATATATATTAAATATTTGTATCTATAAAAAGGAACATTTAAATATAAAAATATGTCTTAAATAATTATCGGATTTTTCCATTTCATTATATATATATATATATATATATATATATATATATATATATATATATTCACAAATGTACTTGTGTCCGTGTGTGTTTTTAGCAGTTCTTCACTATTAAATAGAATAATTGTTTAGAGTTAATTTTTTAGCATTTCTGCTTGTTTGGTTTATCCCGTATTCATGCGCAGGGAAAAATTTTAATACATTCAACCCCTAAATATGGGTTAAATATTTGCGTAGACTGGCTCTTTTACTTTGTTATGCATAGAAGCAAGTCTTCATTCTCTTCTATGTATCCCGTCTTTTCAGGACAATGGCGATCAAGCATCACAACTTCCTATTCTTTGTTGGGGCTTAGCTGTTCTTCTTCCTTATACTGAGCCCCACCCACCTTACTACCATACATTAACAAAAGCTTCTTTTATTCTCAATATGCCCTACGAGTGTTATGTTTTCCAAGCCGTCTTTCTTTATTATATATCAAAGCGATTTCAGCTGTCTTGTCCGCAGCCTGTGTTAAATCTGTAGCCATTTCCTCTATGACTTTCTTGCTTCTTACTCGCTAAGTCCATGGAATTTTCATTATGCGTCTATAGAAGCATATTACTAGTGACTTGTTTTCTTCTCATCCGTGGAAAGATTGTCTAGCTTTCACTGTCATATAAAAGCAGCAAATCTACGAGAAGGAAAACTGTAAATTTAAATTATATTACACTACACGCACCCATTGCCTCTCCGCTTTCATGGCATCGATTAAGAAATCATATTATTGCATATATATCATATTTAATTATATATGACCAAAAGTAATATCATGTTTAATATATGCTCTAAACTATTATCACATACATTAAGTGATATAAAGTAATATCCCCGTTACTAATATGTAATATACGCAATTATGTCCCGACATTGTGTTGGGGTCCGACTCTAAAAAGACTGTCTTCATAATAGAACTAACAGTCCCTTTGGAGAGAACAGGGTGGAGGCGCACGAACTAAAGAAAAACCGGTACGAGTCACTGCGTGCCGAATGTATGGAAAATGGTTTTTCACGTGATGCCTATTGAGATTGGGTGTCGTGGGTTTCTGGGACATTCTGTAATTTCCTTCCTTTCAAAAATAAGCATCACTGGCCGTTGGTTGAAAAGCGTTTCGCATCGCCTTCAAAAAACTGTTTAACACGCGTCAAGTTGGATTTGGTCGAGATCAAAACAAGCAAATAAAATGCGCGCAACATCACCACCTAACATGCGCAAGTGAGATATTTGCGTGGTCGTCTATAACGAATTTTACGAGCGCGTCAATAACGGCAAACGCGTTCAAGAAACTTTGCAGATAGATTTTACTTAAAGGAAAAATTAATTAGCTTATCTTCATACCCAGCCTGGTGGTAAACGCTGCTGGTGGCGCCAGGGGTGGCGGTCCCGCCATAGCCACCGAAACCGTGATATCACCCCTGGTCGGCGGCTGATCAAGACAGGGTGTCGCACGTGCTAACACACGTTGTATGTTAAAAAAATATCTAAGGATACTCTGTGTCAATATATGGTTTCAATTATATCACATTTAACAATGTATTATCTAAAGATTATTTCGATTTAATCAAATCGCTTAATAATATATGAATGTTAGATCTGATTTAGTTTGTTTTATTTTAGGGCATATCAACCTCAGTAGGTTATTTAATGCCGAACAGGATCTTTATTTCTGGTAATTGTTTTCTCCCAAAATAATAATAATTAATAATTTTTAATAATATTTTTTTTTCAACAATATGAAAATAAGTACAGCTGTTATTAAAAACCTATTTTTACTCTTACATAGTGTTTTGGTCTCAGTTTGGTGCATTAACTATTGTTCCATGGCTGGGATCATGGCATGCTGTTGTATGTATTTTATCGTCATACACAGGACACCTCATCGGATGGAGTTAGGAGTTTGTGAATTGTGTGTTATTGTTGGTTCAATCAGTGCACAGATCAAGGACAGAATGGAAACGGATGAGCAATAAATGAACATTTCTAGAACTAGACGTGATATCCCTAGGCATGAACAGTAGAGAATTGTCTCACGACGTAGATTTAATAAAGAGTTGGGTTAAGAATTCACTGTAGGTTACCCGTGACGATATATGCCTAATGAATTCGGTATTCAGCATAATTAATTCTAAACTCTGGAAATAAAAGTTTGTATTTCAACGGTTGTACTTCAGTGAAATAAATATTGGATATAGAAATGTGTGTCACTTGACGTCAACGAGAAAAAAACCTACGATGTTTTTAAGGAAAAATGTTTGTTAGAAAGAGATTGAGTCGCCGGAATTTATGCTTCAAATTCTGTCACCAGGCAATACTTTGTAGTATATGTAACTGGTGTCGATGTTTCAATTATGATACCGGGGATATATATCCCAGAAGACATTAAAGCTAGTCTTGCATTAAATTTCTGTTGTGGATTCCGAGATGAATTCCGGTCTCAAATGAATGACAAACGCAGGAATGAAATATAGCAAATAAATGTATTGACGTAATAATACAATTGGTAATACGGTTAGTAGATCCAGAGATGCGATTAGTAGCAATAATAATATATATACAGTCTGGGAAATTCAGTATTGAAGTAGGACTTCCTTCTGAGTCTACGTGCTCGCAACTGTGGCTCCTACAAAGCGGTTACCTCACACTCTTACTCTCTCACTGTTCATTGTATCAGTGTATCTCTGTTACTAACATCTGGGCATTCACCGGCAGCAGTACAAGTCCACTTATATGAAAAAGGGGTGGACCCCATAACATTTTCAATAGATCCCTTAATAAAAATCTATATTAATAACGCATATACACACTATATGATTAACATCACTGAAATGTTGTGATAGCCACAAGAATAATGAGTAAATTAGTTCGCATGTAAAAAGTTTAAATAATGATAAATCTTCATCTCAGAAATTCGGACAGAAACAATTTTTATAAATTACTAGCAGTAGCGCCGGGCGTTTCCCGGGGATGTAACAGTAAGAGATAGATCAAATATCGACCATCATAAAGACTGAAAAATAAAATTGACAAAGATTATTGTTTAAGGTTGACGGACACGCATGTCTTAATTTTTTTTTTTTTTACGAATTGGTCAAACCCAAACTCAAACAAAAACATTGTTTTCGATCGTTATGAGTCTACCGATTGAATAAAATTCTATTATAAACAATTGTCTTTTAAATGGAATTTTGAAAAAAAAGTGTGCAAGAAAATAAGAATCACTACCTGCCAAAAAAAAAGTGAAGTTTTGTTGAAATCGGTTGAAAAATGTAGGAAATCCGATCCCATATATAAATGAATACACACACACATACACACACACAAACAACCTGGGTTTTATAATAAGTATAACTCGATTGTTTTTCCAATTTTTGGTGCTCTCAGAACCACCGCAAGGTAATTTTATGTAGTCCTGTTAAGTTTTGTTGAAATTGGTTGAAAAATGTAGGAAATCCGATCCAATATATAAACACACACACACACACACACACACACAAAACCTGTGTTTTATAATAAGTATGATGAATTGTTCTAAACGTTGCAGATTTATTTGGTCAGTATCCTGGTAATAGGTTGGTTCCCAAGTATAATGGAAATTCAAGTTCGTTTCCTGTGGAGAGCCATATTTATTTAATTTGACGTTATTTTGTCTAGGCCGGTAACGGATGTTGGCATTTGTTTCTTGAAATGCTTTTTCAAAACTTCATGAGTAAATTAGCAAGTCACATTCATTGATATATAACAGTTGCCTGTTATAAACTTTCTACTCAGAAGGGAAGTCATATCAATTTTCGCTATGAATTCAAACGATTTCTTTCTCAATATTGCAACGGTTCTGTTGCAGCCCAATAATTGCGAGATTCAACTGTCTATATCAATCTAATAAAGAGCTAACTTACAAGCTCATAATCTTTCCACTTGGCCTTTCGACCTGATTAGTGTCATTCGCGGTATTTTGGCACATGAATGGTCACACCAAGTGCAACTGAGATCATTGGTGAAAATCTAGGCAGATGATACCAATGCTTATGATTCACGCCCCAAATGCTGAGATAATCAACGCCCTGGAGCTGATCTTTACTATTACCTTTCTTTAATATTTCAGTAGGAAAATAATTGGTGTGAAACATTCATTTCATTAAGACCCAAGCCCGCTTCGTTTCATAATCACCGTTTAAAATATTAGTTTTCTACAGTCTCGATGAACCGTTCCATTTTTCGATGAAGATCTATTTATCAAACGTTTCTTCGGTGCCACAAGATCTCCGATGGAACTGTTATATTCAGTCAATTGCCAAAGATTCTTGGAATACGCCTGACTCATTATATTTCTCCATAAAATATGTGACGTCGTTTGCAATGCATGAGCTTTAAAAGAATCGGATTAGATCGAAAATGAAGAACTGCATGCATAACTGAGCTGAAGCCAACTTTCCATCTTTGATAGATTTCAAAAACGTCTTTATAGCTTTGCAAGGAAAACTTATTTTCCACCCAGCCACCTCTTTTCTCAAAGAAAACAAAAACGTGTAAAACATTCCAGGTTCTCTCAATACGTTCAGAAGAGAATACTTCTTCGTTCTAGCATTTTAAACGTTTACAACTAGAAGACGTCATGCTACTTCTACGGAACCGAATCATTCTAGTTTCCTCTCAAACAGATTTTTTCAAAGTATTTCAACTCTGTGTAACAATTTCATATTGGGTGTTTCGATGAACACTTCAATCTTGACCTATTCATATCAAGCGTCAATAGAGATATATTCTCCTTATCCTCCCAATCTTCGTTTACTAACACCTCTTCCATTCATATCACAGTCACCATATATCAGTCAACAAAATTATAGTTCCAAATGAGTTTTTTCATTCGGAATTATCATTTTATTTACTGTAACTCTACATTGAATGACCCTCCTGCCTTATATTGGGTGAATAAAAAGTATGTTTTCTTTTAATACTTTAGTATGAATACAAATTCTTACACATCATGATCTGTTCGAGTCCTACTTGCAGGAATATTCCTCTTTTACTCCTGCTATCTAGTGTAGATATTATAAATATGGAATTGAAAAATAAAATATTTGACACTTGAGCTGAAACTTTGAGTTATTGATGTGTCGTTTGAACATTGTAAATATTGATATGACAGAATCTTTTCACTCATCGAATTTTTCATCTCTTTATAAAGGTCATAGATTTTCGTATATTTAACTGTTTATTTTACCTGTTCACTGAAAGTTTTCGATCACAAACTGCGTACATTGGATGCTGGAGATTGACCGCTGTAGAAAATTATCCATGACAACATTCGACTGTCAATCGTTGGCCAATTAAATTGTCTCTATTGATAAGGTTCGGATCTGAAAAAAGAGCTTAGAGATTGCCAGGCTCCAGGAAACTACATCATTTGGAGAGATTCTTTCAAACGAACGCTGGATCAGACATCAAGTATGCTTAAATGTCTTATTGTGGACCAACTCGATTTCAGCAGCATCGACATTCACTATTCAACATAATTAATTCTAAACTCTGAAAATAAAAGTTTGTCTTTCAACGTTTTTACCTCAGTGAAATAAATATTGACGATAGAAATGTGTGTCACTTGACATCAACGAGGAAAAACAAAACGGCATTTTTTTTGGTTTTCCTACGCTGTTTTTAAGGGAAAATATTTGTAAGAAAGAGGCTGAGTCGTCGGGATCTATGCTTGAGATTCTGTCCGCATGTAATAATAGGATAATTGTAGTCAATATATCTAATTACAGGCGATATTTCAATAATGATACCGTGGATATCTCAGAAGAAATTAAAGCTGGCCTTGAATTAAATAGGTCCCATAAGAAAGATCTATATTCACAACGCATATAAACACATGTATGAATAACATCGCACACATAGACACGCACACACATACATACAAGAAATAGATATTCTAGAAATCTCATTAAAGAAGATCTCGAATGTTCAAGTTTTAGACGCAAACAAATATACTGTTTTAAATAGAAAGAACATCTACTCAGTTATGGGTAACCATTAAAAATAACGTCTACAGTATATATATATATATATATCTATATATATATCTATATATATATATATATATATATATATATATATATATATATATATATGAAGAAAAATATACGGAAAAAACAAACAAAAATCCTTATATGCAATTAATTAATTGTTTAATGTTAATATGTCAACGTCGGAAGTTTCGGTCTAATAAAACATCTTCAGGACATATTCAAAAAATATAATTAACATTACCAATTGAAAATGACAAAGACAATTGATAATGTTAATTATATTTTATGAATATGTCCTGAAGATGTTTTATTAGACCGAAACGTCCGACGTTGACATTATATTAACATTAAAACAGCATAATTGCATATAAGGATTTTTGTTTGTTTTTTCCGTATATTTTTCTTCATACTGTCGGATCTATATCCATATATTTGCTTATATATATATATATATATATATATATATATATATATATATATATATATATATATATATATATATATGGGTAAAATGTCTCAATTTTATGTTTTTAATTTCAGTGGTGGTTTATGATTTTTTCGACTAGAGTATAGTATGGTCTAGAATAGTTTGACACAGTCTTTAAGGAAAAGAGCACTAGAGTGCATCTCAGTCCCCCATAAAGTGCTGTAAAGCGTCATCCCTTACACGCACGCGCGCGTGCGCGCACACACACACACACAGGGACAACCACGCGCGCACACACGCACACACACACACACATACCCAAAGGGACAACAACACACACACAAACACACACACACACACACATATATGTATATATAAAGAGAGAGAGAGAGAGGGGGGAAAGAAGAGAAAGGCAAAAAATCGTCAGATATTGATAGATAGAAAGAAACAGAGAAAAGAAAATGCTAAACAACACTTATCGCGATGCAGTTTACGTACATAGATGCATGCATATATATATATATATATAAAGATATTTTCTTTAAAGTTTATACAGCCTTTTTATAGATACAAATATTTAAGTAAATTTACTTAAATATTTGTATCTATAAAACGAATGTATAAAAAATTTCTTAAAATAATTGTCGGACTTTGTCCATTTCATTAAATATATATATATATATATATATATATAGGTATTCAATTATGTGGAAAAAAATTCACAATGGCTAAAAATATTCCCGTAAACATTCAGACAGTTTTTAAACACTTTATGTCTAGAAAAAAATATCCGAACACAAGAACTCTTAAGTAAAAAGCTTTAACGCAGTACCTCATCTGTAAGGGAACTTGTATAATAGAGGGATTGCTGTCCAAATACTCAATATATATTCAGTCACCAGCGCATGAGATTTTTTATAGTGGCGAAGGTTCTTTGCAGAACCAACTACACTTTATGACGGGCCGAATATAGGGACTTGGTGCACTACATGCTACAAGCTCCCTAAACGCAATCCGCAATTTTGAATTCAGAATTGTCCTAGACCAGTTGCCATTCAAGGCTATATAGAACCAGTATTTGCTGCTACTTACGTGTACTTGGAGGGAGAAGAAGAGCATTCATCTCTTTCCCAATGGTATTAGCACGTAAGTGAATATAATGAATTCTGCTGGAATTCTAACTCGGCTAGGATCTGTCATTCTTCAGTCCAGGCTGCTATCATCCCTCTTATAAATATATACATATATAATAAGCAAATCTGTAAAAAAGTTCGATTTCCACGTCCTTTGTAGAGCATTTTCTTGTCTTCTCCCTCTCTTTTTATCTATCGCTCTATATTGGCTTTCACCATTTCTTCGTCTCTCTTTCTCTCTCTCTCTTTATCTATCTATTTATCTATTTAAAATCCTAGTGCATATTCTGTATATTACATATTTCCGCTTTCTTGTAATATATACTTCACGGATAAGGATTGGCGAATGCAGATACTTTAAATTAATATATTTCGAATGTCCATGTTACATAATTTAATCAAAATCTTTTCTTTCTAATTTTTTTACTCTTTCTTAACGTGTTTCTATGGAAAATATCTTAATGAAATTCAACATATTGTGGCGGATGGAATTTAGCAGGTGTTGAAAATTTGATCTCCAATGAATGGAAACCTAAAATGCTCGAAAACATGAATATCAAGAATTTATTTTATGGGTATGGTCTAAATCATCGTCATTTTCATTACCGTCATACCGAAAAGTAATGATAACATTAACCGTTTCTTTATAAAGATACATTCGGCATTCATTGACTGAATAGACAGGACTCTTATCTGTCGATATTTATAAAATATTTTTCTTAATAGTATTTCTCAGGCAAACATGTTACTCATAGATCGTTGGTGTAGTTGCTCTTTACAGTACAGATGGGTTGTGGCTGCCTAAACTTTTATTTGAAATAGTCTGGCCTTTCAACATGCTGATCATGTCATTATTATCGAGAAAACTGTGATACCAATTTTGGCTCTTGCAAACATTCCTAAGTGTGACATATTTGTTATCATGCGCGCACACACACACACTTATATATATATTCATACACGTTTCATTAAATAATATAGACAAGTGTTGTCTATTTATTTTATGTAAATTTTTTTCGTAACTTCTGATAAGTTTAATAACATTATCGTTGAAAGAAAAAAGAAATTCACAATACTGATCCATATTTTAATACAATCTAAGCTTTCGGCTTACTTAAGCCATTAACAAAGTTGTCAATTACAACATATTAAACAATATACGGACAAGACAGTGATGATGGGCTGTCATTGTTTACATAGAAGATTTCTAAGGAACGATAAACACGCGCTTATAAGACGCTAGAACTGATAATCGCAGCGCATCTCATGACGTCACACATGACCACACGAGAGTGAAATGTAGAAGTATGAATCGAAAGCCGTTGGTATAAACCAATGGCTTCTGTTACCAATTATAGACATTTAAGAATAATTGTAGACATGCCATAATTGAGTTTGTTTAGGTTGGGTTTCAAGTAAGCCGAAAGCTTAGATTGTATTAAAAAAATATGGATCACTATTGTGAATTTCTTTCTTCTTTCATCGATAATGTTATTAAACTTATCAGAAGTTACGAAAAAAAATTACATAAAATAAATAGACAACACTTGTCTATATTATTTAATGAAACGTGTATGAATGAAAATATGCTGCCTAAATACGCACACAATATATATATATATATATATATATATATATATATATATATATATATATGCTGTAAACATAATATATATATATATATATATATATATATATATTTATTTACATAAATACATATATATGCATGTGTGTGTGTGCTTGTGTATATATATATATATATATATATATATATATATATATATATATATATATATATATATCGTATATTTGTGTCTTGTCACTGGATCTAACTCACGCCTTTATCGACTATGCCATGTGTTTTTAATATGTGTGTGTATTTCTGAGTACTATAAACATAATATCATAAGCAATCATTTTTTTACCAGTGCTCATATTGCAATTTTTTGCTGTTATCAATGCATGTTTTTTTGTTGTTTATTTACCTGAGACCATATTACAATTTTTGTTGCTGTCATTGTTTTCTCTGGCACTCCTTATTACTGGTTCCAATATTGTATTCATTCCTATGATTGATCGGCTGAGGAAATTTTTCTGGCCTTGCGTATGTGCTGATTCCTTAAGTTTCCGAATTTTCCAATGTTGTTCTTTATCTATGATCTCAACCTGATCCCACAAAGGGCAGCGATCTCACTTTTCCCTCCACATGTGGTCAGCCACGCCTGATTTTTCCGCTTCACCTCGTGTTGCAGCTTTCTGGTGTTCTTGACAATAGCTCGATTAATGTAAATAGGGTACATAATGCCTCATTTCAGAAATATCGACAGGTATATCTGTTTAATATAATAAGTTTTCCATTTATATATGTATATAAATATATATATATATATATACATATATATATATATATATATATATATATATATATATATATATATATATCAATTGTGTATATTTAGGCAGCAATTTTTCATTGATGCATGTTTCATTAAATCATATAAACAAATTTTGTCTATTTCTTTTAAGTAAGTTCCTTTTATATTGTCTGATAAGCTTAATTACATTATCGTTGAATGACGAAAGGAAATCACCATATTGATAAATGTTTTAATCCAATATATGCTTTCGGCTTACATAAGCCATCATCAAAGATGACAATTACTTTTCAATATATCAACCAATGCACGGAACATTAATGATAATCTGTTTTTGTTGCATGAAAAATTTCAAAGCAATGTCTTAGTAGTGTATACGAGACTCTGAAGCAAAAATCGCGTTGCAGCTCGTGACGTCACACATGACCACACGAGCGTGAAAACGAGAAGTATTAAGTATGGAAACCGTTGGTATAAGCCAATGGCTTCTGTTATCAATTATTATCTCCTGAATTAATTCCAGTTGAGCACTCTCGGGCTGGGGTATGGGTTTGTAAACAGTGACTATTATAGCTATATAGCGAGACTCTTCGCAAGCCGAATTGAGTCACTGTCGGTCACTGGGCGTGTTTCCTAAAATAAATACGCCATAAATCCACCTTCATCCCGACCGTGCGCCGACAGCTTAGTGGTAGAATATCCGCCTGATACCAATTCAATCGGGTTTCGATCCTAGCTAGAGGCAACCGGATGTCTAGCCGCACTGATGAGCTGTGATACAGCGAAACAGTCAATCTGTGGATGACATTATATATATATATATTACAGATGTGAATTATTAAAGGGTGAAAAACACTTGGTTTTATTGACATAAATGCGCAGTTTTATATCCATATTTAATGCACACATGAACATGACATTCCAACATAGCAGAAAACATTCCATCGTGGTTAACTTTTTCTACGTTCTAATGAACGCGAAGCATGACTGTCAACCGTTGAATTTAAAAGCAAAAAAAAAAATATCAGTATTGAATAGCAACACATAGTTTTTTTTTTTATACTACTTGCACTCCTGAAGATGATGTCAGAAGGAGATCGAAAGTACTTTGGAATTAAAAGCGATTTTCACAGTTATATCGGACTTCTTGTATCATTTGACTGTAATGCACGGAAGGTTATCCGTGAGTATGAACGACTTATACTAAAAAAATATGCAGACATAACACCTATAATATATTTAAACAGACATGTATAAAAGAAAAATTGCTGCCTAAATACAATATATATATATATATATATTTGGATACACATGTTTTCTACATTGTTAATATGCTTTTTGCACTCAAATAGCATTAAGCACAATTAGCATGACATCTACTCATGTACTTGCTGCTTGTAAAAGCCACCTGCTTTTACACCACAGGAGAATATTAGCACTGAAATATTTGCGTTAGTTGAAAGTGTTCACTGCAGTGTCTCTGTGGCAGTTCAAAAGCCTTTTGTAGTTTTATAACCTGAATGCGTCCGGCAGAATTGCTTTAAAATTACAGGAAATCGAAATAACATTTCCTACCGAACAGATTCAAATCGCTCCAAAAACATTACTTCAGACTCTGATTCATGGTTCTATCATGATTTTGTTCTTTCAAATGCATACTATCGATCCATAAGCACGATGCATCTATCTATCTATCTATCTATCTATCTATCTATCTATCTATATATATATATATATATATATATATATATATATATATAGATAGATAGATCTTGTTTCTGGATCTATCTATCTATCTATCTATCTATCTTGTTGCTGGATCTATTTATCTATCTATCTATCTATCTTTTTGCTGGATCTATCTATCTATCTATCTATCTATCTATATATATATATATATATATATATATATATATATATATATATATATATATCTATTTTGTTGCTGGATCTATCTATCTATCTATCTATCTATCTATCTATCTTTTTGCTGGATCTATCTATCTATCTATCTATCTATCTATCTATATATATATATATATATATATATATATATATATATATATATCTTGTTGCTGGATCTATCTATCTATCTATCTATCTATCTATCTTGTTGCTGGATCTATCTATCTATCTATCTAACTATCTATCTATCTTGTTGCTGGATCTATCTATCTATCTATCTATCTATCTAGTTGCTGGATCTATCTATCTATCTATATATCTATCTATCTATCTTGTTGCTGGATCTATCTATCTATCTATCTATCTATCTATCTATCTATCTATATGTTAAGATTCTAGATCAATAGTTCTTCAATCTTCCTTCCCTTTTTACTTTGATTTTTCCTTACAGGAAACATAAATAGATAATCTGTTTGTCGGTCTGTCTCCTTTTCTCGTGTGTCTTTATACGATACTCTATTCACTTTTATTTCTGACTGCTTTCATTCGCATATCTACATCCTAATCTATATATCTTTGTCCATATCTGTTAATCTCGATCTCGTTTTTCCTATCTATCTATCTATCTATCTATCTATCTATCTATCTATCTATCTATCTATCTCAGTTGATATCTATCTATCTATCTATCTGAGTTGATATCTATCTATCTATCTATCTGGCTATCTATCTATCTACATGTTCTTTTTTTCTCACCCTCTTTATATCAGTCTCTTCTTCAAGGCAACCTATATAGCAAGCTAGCTGTTTATCTTTATTTCTTTTCTCTTCTTTCTTTCTTTCTTTTTTCTTTCTTTCTTTCTTTCTTTCTGTTTATTCGTCTGTCTATCTATCTATCTATCTATCTATCTAATTGTTTTCCATTAGCTAATTATCTATCAGATTCTCTCTCTCTACTGTTGAATTTTCTTTCTTTCATTCTTTTTTATTTTAGTCTGTTCATCTATCTATCTATCTATCTATCTATCTATCTAATTGTTTTTCCATTAGCTAATCATCTATCAGACTATCTATCTATACTGTTGAATTTCCTTTCTTTCTCTCTTTTTTGTTTTAGTCTGTTCATCTATCTATCTATCTATCTATATTTGAATGCAATCTACAGCCCTAAAGATTGCGTTCAAACTTGAAAGAGACAGTCGCTGATAATGGGAATTTTTACCCGTAAAGGAAGCATATATTAAATCTAAATGTTATCACATATATATGCATTTATATATATATATATATATATATATATATATATATATATATATATATATGTGTGTGTGTGTGTGTGTGTGTGTATGTATGTATGTATACAAGTATAGGATTGATAAAATTCCAATAGCCAAAAACTTGCTCAATACAGAGTATAGCAAATATTATTTATTCCAAAATTATAAGATAACATGTAACATCACTGCGAAAATAGCTTAAGATACAATGACCAATCAAATGAATATTGATTGGTCATTGTATCTTCTTTAATAGACTTTCCAGTCAATATTTATTTGATTGTTCATTGATTGGAAACGTTAATTACATAAGCTAGAATGACCAATCAATATTTATTTGATTGGTCATTTCCCCTATTGAGGGCTGTTTTTTATTTATTCGAACTATTTCAAACATTATTCTACATTCAACACCTTCACTTGATAAGACACCAGTAGTGTTGAAACAAAACTTTATGCCATCACTACAAAAACATGTTTATGTATTAAATTATATATATATATATATATATATATATATATATATATATATATATATATATATATATATATATATGACCAATACATAAAGGTCCAAGGTGGGGATCCTTAAAGTAAGGAATCGCCTATCCTCTATCTTAAAAACAACTTAAAAGAGGCCGTTTAACCATCATAAGAAATGATCAAATTTAACGACAAAACTACAAATGAAAACTACACTTCACTTTCTTTTGGAACAATCTTTCACTCCTGTAGTTCAATGCTACTAACCAGCAGGTTTTCCTTTTTTTTCTCCTGACGATGGCCATGCTGGCCGAAAGAAGGCAAGGAACCTAATTGAAATAATAAGACAAAAATACAACCCACTGCGTCTGAAAATTTTAATTTGTTAATAATTTGTACGGTTCTAAATCCCCCGTATATATATATATATATATATATATATATATATATATATATATATATATATATATATATATATATATATATATATATATATATATAAACAAATAAAGAGAAAGAATAGATTAAGTGTCTACAGTTTTTAACATTTATATTTTTAATAAGTTGTTATAATATTTTATTATATTTTACATTATTATAATATTTAAGATCATGCGATCTAAAATAGGGTATTCATAATAATAATACATATATATATATATATATATATATATATATATATATATATATATATATATATATATATATAATGGTTTTTTCGAAAAATTCCTGCCGATTTTGAGAACACGTCAAATGTATTGACAGAATAAAAAAAAAAAACGAAGGTAAGAAAAGTATAACAACGGAAATGAACGGAAATGAACGAAGTCGAATTTATTAGAGAAATTCCAATATTTTAAACGCCATTTGTTACTTCAGAGACTAAGAGTAGAATAAATATTTGAATTGATTGCGCATAAAATGGGAATTGTTTTTGTGAGACTTTTTAACGCCTCTGGAATTCAAATCATTTTTAAAGATAATATCTCTTTTTGTTTCCAGTGCTCTCTTTAAGCGTCTCTCCATTAATGTACAGCATCTCACAGAAATGAATATCTTTTTGTCAATAGATAATGTAAATGGCCGTTCGAATTGATTATGATGAGGACATTTCAAACGATACGCTATCTAACTTTCCATTTATTGAGATGAATCGTTCGGAGATATTTTAACCCTGGAAAACTTTCCTGTGGAATTCAGAGCCATAGCCATGCCACACGAGCTATTGATGCTGTGGTCAACGTAACAAATAGAATTGGCGATATCCACTGTACATCCAAGCACTTCTGAATTCAGTTTCTTCTGTATCCTATACAGGTAGAGAGTGAAGGCTAGACAGCATCACAATGTGTGATATAAATCTATTGATGGTGATAGAAAGGGATGGTTTCCTAAATTCTCCTGGTTATTTCTGTGGCAACGAAGGCATCCCTCTCGACTGGAATGTGACACACAATAATCTAATCCATTTTTCAGTAACACCGATCATAATCGCTTCGATTCTACTGAGTGTTACATTTTTTCGAAAAAACGTCCTATATATATATATATATATATATATATATATATATATATATATATATATATGTGTGTGTGTGTGTGTGTGTGTGTGTGTGTGTATATATATATAGTTTATGCAAAACTAGGTAATCCGCATATGTAGACACAAGGAGGATGATATCCAGAGAGCTCATTGTAAAATTCAGAGCAGATATGTTTGAATAAATATTCTTTAAGGTTCCATGAAATAAGTTATTTCATCACAACCACTTTAACAGGGCTCTGGATCATCAGACTTTACGTCCAAAGGTTGAAAAATGAAAAGAAATTCACACGTTATTGATGGACCTCATCAAGCATATGTAAAATTAACGAAGTGAGGAAGTAAGGTGGGAGAGAAGATAATATATGAGTGGGTTAGGTGTACTATTTCAATTCCTTATTCTTAACCCCACTGTCTGACGGCTAGACATTGCTTAAGCCTAACACGTCTTGTCTCTAGATATAGATGGGTAAGGGGTGAAAACCGACATTAAAGGAAGAAGCTACAGCAACCCTAATAAATTACATTCTACGAGGAGAGGTTTCATTCAAATTCTTAGACGCTGTTAATTCGCGTTACTAACAGCCGGCCTTGTGCCACATGATGCCCTCGTGGGTGGGTGACTAAATACTAGTGCTGACTGGTTCAGTCTGAAGTCGGACGACCGGCTGACTGGCTGATCGGTTGAACTCTCCCCCTTCGGTCGGGGAGGAACCCGAACGAGTCTACGCCGAAGGGCGGAGTTTCTTTCGGGGAGGTAAACCGACCCTGAACCCGTTTATACGGTTCAAAGGGCATATTTTTGGCCGAGCCCACGAGTTCGGAGATCCAACGAGCTCGGAGATCCCACGTTGAACCGGCCTTGTGCCACATGATGCCCTCGTGTGGGGGTGACTAAATGCTAGTGCTGACTGGTTCACCGTGTTGTCCCGGTCACACTCTCTATTTCATCTAAAGGTTCTGGAGGCACTTTACATCGGGTCCCTTAAGTCTTCTTTGTGTAAACAACGTGAGTGTTTGTTGGGGCTCGTTGTCATTTGTCTCCAGTTCCTTTTGCTATTTTTTTCTTTCCTCCCGCAACTTCCTTTCATTGTACATTTTTCTGTGTTAATTTTAAATTAAATCTCCCGTTGAAGCGGAAGCGAAACTTGTTGCTTCGCCCGTTTTTAATATGTCTCGTAATATTAAGTTTTATACTTTTATTTCGATATATATATATATATATATATATATATATATGTGTGTGTGTGTGTGTGTGTGCGCGTGTATATATATATATATATATACACAAATGAAATCTAATCTATTATAAATTTAAACATTCACAACATTACTTTGAAAATAGTACTCAATACAATAGTAGAGCATATAGTCTTTATTATAGGATATTATAACCGAATATATGTAAAACCGCTACATAAACGCATTGATGTTTCAATGCATATCACTGCATTGCATCTGTAAAGATGCTATGATATGCATCGGAATATGAATCCATTTATGTAGCGGTTTTTCATATGTTCGAATATAATAACCAATTATATATATATATATATATATATATATATATATATATATATATATATATATATATATATATGCAAGCCTCTGGTTATGAAGATAAACTACATCCGCGTCCAGGGTAAGACAATAAACTACGTCCAACAGCAAAGCCTCTGATCAGAAATTTTTTTTGAACGTGCAATCACCTCTTAATTGCTGGTGTTAACAGGTCCATCTTGAACCGGGGTTCTAGCATCTGTTAGGATCCCAGCTATAGGTAAATAGTTAACCCGGAAACTGAGGTAAAATGCATTATGAATGTGTAAAAATAGGTTTTAATACCAGAAATACTTTCCAAAAAATGATTACCATAAAATAAATTTTTGAAGGAAAAAAAAAAAAAAAAAAAAATTACCAGCAATATATTTTTTGAAAATAAATATTACCTGAAATGCGCTTTTAAAAAAATATTACCAGCATTACATTTTTTAAAATAATATTACCAGCTATATATTTTTTTAAATAATATTACCAGCATTACATTTTTTAAAATAATATTACCAGCTATATATTTTTTAAATAATATTACCAGCATTACATTTTTTAAATACTATTACCAGCTATATATTTTTTTAAATAATATTACCAGCATTACATTTTTTAAATAATATTACCAGCTATATATTTTTTTAAATAATATTACCAGCATTACATTTTTTAAATAATATTACCAGCTATATATTTTTTAAAATAATATTACCAGCATTACATTTTTTAAATAATATTACCAGCTATATATTTTTTAAATAATATTACCAGCATTACATTTTTTTAAATAATATTACCAGCTATATATTTTTTTAAATAATATTACCAGCATTACACTTTTTAAAATAATATTACCAGCTATATATTTTTTGAGGAAAAAAAATATTATCAAAAATAGATTTTTTGCTAAACAAAATGTTACCAGGAAAAAAAGTTAACGCCATTAAATAACCCATTGAGGTTGAAATGCCGTAAAAAAAAAAAACAAAAAAAATAAGCAAATATATATAGTGCTGTTCGATAAAAGTGACTCGCCTGATTTTTTTTTACTAAAAATGTTTTTTGTCTATTGTTTTGGGGGTTAAAATGGAAGAATGTTTCTTCTCCGATGAAACGAAAGTTGACCTAAATTCAAAGGATAAGCGATCTAAAATCCGAAGAAGCTTTGAATATAATATCTGTTTCCAAAATATAGTTGCCTCCACAGAATAGTTAACATTCTTAAAGCACTTGTATTCATCTTTGAATGCTTGGATCTCAGATTTAAATGAAACAGTTTAGTAATACAATATTTATACAAGTTTTTCATTTCTTGAATCGTTTATACATTTTTGTGGACTCTGTCTCTCTCTGTCTTTGTCAGACTCGATGAACTAATTAAATATACTTATCAAATACTCCTAATAATTACTAGCTGTGTTTATCATCGCTTGAACCGGCTTCGAATGCTCCAGTTGGAACGTCTTGGTGAGAGTAGTCGTGGCTCCACGGGGCGCAGTCCTATGGTTAGAGAGAATCTCAGTTGAGTTCCACCACGGAATATGCGAGCGGCGCTATATTGAGTCTGATTTGCAATCTCTTCGTCGCCGAGGCCCGGTGGAACAGTTGGTATGATGTTTGCTTGACAACCCAACTGTCAGCGTTTCAATTCACGCCAGTGGATGCGCAGTGTTGATGAGTCCCAAATATGGGACGAAACGGCCGTCCAGTGCATTCTGTTGAGGTTTCTATCAGACTCGATGAATTAATTAAATATACTTATCAAATCCTCCTAATAATTACAATATATATATATTAAAAAAAAGAGAGAAACCGCAAACCTTTTTGGTTATAATGTGGATTTGTTTAAGTGTGTGTGTGTATGTATGTGTGTATATATATATATATATATATATATATATATATATATATTTCATTCTTCATATTTTTTGCTACACGCAATACCGGTTTCGTGACCCTCCTCAGGCAAATAAAAGGAATCATTTTAAAGGAATTTCCTTATGTTCTTTTTATGTTTCATTTTTTATTTTCTGTATTTGTAGTGACTGTTGGCATTTGTGTTCGACTGTTGGCAAAAGTGAATTTATACCTAAGTGGTAATAAAATCATTATGTTTGGCCTTAGTGCTGGCGATGACAGATATGTTGATGGCAGTTGCCCCACTCCCGCCACATCACCGCTGAGACTTTCATGTCTTTTCTATTATGGTGCTTTAAGAATGTTAACAATTCTCTGGAGGCACCTATATTTTGGAAACAGATATTATAACGTCAAACAGCTTTCCCTTCTTCACAGTTCATTAGTGTTATCTCCAGGTGTTCTGTAGAGCCCTTAAGCATATTTCCTTGGGTATAGTGACAACGCACCTGCAATTATTCTTCGGAGATCTTTCATATTATCTGGCTTCGTAGCACATACGTTCTTTCACCTTTTCCTAAACGTAGAACTCCTTTTCAGATCTGGAGACCGTGCCAGCCGTGTAGAGGGACCTCTTCTTTTGATCTATCTTCTTCCGACTTCTGTCTATGTGACTAGAAACACTGTCTTAGTGTGCTGGGCTACTATCCGAGTGGGATTACGCGCTATGAAGTAATCGTCATATGGGGATATTCTCTGCATAGTTCTCTCATGTGTGCACGACCAGTTACTTTACGATTGTCAAAAATATACAACCCTCACGCGCATTAAACTTGTGACTGTCTCAGTCGCAAAAGGGAAATGCGGTGAGAAATATTAGCACCACAGAGTGCAAAGTTTTATTTGTCCTCGTGTCTATTTACTGCGAAAGTTTTCAGGTTTTTAAATGCCTCAAATGTGGCAATGGCGGTTTCCAGAAAAGTATTTTTCCGGGTCGATGTCATAAGCATGAAAACAAGTGTGGCACCATTTAACGAGGCAGAAAGAGAAAAAGAAAGAAAAGAAGAAAAGGAGAGGCTAAGGACCGAATCGTGAGTGATAAGCAAGAACACACACACGGCAAAAAGACAATGGATAAAAGGATATTTTGATAAGTAACAAATGGAGAAAGAGTGTCATTACAATGACAGGGACATTCTGAGTAAAAAGAAAGGGAAAGAAGGAAAGAATCAGATATGTTTTGGCATCGGCTGTGTCATCTAAGGATATGAAAACAAACTATTGGTACGGGAAGACATCTTATTATCAACTACAGACCGGCTGGCCAAAGAAAAAAAAAATTCAAATGAAAATGTTATTTCGATAAGTGACGAAAAACAGGCAACTAAAGGGACTTTGGACAGATAAAATTATGTTATCAGAAATATGTACCGAAGGAAAATGAATGGGAACCTAGAAGTGTTTTATTTTCTTTCTTCGAGGTGACAGACTGACTGAAACTTTGGAGATGTTTCTTTTCGAGACCGTGTTAAGAAGACCACCCATTCTGATAATTAGCGATAAAATACCTGACGTAAACCACGTGTAGAACAAGAGTTATGACCGCCATTGTCATATTGTCCCGTTCGCGGCCAGAGAAATGATACGGCGATTAAGAGGAAGAAAAGGGAAAGAGAAGCGATAATTTTTTTTTAGTTAAGCAAGATATTTTTTTCTCCCTGAAACAAAGCCGCGGAGTCGTCCACGCCCGACTGAGACATCATTGGTCGAGTGGTGATCACGTGACGCACGAGGGAGGCTGTTGCAGCCCATCTGGAGGATGAGTAAGAGAGGTTGCTACAAAGATGTTGGGAGGGCAGTTCACGCCCCTCTGAAGTATGATGAGAAGGTGGGAGTGAGGAAAGGTTCCCAAAAAATGGAAAAAGGTGGGAATTCCTAACCAGAGAGGTGGATATGTATTTAGAATTATCGAGGAACCCCCCGGCGCCGACAAACTCACCCCGGTTTTGGTCGGCGCCCATATAAACGAAGGCACAACGAGCAGAGTTGAGGAGTCCCAGCAGTTCCCAGAATCAGTCTTCAGTTGAAGCAAGCCTCGCAGATAGCTGACCAAGATTCACGCACATTCCGGACCCCACTTCAACCCAAGAACAATTATTTTGAAGATCGACTTAGATCCAGATCACCGAAATAAGTTTTTTTTTTTTGACTTTCGTCCAAAGACCCACCGAAACACCAATTTCTTAGAGAGCAGACAACTTGAAGTGTTAAAACTTGCCTAGCGGAAAACGACGTGTCACAATCCATAGAACGGGTCGGGAGATAGATGCAGTCCTATGTATCGAACAACTAGACATAAAGTTTGTTATCTTTTTCTTTGATACTTTGAACTTTTGAATTTTCATTTTATTGTCTTTTATGCATATTTGTGTGGTATCACCCCCGTTGAACTCGGTTTGCAGTACGGCCCCAACCACTGTTTGATCTCGTCTGCCTAAGATCAATTCACAACGTGGGTAGGCGGACTGGGGGATCAGTGCAGTTACCTTGGTAACCAGGCGTTGGAAGCGAGTTGGGAACGACGAGGCTGATATCAAATCTAACCAGATTCCCACCCGAATCACCAAAAGGTTAGAACGTCACATTTGGAGCAGCGACACCCGAACGTAGCAGCGAGGAGCGAACGGCTGGCGCCGCGGCGAGGATGTCACAATTGGTGCTGTTTAGGGACGTCACAGTTGGTGCCGTGGTGGACTAGGATAGAACGTCACGGTTGGCGCTGCGACCAGGGGAAGACGTCACACAAGTTGCTTTGTCCGCAAGAGAAAACATCGATGCAAACTGCAGATAATATTCCAGAATCTGTAAGTTTCTACACGCAAAATCTTTTACGTTAGGGCACACCGATGTGATGTAATCGTTAGCAATCTTGTCAGGCGAGATCAATTGCGACTGATTAGTGAGTTCGATCATTACTGGGTAACACGTATCTTCGGCCTTGTGCGACGCTAAGAAAATCAAAATCTGCTGGGTTTTCTGCCGCTGAACACGAATAGAACACGTCTAGCTTCAATAGTCCCACATAAAGGCTCCGCAGAACACGACAGTCTTCTGCAAATCTAGGGTTAACCGTTACCTATGGGTTTGCTACGTTTTGGTGTAGCCCATTTGGCGTAGCTGATTCGACATCAGAAAAATAATTAGATTATTTGGCACAGCTGTTTAGGTATCGAACTGTTTCGACGTCACTGTCTTTGATCAGATGGAACCCCCTCACAAAAAAAGGATAAAAGCGTTGAAAAGACCTAATCTTCAATATGACTTTTTATTCATTTATGGAATTAAGGTTCCTAGTAAAACCTTAAATCAAAAATACTGTATTTAAAAACAGGTAAAAAAAAACTTAGTGTCATATTGCGTGCGAATAGGAATATATACCCCAATTGGCGTCGCTTATTCGGCGTCAGAAAAATAATCCGACTATTCGGCACAGCCGTTTAGGCGTCAGACTGTTTACACCTCACTGTCGGTTTCGGGTCTGTCTACCTCCTCGGACGAGATTCTGCGCGAAGGCAGACACTTCGAAAACAGCTAAGAGCTGAGTAACAGATCCAAGCTAAACGATATTTAGCAGCCTCCCCACATCGTAGGATGTGGCACGAGGCCAAAAATTGCCCGTAGACCCCGTATAAAACGAGGTCAGGTAGCTGTTTCTCGAGGCGAGAATTTGCGCTTCGACATAACCTCGTCTGGAGATCCTCTCTGCCCGGATAAAAAAGGATAAAACACCCCAAATCAGAGAAAGCAGGGAGGGTTCTCTATAGAGTAAAACTGTAGGGAGTTCGATCGATACAAACTGCAGATAATATTCCAGAATCTTTACGTAAGTTTCTACACGCATAATCGTTTGCTTTGGGGCACCTTGTCGTGATTTAATTGTTAGCAATCTTGTCTCGCGAGATCAATTGCGACTGAATAGTGAGTTCGATCATCACTGGGTGACACGTATTTTCGGCCTTGTGCGACGCTTAGAAAATCACAATCTGCTGGGTTTTCTGCCGATGAACACGAATAGAACATGTGTAGCTTCAATAGTCCCACTTAAAAGCTCCCCAGAACACGACAGTCTTAACTTCAAATCTAAGGTTAACCGTTACCTATGGGTTTGCTACGTTTTGGTGTAGCCCATTTGGCGTAGCTGATTCAACATCAGAAAAATAATTAGATTATTTGGCACAGCTGTTTAGGTATCGAACTGTTTCGACGTCACTGTCTTTGATCAGATGGAACCCCCTCACAAAAAAAGGATAAAAGCGTTGAAAAGCCCTAATCTTCAATATGACTTTTTATTCATTTAGGGAATAAAGGATCCTGTTAAAACATTAATTTAATAATGTAAATTAAAAACTTAAATTAAAACTATTGTATTAAAAAAAACTTAAAAAAAACAACTTAATAAGCTATTTAATGTTAGAAATTACTTATTTAACTCAATAGTATCTAATGATTCAACTTCCATTATAACTTGTTGATTCTTTCGTCAGCATCTCCATATTCTTTTAGCTGCATATGTAATCTCACTTTACACTGATCTTTCTGTTCTCATCGCCAAAATTTTATTTAAGGAGCCCTCTTGCGAAATGAATGTTGGGTATCCGAGCCTTTAGTCTCAGCCAAAGATACCCTGTATAAAACGGTGTCGGCTAGCTGTTTCCGGAGACGAGACTTTGCCTTTCGACATAGCCTCCTCTGTGGATCCTCTCTCCCCGGAGGCAGAGAATTCGACCTGCACATCTGGAAAAGATTCCATCGTGACGGTATCTAACAACTACCTCACGCAGTCACATATGACACAAGGCCAAATTTAATGTGAGGTTCCCGAGCCCATCTTCTCGGCCAAAACATCCCCGTAGACCCCCACGTAAACGGGATCGGGTCTACCTCCCGAGACGAGACTCTGCCTTTCGGCATAGCCTCGTCCGGGTTCCTCTCTGCCCGAAAGCAGATAATTCAACCAGCGAATCTCTGTATTCTGTTGTCTTACAGATACATATAGGCAGTTACTACCTATAGAGTCTTGACTAATAGGAGTGGCAGGTTATTCCATTAGATCACTTTGTAAATTATTTAATATTAGAAATTATTTCATTCAATTTCAGTTATGGGCAACATCCTTCAGGGACTAAATGATTCAACTTCCATTATGATATATAACACACACGATGAAAAACATAAGGTGCAATAGTGAAAAGCCCGTCAATTTGCACCCCTCTACCTTGAGTGATTCTTGAAAAGTTTATCTGGTGAATATTAATTAAATAATGGATTGGTCACGCTTCCATATGACCATAACTAACGAGAACAGTTCAGCTGTAATGACGGTAGCAAACCGTGGGAACAAGAGATGGCTGAAATGTGCCTCAATCTCTGTTAAACACAGGGATGAAACTATGGAATAACTGTGTTTAAGCAGAGATCTTTGTACAGAGTGTGAGAGAGAAACAAGGAGAGTGGAAAGAGAGTTGGAGAGAGAGAGAGAGAAAGAGCATTGAGAGAAACTATGCTGCTTATATATAGGAGCAAATGTGTTAACATTTTTACAGCAGTTGTTTTATATCGTAGCTTATACACACATAGCTTTGCTAGTTTCGCCAGGATGTCGTTAGAGGGCGCTGTTAAACAGCTATAAAGACGAGACACTTTCATGTTTCTCTCTTTTTTACTTTTCCTTTTAGCATGCGGTAGGACTAACTTCACCAATGTCCTGAGCAAGGAGAATTTCACACACACGCGTGATATTTCCTCTTTACAATTCTTAATTTTTTTTTGTTTTGTTTTCTTTTACATGGATACCAGTATATTACTTTTTCCTACTTATATAAACAAGAAGATTATAAAATATCGCCTTGTTGAAATTGTCTTTCATTTCCTTTTACACGTCGTTTTCATGTGCAAAAAATATTTGCAATTTGTTTTAGTCTGACTAGAAACAGTGCCTGCAACGATATTACACAATAGTAAGCCTAATAGTCATTCTGAAATAGATCAGTGAATACTTATCAAATATAATCATTTTTTTTTTTTGTTAATAATTACTAAAAAGAACGTTTAAAAACATTACTGTTATTTTTCTGCGCACGTATATTTGCGATATTCACTGGATGGACTGAAGAATGTAAGAGGGACGGAGGAAATAAACTCGTTGACGAGCTTGTGTGAATGGGTGGTTCAATAGGGTTTGAGAAATATAGCAAAAATGAAAACAAATATATTGAGCTAAAAATGATAGAATGTTGTAGAGAGACATGATCGTGAATTTTCTAAAGAGATATATCATATAGAAGATACCCAATATAACACCAAAATAGTTACGCTTTTTTCACCAACAAAAAAAATCTCTGCCCACTGTTTTAGCATTTATTTATTTGTAAATTATATTGAGTTGGTGCATAATTATCAGGCGTTTTTGTAAGCGAGATATTTGTTTTTTTTATTTTTTTTAAATAAAACTATTATTTTATTTTCAGGTTATAAAAAGGCGTGTCGATAATCATACGCTCCGGAATTATCATTTAAAGATGTTATTGTTGAATTGTTATGTTTCTTTTTTTATAATAAATATTGTTTAAAAAACGCCTGATAATTATGCACCAGTATATATATATATATATATATATATATATATATATATATATATATATATATATATATATATATATATATATATAGATATATATATAGATATATAGATATAGATATATATATATTTATTGAAGACATTTTTATGTTTAACGTTCTTTTTATAAAAATGTCTTTAATAAATAAATTGTCGGACTTCGTCCATTTCTTAATGTATATATATATATATATATATATATATATATATATATATATATATATATATATATATATGTGTGTGTGAAAAGTGTGTGTATATAAATATATATATATATATATATATATATATATATAATTATTTATATATTATCTGCGCGGTACTTATTAGAAAGCGCTCGATATCAGAGATAGAGCTAACATATTTGGTTGGATTGATGTGAGTTTGTGACCCTGGGTTTCACGCTTTTCTATATATTTATATATATATATGTGACAAATATAGTTTTAAGATATGTTATATACAGGTTTTGCAAGGTGTAGTTGAGTCCAATACCGCTGCAAAACCGATGATATTAACCTGAAAACACGAATTGTGTTCTTAGATATGCTCGTTAAATCTAGTCTCTTGTATGGATGCCACGCACGGTGTCCGACTCGCTCATAAATGTCTAAACATTTTTTTTTCCTGATAATTCTAAATAAATATTGTGTTGGTGCATAATTATCAGGCGTTTTTGTAAGCGAGATCTTTGTTAATGAAATTTATTGTTTTGTCTATTTTTTTTTAATAAAAATATTATTTTATTTTCAGATTGTAATAATGCGTGTCGATATTCATACGTTCCGGAATAATCATTTAGAAATATTATTCTTGATTTATCATGTTTCTTTTTTCATGATAATTATTGTTTAAAAACGTCTGATAATTATGCACCAACCCAATAGATTGAATAGCGCATTTTATTAGATAGCTTTGTGGAAATAGCATATTTAATCAGTTATCATCCATCTCCATACATCATGAACATTTTTAAAAGTGGTGATTGACGATGTACAGCTTTTAAAGTTTTATAAAGAAAAATACTCGATGATATTATTTCAACAAAAATGTTAGCGATATTAACTAGGAACATCTTGAAACTTTTCCTGAAACCTTACAAAAATAATTCAATAAAACTCCAACATATTTTGTAGATTGTTAGTGCTTACATAATTGAATAAATCGCATTATCTTATTTCATATTTGACAGGGAAACATCTACAATGAATATTTATTTTTGAAAAAAAAAATCATTTCATTTTCAAGTGATATTTTGAAAATTTTCTAGTTGCTAGTTGTTTTTTCTGGTTTACAAAAGAGATATTTTTTTATTAAATAAAGATGAGTTTGAGGAATTGAAAAATGTAAAGTATAATGATATTTTCGTGTGGGGAATAATTTTTAAAAAGCTTTATTTTATTTTATTTTTTTGCAAATGTTAAATTAGTTTTCTATGTAAGATCAAATACGACATAATTCAACAATTTGAAATTAAATACCTATATAAGTTTCCTAGTAATGATGTTTGTAGCTGTCGAGATAATTTGATGTCATTGATAGAAGGCTAAGTGAAACCATTCTATTATTCGTATCATTTAAATGAGATGATCAATTTCCCCCATTTTTTTTTTTTATTATTTTACTACAGCCTTATTTTACTATGTTTCATAAAAGATTAAGGAATGCAAATATATTACTAACTTACGGGTTATACAAGAAAGATTATTTTAAAACATAAACGTTATTATTTTCTATACTTTTGTAGTTTTAGTATTTCGTATTGAGTTATCTTTTTGAGAAGGGTGTTACGGTGGCAACTTTTATTTTTACAATAAGGCTCATCCTGTAAAAAGCCTGGGCGCCACTCGAGTTAGACGATTATGTGAAGGTGTAGTATATATGAATAGGAGCGGTAGATAACGGTTAACTAGAGACTTATAGACACTATTTCCACAGAGATATCTAATAAAATGTCCTATTCAATCTATTGGGTTGGAGCATAATTATCAGGCATTTGTTTTAAAAAAAATATTTATTATGAAAAAAGAAACAATAACATATTTAAATGCCGGAGCGTATGATTATCGACACGCATTTTTATAACCAGAAAATAAAATAATATTTTTATTTAAAAAAATTAAGTAAAACATCAATTTTTATTGACAAATAATTTGCCTACCAACACACCTGACAATTATGCACAATGATTATAAAGATCGGGGTAACATTCTCTTGGGGGGCTCTTCGTCGGGGCAACGGTTCGCTAGAAGAAGTTGCTTGAGTGGAACCTACTCCTTGTTGATGGAATACGGAGGGAATGTAGATAGTTTCCTACGATGTAAGGTCCTAGCCGTGAAGGTCAGATCTGGTGTAACCAAGGAATGTATTAGGTTGGTGCAAAAATAATGACGTAGTAATATCGTTTATGGACGTATTTTTTAACGTCAAAAAACGACGTTATTACGTCATTATTTTTGCACCACCCTAATAGCTCGTCCGAGCACTTTCCATGGCAGTAGCGACAGAGCAGTGTGAGACTCACCACATCTCGTCTGTGAGAGAGAGGTTGAAGGGTGGAAAATAATTTTTCCTCCATAAAGTCTCGGATAATTTTTGGAAATTCGAAATTGAGGGCTAGGTAATTACCGCCCAATTATAGCAACAATAAATTTTTCGACCTGATTTGGCTCTTATAGAGTTAGAGGCCAATATTAGGGTTCTGGTACTTACTGGAACGATATAGGGTCCTGGTTATTTTACCTACATCTTTAGCGATGAATCAGATATAGGAGATGCATTTGATGTCGAGTGTGATTGAGGACTAACATTCGGCCTTGCTTGATCGGGATTGATACACGTTGGATCTAAGATGGCGTTATGTAGTGGTTTCACAGTGGAGGCTTTTATTTGTACTAAGTGGGTCCTAAAATAGGTTCGACGTACAAAACGTCAGGAAATCGATATAATAGTTAATGACGCAGCAATCTAGTTGTGATGGCTGATACTTTAATATCCGACTAACGATCGTCCGACATCGACTGACTGACCAACTCACTGCCGACTCAGCGACTGCTGCTACTACTCCTACTTATTATAGGTGGGAGAGTCTATTAACTATAGAATAGGTGAGTTCCAGTATAACAGATGGGAAAATAACGGTTACCTCTAGACTCGAACATATTAAAGATGTAGTGATAAGAAAAACATGCTCTTGGGTGTCTGTTCCACGGGCAGTGGTTCATGGGACGAATCTGTTTGAGGGGAACTTACTTCTTACCGACGGAATACGGAGGAAAGGTGGGTGGTTTCCTACTATGTAAGTAGCACGGTTGATCCTAGCCGTGAGGGTTAGACCTAGCAGAAACAAGGAATGTAGCTCGTTCGAGCACTTTCCATGGCACTAACGATAGAGTAGAGAGTGGCTCGCTACATCCCGCCTGTGAGGGAGAAGTTAAAGAGTGGAACATTCCACAAAGACTCGGAGAAACTTATGAACAAGACTGGACAGTGAGGTTTAGGCAGCTTCTGCCCAAATATATCAACAATACTCCACTCACACATCGTCTGGTTCTTATAGAGTTAGAGGATAAGTATTTACTGGATCGGTACAGAACTAATGTTGTTTGCCTTAGGAACTTGTTGATGGGTAGAATATACCTTGTGGTATTCAGTTATATTTTTCGTAATATTTTTAGAGTGAAGTAATATTTTTGGACTAGCAGGAGCATATGGAATGGAGGTCAGCTCCTAGAAATCCAAAGTAATGGTGAATAGTGCAAACAGTAACACTTGTGTCAATATTACCATGAATAAGAATTCACTGGAGGAAGAGACCACTTTTTAAATACTTAGGAGTAATCTTGTCTAATCTGCAACTTGGATTGCCGTAGCGGTGGCCAATTTGGCAAGAATATGGTGGAGCAAAATCAGCTTTCAAAGTACAGACTGTACAAATCGCTGGTAGTTTCCATTCTCCTATTTTAAAGTGAAACGTGGACACTGTGGACAGATACAGATAGAATGATCCAAGCGATTGAGAAGAAATGCATGAGAAAAAGCCGTGGCATTTTCTATTAGGGGAAAAACCAATGAGTTTGTGCGGAAAAAGTGTTGAAAGTTTTCTGGGCCAACAGGAACCTCTTCTTGTCACTGTCATACTAAGAAAAATGGCGTGGTTTGGACATATTATAAAGCACGACAGCATGTGCAAGACTACCATGCAAGGCACCGTTGAAGATGGATGTATGAGAGGACGCCAACGCAAAAACTGACTGGAAAATGTCAAAGAATTGACAGGTATCACTGTACAAGGATAGCTGATGACTGCCGTTGTTAGAATGTTGTGGAAAAAGATCTAGTGTGGTTTTGGCATTGGAATGCGCCTTATGATTACAAAAGTCAAAGGGATGATGATGATGACGATGATGATGATGATTAAGATGATGATCATGATGATAATAATGCTGATGATAATGATGATCATGATGATCATAATGATGATGATGATGATCATGATCATGATGATAATAATGATGATCATGATAATGATGATGATGATCATCATAATGATCATGATCATGATCATGATGATCATGATGATAATAATGATGATCATGATGATCATAATGATGATGATGATGATGATGATGATGATGATAATGATGATGATGATCATCAGGATCATGATCATGATCCTGATCATGATGAATATTTTCCAAAATTATGTTAATTAAACCTTAATCTTAATAATATTTCTGAAAACATTTTCAATCGAACTTTTGATAAAATGGAAATATTTGAATTATTTCAAATATATTTTCAGGATTATTTGGAACCATCTCGTATACATATAAAGATAGATGTCTACATGTGTTTGGAAATGTGTGAGACCATAGGTATTGGAGTATCGACAAAGCTATTTTGTATTAAACTATCGGCGAGGGCATTTTGTATTATAGATAAGGTTTTCCATTTAAATGTGCGCTCATAGCCCGAAGTAGAAATCAATGATCAGAATGCTATATAAAAAGATGTACTCCCTCGTGCAAACTAATTGAAACAAAGAAATAATTCCATTATTATTTACTTTTTTCGTATTTTTCTAAAGAAACATAACCCATTGCACATGTTAGTATTTCGTATGTCCATTCCACGAAGTCATTCCTTGCACATTGACCACAGATTCTCGACTGGATTTAAATCAGGCGAGTTTTCGTGCCAGTCTATAGTACTTTGATTTGCTTACTGGTAAGGCTGGTCAGTGTGTTTCTGCAGCGATACAACTTCTATAGGCTTCCTTGGAGTAATTTACATCGCAGGCAATGACCGTAGGACAACTAATCGACAGTCGAGACAATAATATGTGGGCTTGATGCAATTATGGAAAACGTAATATAATTAAAGGCCAATAAGTTTAATAATACACCCCGAAAATAGATTCATATTACAGCACGTTACTGCAAATGACCAAATCTGAAGAAAAAAGAGAAATCAATTACACTCTGTTACTCCAGTGAGTCTAAAACTAACTGTATGGTGAAAGAAAAGAAACTAAACCGGTTGTTTCAATTAATTTGCACAAGGATATATATATATATATAAGGTATGTGGTGCAGTTCAATTTACATTACATGAATCATTCATACAAAAAACAGATATAGAAATTAATGATTTAAATGGCGAGAATTCTCGCCATTTAAATCATTATCTTCTGTATCTGTTTTTGTATGAATGATGCATGTAATATATATATATATATATATATATATATATATATATATATATATATATATATATATATATATATATATATACACACACACACACTAATGTTTCATGGATTTTGCGAACGCATTTGATAAGATACTATAGGAGGATCTGTGTAAACTGCCAGAAATAAAAGAAAAACAAAACATTATTTATTCTGGAAACATATTAGAATAAACAAGTAATTATATTGGATTGAAGCCGCCTGCATACGGATAAAAAAATTATATGAAATGAATTTCCCGAAGCAGAAAAATGCGTACAGAAAGGATAGGAATTCTCACCGGATTTATTCAACATTTCCAGTGAAGCTATCGTAAGAGCATTTGGATTTATACCGTTGTTCTAACAACATAAATGACGCGGATGTCATCGTGTTGGTTTCAGACGTAGAAGGAGAATTTCAAGACCTCCTAGACATAGTAGCGAAGAAAAGCGAGAAAAAAGAACTTACCAAAAGTTGTAAGAATGGAGAATGTTTGTTTCTCTTTTGTTATAAAAAAAAATAACAAAGGAGAAACAAACAACAAAAACGCAAAGTTATGATGTGGAAATATCAAAATGAAAGTACAGATGTTTAAATATGTCGGAAATGTTTTATGAATTGATGGAAACTGCGACACAAATATCCGAAGGCACACCGGAATAGCAATTATTCCTTTCAAAAAGTGAACAAAGTAATACAAAATAGCTAAATTTCTTTAGAAACAAATGAAAGTGTGCTGAACTGTGATGTAATATCAATAACTTTCCTGTGCCTTTTCTATAAATGCTTTTATATCAATAGTCCTGATGATCTTTTCTCGATGATAAGGAGACCCTTAATTTAAACGCAGTACTACATTGGCTGCAGAGCTTCGTCAGTTTACAGTTGAAACGGCTATTTGCAGCCGTAAGTTCTATCCTAACAGTTTACTCTATACCTGTGAAACTCTCTTCTTGCTTCCTGCTTTCCTGTCATCTTTGATCTTCAAAAATATAAATGCAATGTCAATCGTTATCTACTGTTTTCTTACTTCCTGTTCTTTCTTTATTTTGTTCTTTTGATATATTTTTCTCATATTCTCTCACAGTCAGTTACCTTTGCGTCTTAGTGTCTTTATTGCCTTGCCTCGAGTGAAATTATGAACGAACACTCATCGTCTAAAGCTGTTAATGGTGGACAATTTCATGCCATATGAAGAGAAGTCTTAAGAAAAATGGAAACAAGACAATTATACATTTTTAAGCATGATATAATTGAATATGCATACACCTGTGATCCTCCTCACTGGAATATGATTGGCTGGTGTCCGTCATAAATACAGACAGACGTGTATGTACGACAGAGTTTAAGTCTATGACGACGCCCACTGGACTATGCCATTGGCTATCCTATTGGTCTACACCTATTACCTGCGACTAGGACGAGTACCAGTCAATTACTGCTAACGTGTACTAGTTTGTTACAGTAGCCAAACCCACTTAGCTACTTCGATCAAATATATACCTTTCCGGGTCATATCAAAGCATATCACCCCAAGCAAAGCGGTATTGTCACTAGCATGCAAAGAGTAACAGAGAGTGTGACCAAAAGTAAATACAGTCGTTTTAGGAAAGGATATGAAGTAGGTCTGGATCAAGACATCAGAAGACATCGATTAACAATACATTTGAATATTTGGTGACTATAGTTATCAGGGAAGCAAGTAAGAGGAAGGGAGTTACACTGTGGGGAAGTGCGAGGGAAACAGCTGTTAGAGTAGAAAAAGCGTAAACATTTAACTGTTTCGACAGTGAATGTGTGGGACCGAGATTCCAACCTAGTAGCACGTTAAAATTCATGCAGTTTGGGCACCAGTGAAAGTAACTCGTCAGAACAGTTGCCGTGAAAATATGTGTAGAAAAGACAGAGGGAAACCACAGCTCGTCTGTGAGAAAGTGATGAGATGCCAGATCAGAACATATCCGTCTATAAGAAAGTGACAACTGAAATTACTTGGAGGAGTAACGTAAAAAGAAGACTTGGAAAAGTTAACACACCCAGACCATACTGAATCCGAGAAGGATAGATGCGATCTTTAAGCAACGTACGTAATGGCCTTTTGTATATGGATATCAGAGAACGAAGTGAGAGGGACATTAAAAAGAAAAACATTCCTAAAAGTTATAGGAAGTTGTGGAGATGCCTCCAAAGAATCATGAAATTATATTTTAAATAATTTAAATATTCCCATTTTAGTAAAAGTTTGGTTGAAAATGGTTTCAAAAATATTATTAAGATTATAATTAACAGAATTTTGGAAAATATTCATCATCATCATCATCATAGCTGATAGACCGACAGAGAAGAAATATCTTTTTTTTTTCACTTTGATCAATAACGTCGTTTGATATTTCGAGAAAAAAGAAAACTCATATCAGTTGTATATGTTTGCATGATACGGACAATTGTATGAATAAACACTTTGACAGACTATGAGTAAGGGCTGAAAATTCCCCCTCTCATCAACTCCCCAAAATCTGACCAAATGATAAAAAATAACAAAGAAAAAAATGTTTTCGGGATATCAACTTCGTCTTTGCTGAGAGGATTGCAGCATTCCTTGCATGTTTCAAAGTGTCATATTAAAAGTGCGTTTTTGTTCTGTGTACACTGTTGCTAATAGGACTAGGATAACATTTTCCATCTGGTTTTATGATAGCCGACAGATGTGGAGATGTATAAACAATATTTACCTGTAAAACAGCCATATCTTACTTAATATTTATCTTGGAAATCCGTAATCAGCTGTTATTTTTATATTCTTCTTCAAGTTGTTTCCTTCTGCTAGAAATCGATTTTATGGCGACAAAGTTTCGGTTAAGTGAACAGTTTCGCAACTTGAATTTCCTGCACAATATTAGCATTTGCAAAACTGCCCGCCATATGTAACATGAAAACAAGAAAGAGTAAAGTGATTGAATAAGAAAAATATGGTAACGGATATAATATATGTAAATATTTTTTCGCTGAGATTGGTTTTTATGTCGCGGTGATATTATGGCTTTATTTCAATGTGCCATAATGCATTTAGGGACAATATTGTTTGCATTTAATTCTCTGTCTTTCTATGCTAAATTCTTTACGATGATAGTTTTCTGCAGTTTGATAATTTAAGAAAAACATTGCATTAGATATGCTATGTCATTCAAATTTGTATTTTATTACTAGCACAAGAGTTTATTTACCAAAAAAAAAATTAAATTAAATAAACGCTTTCCTAATGAAGAAAAATATAATCAGAGCTGCTGTTTCTCTGTCTCTCACGATTTGCGTGTGATATTGCATGCGTGTGATATTATATGCGTGTGACATTGCATGCATGTGAAATTGCATGCGTTTTACATTGCATGAGTGTATCTAATGCATCTGCTTATGCATGTTTTATGCATTTGTGCATATGTCGTTTAATGTAAACACAAGTACGCAGACACATACAGACACATATGCACGGAATTTGAGTTTGAAATAAAACATTGGCAAAGCAATTTTTTCTCGTTCAATTTGGACAAACCCTACCCAGGCGGATCAATTCTGGAGGTACGAAAGACAGAAAGAAAGAAACAATTGTCATCACCTTAGTTTTCCATCAACTGCTATAAAATATTATTTAGCATACCTACAGACGATAATGGACATGTCCCCATTCACATAAATACAGTAGTACATCCTGTATATTGGCCTGCTTTGAAGATTGGTATCCAGCTGTGCTGTTCAAACTCTCTGCCTCCGAGCATAGAGGATTCAGAGACGAGGCTATGTCGAACGCAGAGTCTCGTCTCGGGAAACAGGTACCCGACCCCGTTATATGCGGTGTTCTATAGGGAATTTTTGGCCGAGACTACAACTGCAGGATATTTGCCAACCGCCCCAGGCAGTCAGATGTGGCACAAGGGCTAATTTAATGTGAGATATCCATCTGACTGCCTGGGGCGGTTGGCAAATATCCTGCAGTTGGAGATTCATTGCAGAATTCACTCAATTCTAGCAGCTGACTACTTCTACACACCAATGTCGAATCTTATATGTGTTGTTCTTGTCCTAATTATTATCTTTCATTACAAAACTTCGTGTGATTATTCTATTCAGTATCCTTCCCTAGGTTACACAAATAGAAAAAAAAAGGCGCCCGTTATCCATACATAGAATAGGAGAGCTTCAGTTTGGAAACTTTAGTATCTCATCGATAATTAATTCAACCTGTTTCTGTCAATTGATATCAGTCTATTCATGTTGATTTCAGTTTATTCATTTCTATCTATAACGGTCTAAGCTTTTATTTTAGTTTCAATTTTAAGCTAATAGATTAAATTTAATATTTCCAAGCAAAATATTTTGCTATATTTCTGAACTAATTTAAATTGACCTAAAGTTTTTTTCTTTTTAAAATCTCTATATTTAATTGCCGTTTAATTCATCTGTTAGCACAATAATAAAATTGTCTCAAAAATAAAAAGTACAATTTCTAAATGATTATTTGAGGAATATAAGCTGATTTAAATTTTAATTAATCCCATTTGAAACAAATAGCAATTCTTCTTAGTTTTAAATGTTCGCAGTCTATTTCGTCTAAGATATCTTGTCTATGTAAGGTGTTGACAGGTTGATAGTTTCCCTAACATATAAAATTCATTTAATATCTTAAACAGGGGACATTTCAGCAAAAATACTTAAGGAATATAACATTAACGCCGTTTTTAAATTATGTTTTTAAATCAGTAAACCTTGTGATCTTAAACAAATACGAAAATATTCTTTGTAATCTAATGTTTTTGAATCTCAGGTAGTTTGGCTTTAAATGTATTATACTCATAGCTCCTACTTTCTGCTAATGTTGTATACTGACGTCCGTATTTACGATAATACGTACATAAAGTTTCAAAATTATTTTTTTAAAAAGTTGTTGAATTTTAGTAAACTTTTACATTTATAATTAGTAAATATAGTTTTTATTTAATAACAGTATCACCTAAATGTTACAAACCAATACAAAAAATTTAGAGATTACAAATGTATATTATTTTAATTAAAATTAAAAGAAAAAGGAAAACAATTTTTTGTAAAAATTCAATATACTTTTAACAATATTTTTCTTGAGACAATAGTGTACTGAATATATATCATTCATAAAAGCAATTAAAATTTTATCTAATTAAAGTATGTATACATTTCATTTTATTTTTTATTTTTCAGAGAAGATTTTCAGTAACTCGGTGTTCCGTTAAAAAAGGATGAATTAAATTGCCCAAGGGGTTCTGCGTTTAAATAATATGAACATTAAGCGTTATAAAAAATAATTTCTCGTTTGAAATAAGTGTGGGGTAACAGATGTAAAAAAACTATATTTATAGCAATATTTCTAAAAAAAGATACATCTGTAAAATAATTCAATTTATTTGTCAATAAGTCCTCAAATTTTCATTAAAATCCGACAATTATTTGATTTTTGCAAGTATTTCCAAATCAATATATTCTTCAGCACAAAAAAGACGCTAAAACTTCCTATACATTGTCCCGATCTAATGCAAGATAAACATATGTTTTAGCCAAAATTTCAAGCTTTCTAAAACGGATTAAAAATCTAATTTAATAATTACAACCCCCCCCCCCACCAAAAAAAAACAAAAAAACTCTAGTTTCTCCTCTTAATAATAACAACTATTTTAACGATAAAACTTTGTTTTTATTATGTTTCGGACATTTATCCATCATGGTATACTCATATTTTAACGTATCTTTGAAGGTACCTATCTTAATATCATCTTTTAAATTACTGTCTAGTTCTGTTTATTAATCGTACATAGAATCTAACATCTTTGTGATGGTGATAATGTGTATGTCCAGTTCATTACTTAAGACAATGTTCTTCTATGTGCCAATATCTTCAGAACGTTTCCTTTGTGCCAATCATTTACACAACTTCGCTTGGTAAATAATGCGATGTTTCCCTCTGCATGACTGCCATCAATATGTACTAGGAAAATATTCTGATTAATTTCTCGGCTGAAAATCAGATATCAGATAATCATAAAATTTTACTGAATTTTTCACAAAATATTCGATAATAAATAACACAATAGTTAATTTTTAAAAAAATGCCTTCCATTTTTTAAGTGAATTCAAATATGAATGCGTATTCGTAAATAGAAAGAGACGCACAAATTGGATAGAAATTACATTGAAATTTGTCTCAACGCGACAATCATTTTGACAAATAGAAAACAGAGTCTGTCTATATTTCTGAGATGAGGTATTATGAACAGTATTTACATTAGTCGGACTATTGTCATCATCTTTGTCGCCATATTTGTCACAACGTTTCGGCCGTTGTACTCTCCGGCCTTCGTCAGGTGGTTGGAATGTCGAACTGAACACTTTATTTCAATCACTGGGGTAGACTGTTCTAGTTTCACGTGCCACGTTTGATGGATGTCAGTTATCAGTTATCTTCTGCTAATTTTCCCTCTGAAAGTTCTCCACTGCCTTAACCGGGTATTGAACTCACACTCTTTGGGTCTGTCACTGGATCTAACCAACGCCTTTATCCACTGTAACGTGTGTCCTTGAGGACACATGGCACAGTGTGGAACTAGAACAGTCTACCCCAGTGATCGAAATAAAGGGTTCAGTTCGAAATTCCAACCAATTGAAGAAGGCCGGAGCGTACAACGGCCGAAACGTTGTGACAAATATGGCGACAAAGATGAGGACAATAGTCCGACTAATGTAAACACTGTAAATACTGTAAATAGAAAACAGTACCAGACAAAAATGTGCAGCACAATAATGTTATGTTATTACTATGAATTTAAACGGAATATGTTTTCTTATAAATTTAAAATACTATAATTTTGATTTGAAATTTGATCAAAATTTCCGTGCGTGAAAGAGAAACAGCCAAATAATAAGAATTCATCTTTTTTTCCTTTTTCTTTTTCTTTCGTTCTTGAATGTTCACAGCAGTAGAATTTGTGTTTTCATATGAGACTGAGTGTTCTTAATATATTGAAATTTTCTTTTGTATTTTCAGACGCCTTTTCATCTTGAGGAGTTTGATAATTCTTCGGATTTCTATTTCTGTTTGCCTTTTCATCAAATTCCTTTGAACTGTTCTAAGTATTCTGATAACCTAGGGCGCACCTGTCGTATTTACGGGGTATAATTTTTTTGGTTTATTTTTTAGATCACGATATATGCACCAATTTTCATTTTTTCTATATTATTATTATTATTAAGATATTTAGCTTATTTCCTTTAATTTCTGGTGTGTAGACATTACTTTCTGGGTTCTCACCAGAAACCTAAGGTTAGAAATGGCATCATGACATTTTCCACTGAGCAATTAAAAAAAAAAACACATATTTTACATAGAAATAGTACTTCGTAAGGTGTGGGCTGTACTGGTGAGAACAATTCTTTGTATTTCTTTAAAATTTAGGCTACCAAGAATCCATTCACTGAGTCTATTGGAAACCTTTCCAACCAATCCGGGTGCTCCAACCACAACAGAGATTGTAGATGTTCCCACGTGTCACATTTTTTAGATTTCGATTTCAAGTTCCTAGTATTTTGATAGCTTTTTGAAGGTCTTCATAGAAAAATTGCATTCTGCAGAGTGTACTATATCAATAAGGAGTTTTTTTTTTTTGTTTTTGATTTCTAATAGAGATGTCTGGGCGAATAGCTTTGATTGTTCTGTTTGTGTGTAATGTGTAGTCCCATAAAATTGTTACAGGTCCTATCTCCATAACTGGGTTTGGATGGTGATCATACCACAGTAACATTTTTTTTAAGCATTACGCCCCGAGCAAAGCGTGAAGCCACTAGGATGCAGGGGGTTGCAGAAGATTTGGAGCAAGAGCAGATAGGAGTGATAAAAGAAATGATGATGAGAGGGATAGTGGATAGATCAAGGTAACTGGAGATGTCGATTGACATTACATTTGAATAATTGGAGATTATAGCTCTCAGGGAAACAGTAATAGGGAAGGGTGTTCCACAGGCGAGAGGTGCGAGGTATGAAGCTATTGGAGTAGAAGAGACGGCTACATTTAAAAGTTTATACAGTGTAAGAGTGGGAGGGGGTGCCAGCCTCGTAGGGCGCTTGAATTCATGGAGTCTGGGAACCAGTGAAAGTAGCAATGAAAGTATTTGTAGAAAAGAGAGAGGCGACGGCGCGTCTGTGAGAGAGTGACTGTAGACGAGACGCCAGGTCAGGGCCAATTATATTACATATCCATCTCTGGATCTTTTCAATAACTTCGAGGTAAACAGAAGGTACCCCAGACCATATATGGCAGAAATACTCCATGCAAAGGCGAATGGTTGATTTGTATATTTGAAGTATCGATTCCGGGGAGAAAATTTTCCTGTCGCGGAACAGAGAGCCAACTTTCCACGCGGTGGAAGAAGCATTTGACTCAATGTATTTGTTGCATCTCAGGTCAGCAGTCAACGTGAGCAGACGCAGAGAGTTGCTGTCAAGAAGTTGACTATCAGACATTCTAATGGGGGACAGGGAAGGATCTCTATGGTGATTAATAGAGAGTAGTTTAGTTTTTGAGGCGTTAAAGTTGACCAGCCAATTCTTGTCCCAATTAGCAACCGATTGGAGGTCCATTTCAAGTTAGTTTTGTCACCGACACTAGATTTGTTTTTGAGACAGGAGTAAATTGTAGTGTCGTCCGAGTAGATGCCAACTTGGGAAGCTATGGCGTCAGGAAGGTCGTTGATGAAAATAAGGAATAGAGTGGGGCCAAGGATGGAGCCTTGGGGAACACCTGCGTGGGTGGGATAGGAACTGGAGGAGAATCCTTTGAGAACGACCTTCAATTCGCGGTTTGACAGGAATGATTATATTAGATCAAACAATCGACCTGTAATACCATAACCCTGGAGCTTACGAAGAAGGCCGGCATGTCAAACCCTATTAAACGCTTTGGAGATGTCCAGGGACACGGCACGAGCCTCACCATTATTTTGAAGGGCTTGGTAGACGGTTTCAGTGATGGCTGTAAGCACATCAGCTGTAGATCGGGCGTAGCGGAAACCATATTGCTTGTCTGAGAGCAGATCATGGGATGTAAGTTGGTTAACCAATTCGGCATTGATTAGGGCTTCGAAGACTTTGCCGTAGAGGGGTAGGAGACTAATAGGACGGTAATTAGAGGGGTCAGAGTGGTCTCCAGAGTTCTTAAAGACAGGAAAAATGGATGAGGACTTCCAGCCGTCAGGAAAACAGGATTCCTTGAGGCAGTAATTATATAGTTTAGAGAGGGCGGGCGCTAGCTCAGGCGCGCATTTCTTCAAGACAATGGCTAGTATGTCATCTCCACCACTAATCTTGTAGGGGGTCAAATTTGAGATACTGCCCAATACCAATGAAGGGGTTATGTTAAGCCGCTCAATAGGGCCTCAGTTGTTAGAGGGAAGTCTGGTATGTGTACACCGGCGGAGTCGAGCGTTGAATTAAATGAGAATTTCCGAGCAAAGCATTCAGCCTTGTCGGTAGAGGAGATCAAGACCTCGAACTGGTTGATTAAAGGAAGTATGGAGGGTTTTCTATTGTTCAGGACACTCTTGCAGAGGCGCAAATAATGTTTGAAGCCAAATTTGCGAGATGCAATACGCTCCTTAATCCGAGCAGCAAATATTGACTTAGCTTCGTTGAGGTCACGCTTGCACTCGTTACGGGCGGAGGCAAAGAGGCGTCTATTGCAGTCCGACATGTCGCTACGTAATAGGTGAAAGAAATGATTCCTTTGGGCAATGGCGGCCGAGCAATCAGCGGAGAACCAAGGGGTGGGGGATGCGACTTGGCCGTAAATTTCCTTTAGGGGATGAAAGCGGCCATTCCAGTTTTAACCCAGGATGCGACCTCAGAAGCACATTCTTGGACAGGGAGTGTAAAGACAACATCCCAGGGGACATCGCGGAGGGAGTCACGGAACGAGTCCCAATCCGCTCGTTGATAGTAGAACGAGGTTCTAGTGATGGGAGGTTCTTTGTGAGGTGTGGAGGTGAACGAAATTTCAACAGATACCACGGCAGTTACCAAGAGGGCAGAGCTGCGTGGCGCTACAAGATTCGGGGATGGAGGTAAAACACAGATCGAGAAGGGAGGACTTAGCTGCCAGGTTGAGGGCAAAACGCGTGGGGAAGTTAACTATCTGCGTGAGTGATTGAGAAATTGAGAAATTAAGTCTTTGAATGCCAGCCCGGTCAGTAGTAGCATTCTCGAGCCACTTATAATGGGCGTTAAAATCATCAAACACGAATATGTGAGCAAACGGGTGGAGAGAGAGGGCCTTGTCTATGCTGTCAGATATGCTATCGAGTATCCAACAGTCTTGAGAGGATGGAGAGCGATAGAGGAAGAAGAGATAGCTTACGGGACTGAGGAGAGATAGTCGGATACACATGTACGAATGGTCTGGCGATTCGAGAGACAACTCTCTGGCCAGAGGGAGATGGTCCTTGACATAGACACCAAGGCCGTGCATGTGTGTTAAAGAGTCTTTCCTGAGGAGAGGAAGGTAGCCGGGGATCGAGAGATCAGAGGAGGGAATAGACGAGACAAGGTTTGTCTCACACAGAGCCAGTATATCCGGGCAGTTTGCAGTGAGGAAAGATTCCATACTGCAGAAATTTGTTCTAATGCCACGGATGTTGAGGGGTTTAGGTGATTTTTGAGGGACTGGTTTAGGTTTACTTTTTTGGTTCTTTTGAGTCTTCATGTAGAGTAATTGTTGGAAGATTAGAAAGCCTGAAGTAAGAGAAGCAGATGATTATCGACCGCAACATGAGCAGAGAGGAGTTGGCACAGCCTGCATCATAATGTGGCCTCAAGGTTGCCCACCGGAGGTGACTGCAGAGACACCTTTCCATGCGCGTCATGGCACTACAAACACCCCGGTATTATACAACTCTTGATCAGAGCGGCCGCTCAAGACGCTACGCGGGAGTTAGGGCTCCTAATTACCAGTCAGAAACAGCAACCAGTGAACTGTCAACCGTGTACCCTCAAAATGAAGAGGCAATGCCACAGACTGCACACGTCACGGGAGAAACACATCAGCACTAGTACAGAGGCCAGAGAGAGAGAGTACCGGAAACCCCTTCTTAGACAAGGAACAAGGTGTGAGCCTCTGCTCATGTTCAGGTGAAGGGGGAGGAGTTTTGACTGGGCGGTAGGAGGGTCTACCTACTCCTATTACATATAGCACATACAACAACGGCAAAAGACAAACAGTGGGATAAGGGCAGGGAAGTGGTTGACATAGTGCCCAGGCTGACTCAAGTTGTATGTTCAGGGGGATAGGATGGAAATTATTAATATTTTATCCTTACACAACACTAAGTTTTAACTTGTATAAGTCCCATTGTTCTATTCTAAAGAGAGAATTGAAGAAATATGATTTTCCACCTTTTTCGGATATGGCATAAATGCTAGATCACTTGTGGCAGTGAGGGATATTGGTAGTCCTCATGCATTCTGAATGTCACCAGTGAGTGTTCCACGTTAGTACATAGAAAAACACGCATACCAAAACAGTAATAAAACACATAAACTAAAACTAGATAAAAATAACGAAAAATTATCCGATTGTATAAACCCTAAAAACTGCCCGTTGGAAAATAAATGCCTCACAAAATCCGTGGTATACCAATGCACTATCTCATCCATTGAGAGCCCTAACACTGATAGGATATACATAGGATCAACAAAGAATAATTTTAAAATTAGATGGAGACAACACAAGAGCTCTTTCAACAATATTCAAAATAGAAATCAGACATCTCTATCCCAATATTTCTGGCATCTAAAGGAAACGAATAAAACACCAAAAGTAAAATGGAAAATAGTAAATAGAGCAAGAACCTGTAGAACCTGGGATGACCCATGCCTCTTATGCTTACAGGAAAAACTACACATCATTAAATTCCTAAATAATGAAAAATTATTAAACCATAGGCAGGAGTTAACGGTTTTTTGCCGACATCAACAGACTTTCGCATTAGATAATTAGCATAAAAAAAAAAAAAAAACATAGCTAAGTAAAAATTCTAAAAAGCTCAGCCAAACCCTTAAATAGGAAAAACCCCTTTTTGTCGTCGTCAAAAAAACTAAAAAAAAAAACAAAAAAAACAAACCGAAATTCAATGCAAAGCGATCTATATATTAAACACCCACTTAAATAAACAAATAAATAAATAGATAATCAGATAGACAAGAATAAGAGACAATTCTCCAGACACAGAACGACTGTAGGCGCGCCATAAAAATATCCTTCACTGGGAACGAACTAAAGGATGACCGTAAACATTAGCCTTGAAATAGATACCCTACCCAACCTCAGCAAAACCTCTCAGAGGATGATGAATCTACTGATAAGAATTAACTCCCTGACCACTTAAAGAAGGAAAATAGTATAGCCACTCCCACAATAACAAATTCTGTAAAAATACACGTAAACCGAGAGATAGCTTATTCCTAAAATTTCGCTTGAAGATGAAACGTGACTAAACACCTCAATCCAACTTAATTTTATTAATTATTAGGATGATTTCGGCTCACGTTTTTGAAACATGAGAACTCTTATGTAGCGAAGGAATCATATTTTTAAACAAAAAATATTATTATAATTATATATATATATATATATATATATATATATATATATATATATATATATATATAGAGAGAGAGAGAGAGAGAGATGCTTTTGGATGCGTCTCTGGTAGAATTAATTTATACTAACACATGGCAGAGGTTTGGTTGGTGTTCATACCAATTATTATTATTATTATTATTATTATTATTATTATTATTATTATTATTATTATTATTCGATTTTTCAATTATTTGGATAATATGTTTTCCTACAGGTTTCATTAGGCTGTTTGAAAATCTACTTATGTCTTCTGGCATTTTATGATGTCAACGAACATCCACTGCCACTTTAGCAATGCCAACGAATACTCATTGTCACTTTCGTAATGCTCGTTGTAGTAGAGACTTTGTAATCGCATATACAACTATAGTAACGCCGTTGAACAAGACTGGTGTCAGACGTCTTCGAATATCACTCGCACTAATAGTACTTGCCCGGTAATACTAGTTTGAAAAGTAATCCGTATAGTGATACAAATAGAGAAATATTATAGTGAATAGAAGAGAGAATAGTGGTCCGAATAATAATAGAGGATAGACTAGAAATAGAGATCAGAATTGTAATAGAGGATGGACTAGAAATGGTGATCAGTAAGACACACGCTACCTCCCATATATGCATTTTCTCTATGGCCACCTATTCTATTGTATTCAATAATGGGTTCGCCTGTGTTTGCTCACTGGTGATATTTGTTCAAATTCAAGTGTCGGCAGCGACATTTCATTCTTATATAACACAGCATATCACTACTGCTGTATATTTCTTTTATTATGCGTGCAATCTTGTCTCTGCCGAAAACATCTAAGGTTGCCATCCTCTGTTTTCAATGTCTTTTGAACTAGCCCCTTTACCCATTGCTGATTCCATTTCATATAATAATATTTTTGCTTCTTTGATATTTCTGTGTATTGCTGTTTGTTCTCTTTCGTGGAAGACTTCTCCAATATATTCGTTCAACCTTTGAAGTATTATTTCGTTCTCTAATATCAATGTCCACTCCTTCAATTTTATGCTTCGCGAATATGAGCATGTATTTTCTTCTGCTAGTTCTCCAATAATTTATGCATAATTGCTTTATTTGTTAGACATATTTCTAATTCTGCATATTTTCTTGACCCGTTCCTCTTTAACCAACATAAATATGTTTCTAATTTCATTGTGCAAAATCCTATATTCTGTGCCGTACCTTGGCATTGTTTATTGTCTCATTTTCATCATATCGAGAATTTCATGTCATCCATTCTTTTTTCTTTGTCTAATTTTCTTTGGGCTGATCTCGATTGCTGAGGTTACTAAATCATGTTTTAAGGAATCTCACTTAGAATTCATTTATTATTTTGTCATTTGTGTCTCCCTTTAACACTGTCCATATATCATTCTTTAATATTAGGTTCATTCAGGCGTCTGTCGTATTGCAATTTGACAATAAGAGAAGTAAAATTTGGAAATTTTAGTATCTTTTTAGTAAAAAGAGAACCAGTGAATAAACTTATGCCCAAGCGTTATTGCATTTTACTCTGATTACTCGTCTACTAACAGATATTACGGGGTGCCTTTTATACTTCCCAGATCTTAAGGGGAGATAACTAATAATTTATCAGTACAATCCTATAGATAATTAGTTTCTATCGATCGATGTCAGTCTATGTTACTAAATCATCTGCTAATGAATATTTCTAATGTGCTATGTAGCAAAACGTATTCAATTTCTCTAAGTTTCTCACACGCAATCACCATATGTGTATATTTCAGTGTGTGAAACTGAATACTTTGATCTAGTTATATAATCAAGTAGGTTTTCCCTTTCTTCTGCTGGGTTTCTTCATTGATATATGTCTTAGGTGTTCCTGGCACCAGGTGTTGGTTACTACCTGGTCATTCGCCGTAAATAATTGGACCCATTTTTCTCCATATCTATTATTAGTTATTAGTCAGAATTTGCCAGCTATTTGAACATCTCTCTGCTTGTTTACTTTGGCATTGAGGTCTACCATAGCGATTTTATTTTTTTTATTTGCATTGAGCCTTACCGTCGTCAAAGTATACTGTAAAATATTTCAATTTCTTTTTTTCCCTTTTGTAGTATCCGTGCATATCCAAAGTTCGTGGCTTTCCTTTCCGTTTAACTGCAAGAATACTTTCAGATAGTTGACAGTATCCCAGAACAGAAGCTTCTGTAAAAAGATTAGAATTCAGAAAAGCATTTTAATAGCCTTGAACGTCATTACAAGATGTAAATATCATGTGTATATATTTTTATACTCTATATCTAATTTTAATATATTTACTTACGGAAAAAAATACCTTTCTATTTTAATAATGTCGTATTTATAATATTACTGTATCTACTCCATTCAAAAAACAGTTTCTGAAAAGGATTATGAATATCAGTAGCCTAAGACGTTTAAAAATTATCAGTTTCAACATTTGAAAATTGAAGTAAATTATTCTTATATGAAATTGATTGTATAGCACAGGCAATTTTGAGCCTGAATGTGTATAGGTGCACACGCAGACAAATGTATGTGTGTGAATTTGTACATCTACTTATCACTCTCTTTCTTTCTCTATTTAAACACACACACACAGACGCATATATATATATATATATATATATATATATATATATATATATATATAATTAAGTAACTCATCCAGTCTATAAGCTACCAGAACAGAATGCAGAAAGCACTACCGAGAATTGAAACCCGGACAGTTATGTTATCAGTCAACCGTAAATATGTGATCGAGCGGCGC